>VCHN02000014.1:41330085-41675391 GCA_007115665.2 Sequoiadendron giganteum | reverse complement strand
CTCAACCCTCAATCCTCAACCCTTAAACCCTAATCCCTCAACCCCTATGCCCTTTTAATCCTTGAACCCTCACCCCTCAACCCTTAAACCCTAATCCCTCAACCCCTATACCCTCTTAATCCTTGAAGCCTCAACCCTCAACCCTTGAAACCAAATCCCTCAACCCCTATACCATCTTAATCCCTCAACCTCAACCTGTAAACCTAACCTAATCCTCAACCCTAAAACTCCTTAATCCGCTAACCTCAACCCTTAAACCCTAATCCCTCAACCCCTATACACTCTTTATCCGGCCAACCTCAACCCTAAACCTTAAACCCTAAACCCTCAACCTCATATACCCTCTTAACTCTCAACCCTCAACCTCCTAAACCCCTATACCACCCTCTAACCAGTTCCTCTTGTCCTCAACACTCTCAACCTCAACCCCTATACCCTCTTAATCCTCAACCCTTAAACCCTAATCCCTCAACCCCTATACCCTCTTAATCCCTCAACCCTCAACCCTCAACCCTCAACCCTCAACCCTTAAAAACTAATCCCTCATCCCCTATACCCTCTTAATGCATCAAGTCTCAATCCTCAACCCTTAAAACCTAATCCCTCAACCCCTATAACCTCTTAATCCCTCAACCCTCAACCCTCGAACCCTAATCTCTAAACCCCTATAACTTCTTAATCCCTCAATGCTCAATCCTTAAACCCTAATCCCTCAACCCCTATACCCTCTTAGTCCCTCAACCCTTAACCCTCAAACCTAAACCCTCAACCCTTAAACCTTAATCCCTGAAACACTATACCCTCTTAATCCCTCAACCGTCAACCTTTAAACCCCAATCCCTCAACCTCTATACCCTCTTAATCCCTCAAACCTCAACCCTCAACCCTTAAATCCTAATCCCTCAACCCCTATACCCTCTTAATCTCTCAACCCTCAACCCTCAACCCTTAAAATCTAATCCCTCAACCTCAACTCTTAAACCAATACCTCAACCCCTATACCCTCTTAATCCCTCAACCCTCAACCCTTAAACCCTAATCCCTCAACCCCTATACCCTATTAATTCCTCAACCCTCAACCCTTAAACCCTAATCCCTCAACCCCTATAACCTATTAACCCCTCAACCCTCAACCCTCAACCCTTAAATGCTAATCCCTCAACCCCTATAACCTCTTAATCCCTGAACCCTGAACCCTAAACCCTTAAACCCTAATCCCTCAACCCCTATACCCTCTTAATCCCTTATCCCTCAACCCTTAAACCCTAACCCCTCAACTCCTATACCCTCTTAATCCCTCAACTTTCAACCCTTAAACCCTAATCCCTCAACCCTTATACCCTCTTAATCCCTCAACCGTCAACCCTTAAAACCTAATCCCTCATCCCCTATACCCTCTTAATCCCTCAACCCTTAAACCATAATCCCTCGACCCCTATAACCTCTTAATCCCTCAACCCTCAACCCTTGAACCCTAATCCCTAAACCTCTATAACCTCTTAATCCCTCAACCCTCAATGTTCAACCCTTAAACCCTAATCCCTCAACCCCTATACCTTCTTAATCCCTCAACCCTCAACCCTCAACCCTTAAACCTTAATCCCTGAAACCCTATGCCATATTAATCCCTCAACCCTCAAACCTTAAACCCTAATCCCTCAACCTCTATACCCTCTTAATCCCTCAAATCTCAACCCTCAACCCTTAAACCCTAATCCCTCATCCCCTATACCCTCTTAATCTCTCAGCCCTCAACCCTCAGCCCTCAGCCCTTAAAACATAATCCCTCAAACCTCAACCCTCAACCCTTAAACCCCAATCCCTCATCCCCTATACCCTGTTAATCTCTCAACCCTCAACCCTCAACCCTTAAAACCTAATACCTCAACCCCTATACCCTCTTAATCCCTCAACCCTCAACCCTTAAATCCCAATCCCTCAACCCCTATACCCTCTTAATTCCTCAACCCTCAACCCTTAAACCCTAATCCCTCAACCCTCAACCCTCAACCCTCAACCCTTAAACCCTAATCCATCAAAATCTATAACCTATTAATCCCTCAACCCTCAACCCTCAACCCTTAATCTCTAATCCCTCAACCCCTATAACCTCTTAATCCCTGAACCCTCAACCCTCAACCCTTAAACCCTAATCCCTCAACCCCTATATCCTCTCTATCCCTCAGCCCTCAACCTTTAAACCCTAATCCCTCAACCCCTATATCCTCTTAATCCCTCAACCCTCAACCCTTATACCCTCTTAATCCCTCAACCCTCAACCTTGAAACCCTAATCCCTCAACTCCTATATCCTCTTAATCCCTCAACCCTCAACCCTTAATTTGTAATCCTTCAACCCCTATACCCTTTTAATCCCTCAATCCTCAACCCTAAACCCTAATCCCTCAACCCCTATACCCTCTTAATCCCTCAATTATCAACCCTCAACCCTTAAGCCCCAATCCCTAAAACCCTATACCCTCTAAATCCCTCAACCCTGAACCCTTAAACCCTAATCTTGCAACACCTATAACCTCCTAATCCCTCAACCCCTATACCCTCTTAATCCCTCAACCCTCAACCCTCAACCATTAAAGCCTAATCCCTCAAGCCCTATACCCTCTTTATCCCTCAACCCTCAACCCTCAACCCTCAACCCTCAACCCTCAACTCTCAACCCTTAAACCCTAATCCCTCAATCGATATACCCTCTTAATCCCTCCTTCCCTCTCTACCTATATTTATCTCCCCTCTCCCTCTGTTTACCTACCTTTCCCTTTATCACTCTATATCTCACCTATGTTTCCCTACCTACCTATGGTCGAGTGGTTAAGGGTCGAGGGTTGATAAATGAGGGTTGATGGTTTAATGTATAGGGTAGAGAGTAGAGGGTAGAGGGTAGCGAGTTTAAGGGTTGATGGTAGAGGATAGAGGGTTGAGGTTTTGATGGTTGAGGGATTAGGGTAGAGAGTTTACTTGAGTTTAATGGTTTAATGGTTGAGGGTAGAGGGTATCAGGTTGAAGGTAGAGAGTAGAGGGTTTAAGGGTTAAGGGTTAAGGTTTTAGGGTTTAGGGTTGAGTGTTTAAGGTTTTAAGTGTTGAGGGTATAGGGTTGAGGGATTAGGGTAGATATGGAGGGATGTATGGAGGGAGATATGGAGGGATAAGTGAGATAGAGAGAAGTAGAAAATATGGGGGAGGGACAAAGATATATGAGGGTTGAGGATCCAATATATAGGGTAGAGGGTTAAGGGTAGAGGGGAGAGAGATATAGGGAGTGAGTGAGTGAGAGAGAGATACATGAGAGAGGGAGAGGGGGTAGGAGGGAGAGACTTGAGAGAGAGGGAGGGAGGGAGTGTGAGAGAGATAGAGGAGGAGGTTAAGGAGAGGTAGAGGGTTTAACAACCAGGGTTTCACATGGGGTTTCAGTTAAGGCAGAGGGAGAGACAGATGAGTGACTGAGAGAGAGAGAGAGAGAGAGAGAGAGAGAGAGAGAGAGAGAGAGAGAGAGAGAGAGACCTTAGAGAGGGAAAGGGGGTAGGAGGGAGAGGGTTGAGAGAGAGAAGGGGAGAGGGAGAGAGAGATATAGGGAGGGAGAGTTAAGGGTAGAGGGAGAGGGGGTATGCAGGAGAGACTTGAGAGAGGGAGAGAGGGAGAGAGGGAGGGAGTGGAGGATAGATAGAGGGGGGCAGGGTTAAGGGTAGAGGTTAAAGGGTTTAAGGGTAGAGGGTTTAAAGGTTAAGGGTCTAGGCTTTAGGATTAAGGGTAGAGGGGAGAGAGATAGAGGGAGTGATTGAGAGAGAGAGAGGGAGGGATTGGGAGAGATAGAGGGAGGGAGGGTTAAGGGTAGGTAGTAGAGGGTTTAAGGGTCAATGGATTAGGGTTTACGGTTAAGGGTAGAGGGGAGAGAGATAGAGGGAGTGAATAAGAGAGAGAAAGGCCTAAGAGAGGGAGAGGGGATATGAGGGACATATTTGAGAGAGAGAGGGAGTGGGAGAGAGATAGAGGGTAGAGGGTTAAGGGTAGAGGTTAGAGGTTAGAGGGTTTAAGGTTTTAAGGGTTAAGGGTTAAGGGTAGATGGGAGAGAGATAGGAGTGACTGAGAGAGAGAGAGAGATAGAGAGATATATGGAGGGAGTGAGAGAGAGATAGAGGGTAGAGGGTTAAGGGTAGAGGGTAGAGTGTTTAAGGGTTTATGGTTTAAGGGTTAAGGGTTTAGGATTTAGGGTTAAGGGTAGAGGGGAGAGAGATAGAGGGAGTGAGTGAGAGAGAGAGAAGGAGGGAGTCGGAGAGAGATAGAGGGTAGAGGGTTAAGGGTAGAGGGTATAGGGTAGAGGGTTAAGGGTAGAGGGTAGAGGTTTGAGGGTTTAAGGGTTGAGGGTTTAGGGATTATGGTAGAGAGTTTACTTGAGTTTAAGGGTTTAAGGGTTGAGTGTATAGGGTTGAGGGTAGAGGGTTTAAGGGTTTAGGGTTTAAGGGCTTAGGGTTTAATGGTTAAGGGTTAAGGGTTAAGGGTTTATGGTTGAGTGTTTAAGGTTATAAGGGTTGAGGGATTAGGGTAGAGAGGGATGGATGGATCAAGGAAGAATTAAGATAGAGAGAATTAGAGGAGATGAGGGAGGGATAGAGATAGATGAGTGTTGAGGATCCAATGTATAGGGTAGAGGGTTAAGGGGAGAGGGGAGAGAGATAGAGGGATTGAGTGAGTGAGAGAGAGAGACCTAAGAGAGGGAGAGGGGGTAGGAGGGAGAGACTTGACAGAGAGAGAGGGAGGGAGGGTTAAGGGTATATGGTAAAGGGTTTACGGGTTTAGTGTTTAAGGGTAGAGGGGAGAGAGATAGAGGGAGTGACTGAGAGAGAGAGAGACCTGAGAGAGGGAGAGGGGTATGAGGGAGAGGGTTAAGAGAGAGAGGGAGTGGGAGGAGTGGGAGAGAGATAGAGGGTTTAAGGGTTAAGGGTAGAGGGCTAAGCATTAAGGGTAGAGGGGAGAGACATAGAGGAGTGAGTGAGAGTGAGAGAGAGATACCCATGAGAGGGGACAGGGGTAGGAGGTAGAGACTTGAGAGAGAGAGGGAGGGAGGGTTAAGGGTAGGTGGTAGAGGTTTTAAGGGTTTAGTGTTTAAGGGTTAAGGGATTAGGGTTTTGGGTTAAGGGTAGAGGGGGGAGAGATATCGGGAGTGACTAAGAGAGAGATAGACCTAAGAGAGGGAGACAGGGTAGGAGGGAGAGATTTGAGAGAGAGAGAGAGAGAGGGAGTGGGAGAGAGATAGAGGGTAGAGGGTTAAGGGTAGAGGGGAAAGAGATAGGAGTGAGTGAGTGAGCGAGTGAGAGACCTGAGAGAGGGAGAGGGGGTAGGAGGGAGAGACTTGAGAGAGAGAGAGAGAGGGAGTTGGAGATAGATGGAGGGTAGAAGGTAGAGGGTTTAAGGGTTTAGGGTTTAAAGGTTAAGGGTTTAGGGTTAAGGGTAGAGGGGAGATAGATAGAGAGAGTGAGTGAGTGAGAGAGACCTATGAGAGGGAGAGGGGATAGGACAGAGAGACTTGAGAGAGAGAGAGGGGGAGGGAGTCTAAGAGAGATATATGGTAGAGGGTAGAGTGTTTAAGGATTTAGGGTTTAAGGGTTAAGGGTTTAGGGTTTAGGGTTAAGTGTATAGGGGAGAGAGATAGAGGGAGTGAGTGAGAGAGAGAGAGGGAGGGAGTGGGAGAGAGATAGAGGGTAGAGGGTAGATGGTTAATGATAGAGGGGAGAGAGATAAAAGGAGTTAGTGATTGAGAGAGAGACCTAAGAGAGGGAGAGGGGGTAGGATGGAGAGAATTGAGAGAGAGAGAGAGAGAGGTATGGAGGGAGTGGGAGACATATAGAGGGTAGAGGGTTAAGGGTATATGGTAGAGTGTTTAAGGGTTTAGGGTTTAGGGTAGAGGAGAGAGAGATAGAGGGAGTGATTGAGAGAGAGATACCTAAGAGAGAGAGAAGGGTAGGATGGAGAGTCTTGAGAGAGAGAGGTGGGGTATGAGGGAGAGTCTCTATATCTCCTCTCCATCCCTCTCTCTCAAGTCTCTCCCTCATATGATCTCTCCCTCTCTCCCTCTCTCAGGTCTCTCTCTTTCACTAAATCCTATCTCTCTCCCCTCTACCCTTAACCCTTAACCCTCTAACCTTAACCATTAAACCCTTAAACCATCTACCCTATACCATTGACCCTCTACCCTCTATCTCTCTCCCACTCCCTCTCTCTCTCTCAAATCTCTCCCTCCTATCCCCTCTCCCTCTCTTAGGTATCTCTCTCAGTCACTCCCTTTATCGCTTTCCCCTCTCCCCTTGACCCTAAACCCTAAACCCTTAACCCTTAAACATTAAACCCTTAAACCCTCTACCCTCTACCCTTAACCATCCCCACTTTATCTCTCTCCCACTCCCTCCCTCTCTCTCTCTCTCAAGTATCTCCCTCCTACCACCTCTCCCTCTCTTATGTCTCTCACTCACTCACTCACTCACTCACTCACTCACTCTATATCTCTCCCCTCTACCCTCAACCCTTAATCCTCTACCCTTAACCCTTAAACCATAAACCATTAAACCCTATAATATCTACCCTATACCCTTAACCCTCCCTCCCTCTATCTCAACCCTCTCCCTCCTACCCACTCTCCCTCTCTTAGGTCTCTCTCTTAGTCACTCCCTCTATCTCTCTCCCCTCTACCCTTAAGCCTAAACCTTCTACCCTCTACCCTTAACCATGCATCCCTCTCTCTCTCTCAATCCCTCCCTCTCTCTCTAAAGTCTCTCCCTCCTACCCCCTCTCCCTCTCTCAGGTCTCTCTCTCACTCACTCCCTCTATCTCTCTCCCCTCTACCCTAAACTCACTACCCTATACCCTTAACCCTTACACCCAAAATCCTTAAACCATTAACCCTCTACCCTTAACCCTAAACCCTAAACCCTTAAACTCTTTTCCCTCTACCCTTAACCCTCCCTCACTCTATATCTCTCCCACTCCCTCCCTCTCTCTCTTTGAACCCTCTCCCTCATACCCCCTCTCCCTCTCTTAGGTATCTCTCAGTCAATCCATCTATCTCTCTCCCCTCTACCCTTAATCGTAAACCCTAATCACATAACCCTTAAACCCTCTACCCTCTACCCTTAACCCTCCCTCCCTCTATCTCTCTCCCACTCCCTCCCTCCCTCTCTCTAAAGTTCTCCTCCCACCTCCCTCCCTCTCTTAGGTTTCTCTCTCTCACTCACCTCACCTCTCTATCTTCTTTCCCACTCCTCCTCCCCTCTCTCTCTCTAAAGTATCTCCCTCCTACCCCCCTCTCCCTCTCTTAGGTTTATATCTCTCTCCCATCTAGCCTATACATTAGATCCTCAACCCTCATCTATCTCTATCCCTCCCTCCTCTTCTCTACTTCTCTCTATCTAACTTCTCCCTCCATTCCTCCCTCTCTACCCTAATCCATCAACCCTATACCCTCAATTCATAAAACCTTAAACACTCAACCCTAAAACCTAAACCCTTAACCCTTAACCCTTAACCCTTAAACCCTAAACCCTTAAACCCTATACCCTCTACCTTCTACCCAATAATTCTAACATCAACTTATAATTCTCAACCTCACACCCTTAAACACAAGTAAACTATTCACTCCATCCTCAACCCCTCAACCTCAACCCTAATCCCTAAACCCCTATATCCTCTACCCTATACATTGGACCTTCAACCCTATACCCTCAACCTTAAACCCTCAATCCTTAAACCCTCAACCCTCTACCCTCTACCCTCTACCCTCTACTCTCTACCCTATACATTAAACCCTCAACCCTCAATTCTCAACCCTCAACCCTTAATCCCTCAACCCTAGTAGGTAGGGAAACATAGGTTAGATATGAAGTGATAAAGGGAGATGAAGGTAAATAGAGGGAGAGGGGAGATAAATGTAGGTAGAGAGAGGAGAGATAGAGAGAAGTGGAGAGGGGAGTGAGGGATAGGTAGGGAGGAGATAAAGGTGAGTTTGTGAGAGAGAGAGAGAGGGAGGGAGGGAGAGGAGAGGGAAAGAGTAGAGAGGGAAAGAGGTAGGGAGGAGACACAATTGAGATATAGAGTGATAGAGGGAGAGGGGAGATAAAGATAAATAGAGAGGGAAGGAGATATAGAGAGAGATTATGTATAGAGAGAAGTAGAGAGTGGAGGGATGGAGGGAGAGGAAAGGAGGAGATATAAGTAAGTGTGTGTGAGAGGGAGAGAGAGTGAGAGGAGATAAAATGAGGGGAGAGATGAAGGGGGAGAGAGAGAAAGAGAGTAGAGAGGGAAGGGGGGAGAGATAGAGTAGAGAGGGAAGGAGAGATTAAGAGAGAAAGAGGTGGGAGGGAGAGAGATAGAGAGAGGTAGAGAGAGTGGTAGGTAGTGGAGGGAGAGGTAGGTAGGGAGGGAAGGAGAGAGGGGGGATAGGAGGGAGAGAGGAAGGAGGGAGAGTGATATTGAGAGAGATTTGTGAGATAGAGATTTGAGAGGTGAGGAGAGAATGAGAAAGAGAGATAAAGAGAGAGGGAGGTTGGAGGGAGGGAGAGGTAGAAAGGGATAAGTGAGATAGAGAGATGGAAGGAGAGAAAGTGGGATAGAGATATAATGGTGATTTAGAGAGGAGGGAGTGAGAGGGAAGGAGGGAAAGTGGGAGAGAGATAGTGGTGATTTAGAGAAGAGGGAGTGAGATGTAGGGATAGAGATAATGGTGAGATAGAGAGAATGATAGAGTGAGAGAGAAAGAGAGGGATGCAAATATTGAGAGGGATAGGGAGAGGAAGGGAGAGGAGAGATATATAGTAGAGAGGGAAAGAGGTAGGGAAGGAGACATAGGTGAGATAAAGAGGGATGGAGAGAGAGTGATGGAGGGAGAGGTAGGTATAGAGAGGAAAATATAGAGGAGTGATAGAGAGTAGAGAGGGGAGGGAGGGAGCGAGAAGTAGGGAGGGAGATAGAGGTGTGTGTGTGAGAGAGTGAGAGAGAGATAATGGTGAGATAGAGAAAAGGATAAATTGAGAGAGAAAGAGGGGGGAGAGAGGGAGGGAGGGACAATAGTGAGAGATTGGGAGGAGATAAAAAAGGAATGGGATGGTGAGGTTGAGAGAGGGAGGGATAGGAGAGATAGAGAGAAGTAGAGAGGGAAGGATGGAGGGAGGGAGTGTTAGGGAGGGAGATGGAGGTTTGTGTGTGTGTGTGAGAGAGAGAGAGATAGAGTGGTGAGATAGAGATGAGAGAGTGAGAGGGAGGGAGAGAGAATTATGAGATAGAGAGGAGAGAGTTGGAGAGAAAGAGGGGGAAGAGAGGGATAGCGAGGGATAGAGTGGGAGAGAGATGTAGGTAGAGAGAGGGAGAGGAGAGATAGAGAGTAGAGAGGGAAAGAGGTAGGGAGGGAGACATAGGTGAGATCAAAAGTGATGGAGGGATAGGTAGGTAAAGAGAGAGAGAGAGGGGAGATAAACATAAGTAGAGACATAAGGAGATGTAGAGAGAGCGAAGAGATAGAGAGAAGTAGAGAGGGGAGGGGGGGAGGTAGACGTAGGGAGGAGATAGAGGGGTGAGAGATAGAGGGGGGAGAGAGGGAGGAAGGGAGAGAGAGAGGGAGTGGAGATATAGAGAGTTGAGAGAAGGAGAGAGTGAGAGATAAAGATGATACAACTTGTTGACTACTAAAATTTGACCTCCTCATTATTAAAATTTGACATGCTGATTACTAAAATTTGACTAAGTCTGAAATTTTTAAGATTTTCCAAAAACTAGAATTTGCATTATAACTACTAGAGATTCGAAACCACTCTCAAAAATCCTTCCTATATACATGAAATATAACTTAAAGTATAAGAAAGTAAATGTTTATTTCATGTATATAGTCTCCCTGGCAAAGAAAGAGAAAATGAAAGAGTTTTGAAAAATACATTCCAAAAGTCATGAGTGACATTTGGCAAGCACAAAATTTGGTGCTAGCCAAATGAAACAACCCATTTGGTGAGAACCAAATTTGGCGCTCTCCAAATTTGGTGAGCACAATATGGATTTTTACGGTTTTTTTTTGCAATTTGACACCAAAATTATGTCACAGATCCATGTGCTTAGCCGTATCTACATAAATTATGCACTTGCAAGATGTAACTATGATCTAAGAGTTAAATTTGGTCCTTCCCTATATTACTTTCTACAAGTGAAATACTAACATCACCATCATTAGGGATTTATCACCTTATATGAACCAATGTGTTCTTCTGCTCCTAGATTCCACATTAGCGGCTTTTGCTATTGTAGGCTTTTAATAACTTACATAAGTGTTCCTAGACATTGAGAAAAACATCACCATTATTTTTCCATTATGGACGAAACACCATTATAGCTTTATACCATCTCTAACCCATGACATTATCACACTTATAATTTGAAGGACAATTTCATGGTTATTACATGATGTATTTGTTTATGATTATTGGCTTACATGATTGCCTTACATTTACTTTCAATGTATTATTTTTCCTTGTTTTGTATAATTTTTTTGTCTTATGAATGTAACCAATTCTAGTGGGGTCATATTCCATTTCTAACACTCTCATAGTGATTTTTATAAATAGTCATAGATTCCTATGAAAACTACATGACAAAGGATAAAAATGCATGATGACACCTTGTAAGGTCCTTTACTTTACATAGACCCCCTTACGTATCCTTTGGAGTCTGAGTATTTACTTTGTATGCATATTTGTGAGAGCTACATTTTTAAAATGTATTATCATTTTAGGATTCACATACACCTCAACATGGGGGAAAATATAATGGTAAAATTTTCATACCTATGTCATTTCTCATTTAATTTTGGGCCTATTTTGAGGAGAGATCCTTGATACATTGACATATTGACAAATGACATTTTAAAGTTGGATCATTTTCCCTATGCCACCTCCCTATCCATTACATACATTCCAATACAAATATCCCTTATCAAGTCCATTTTTTCACTCATCCCCATTCACTTGTCCTATATATATTTATTACATCCACTACATACATATACTTCTATATGTTTTCTAGCCATGTTGATTTGAACCTTCTTATTATCAAGGTGTTTCTACAAACACTATCAACCATGTGGTCATGGACTTGTCCCTTTTAAATTAAAAAAATTAAACTAATTTTTTTGTTGACTCTCCCCTATACCTTCTTTGCTAAGGGCTAACCAAACAAAAATTTATGTGATTCATTGTTATATCATTGTATTTAAAGATATTTTATGCATTCATTTTATAGGTTTAGAATTCATAAGTCATTTCTCATTCTAAGAACGTGGATTGACCTTGTAGATTGTGTCACCTAGGAGATATGGATTGACCTAGTATTTTTTTATCATTTCCTTAAGTTTTCTAAGGGTTGATGTAGGAGATTGTATCACCATGTGATGCTACTAGTAATCTTCCCAAGCTATTCTTAAATGCTCCTAACTTGCATATATTACTAAAAAGAAAAAAATAGAGACAAACCAAGCAAAGTGAAATTCTAGTTATGTAGATTATTAGATCAACTCTATAGCTTCATATTTATTTTTATCACAAAATTTAATTTGATTGCTAGAGTTGATGCTACATAGAGAAAATATATTATTCTAATTGCAAGGAAAAAAAAAAAGGTTTTCATATTTTTTTGATCTTGAGACACCAAAAATTCTAAAATCTTCATTTAGACATTCATTCTTTGATCACAAAATTAAGTATCATTATTTATTATATTTAACTCCTTAAAATGATTGTTACAATTATTTAAAAAAATTAATCTATTTAAAAAAAATAATCTCAAGTATGATGAATTAATTTAAATTATGTATGTTTCCATGTATACATTTTAGTAAATCAGCCTAAAGTACATTTAAAGAAAGATAGTCTTTCTTTAACTTATATTAAATCACTACAATATTTTTAAATATTCATTAAAAAATTATTTTTATTTTTTAAATTAATAAGTTCTAATAATGAGAAGTATTGATACTTTCCTTTATATTAATTGATTTCAACCTCCATTCAAAATTCGTTAGAATACTAACTTATTGTAAAAACTCATTACATTGTAAAATTGATATAGAATGATAAAATAGAACTTTTGAATGTTAGTTAATGGTAACTTATTACATCCAAAATAAAATATGCGCGTACAAATTATATTTTAATTTTTTAGAAGATCTTTTACTCACTTTAATATTATCACAAATATTTAATCAAATAAATCAGATAAATTCTATATATATATAATTATTTAAATAATACAACTAGTGAAATTTTATTATAAACTCAATTCAAACTGAAATTCAATCCATTCATAATAATAATAAACTATTTTAGAAAAACCAAGATAAGAACATGGTGTCCATATGATATTTGTAGGCCTCCTCTTGAGAGACAATTTGAACATCAAGAATGACATTTCAGAGTGACTATACAATACTTTATGTCAAATATTTCAAAGGAGATATCATAAGATAGAGATAAGGATTAAAACGCATGGTAGAACAAAAACTTGTACATCCTTTCCCAAGGTCCCCATGTCGCCATGAAAAGACTTCCTCTTCCTCGCTTGCCATGCAAGCTTTCTGCAATGATTATTAACCAATAAATATATATTTTTTATGAAAAAAACAACTGAAGATATTCAAATATGGCGTTCATGATAGAGTTGAAAGGATTAGATAAATCTGATTTTTTCTGGTTATAGTATTTTCCATCACAAATTCAAATCTTGGGATATGGTTGGAGAGCTTGTGATAAGATTTCTCTACCTTTATTTTTTTGGATGTATATAAACATCAAGAGTAAATCCACCCATGACATGTCTCTAGTTAGAATAGACAATACTTTATTGAAGATAACATATGCAAGATGCTTTTTAATGTTGAAATAAGCTTTTGAAAACTTCTTATCAATATTAGAGAGTAGTGAAGTTGCATGCATGTGTTGGGTGTCAAAGTATGGATAATATGAAGTGAGTAAATATAATGATATAAACTAGAATATTGTAGTAGTTTAGAGTTTTGAAATTATTTATCATAGATTAGTGGTATTTAGGTTTGTCTTGTTAGTAATGGATTTTAGAATACTTTGGATATTGTGTAGGTATCTAGGAAGTTGGTTTAGTTAATTAAGATTTAAATGAATAGGGTGTTTTTAAGAGAGATTGTGTAGGTATTAGAATAGATTTTTTATGCTTTTGTCTAAATTTTAAGATAATTGTTGATGTTGGTGATCTATTGATATATATTTGTGTTTGTCTTTAATGTTTTCTATGGTGTAAAAGATAAATTGATCATATACAAAAGAATTATCGAGTAACATGATTGCATATTGATCTCATAAAGATAGAATGACCTTGAGAACATTGTTAAAAATCTAAATGTCTACATGAATTTAATAATAATTTGGTAGTAAGTTTTTGATTAAAAAGTAGGGGGAAAGGGCCCTAATCCCAACGGTACATAAAAAAATAGCTAAAGAAGAAACAAAAGGCCCTATAAGCCTAACCATCCAAAAACCAAAAAGCTAAGGAGGTACACATACCACACTAAAATATTAAAGCATAAAGTGCATGCAGATAGAGATTAAATAAACACTCAGACCAAAACTTAAACCTAAAAGAACAACAAGAACTATTAATCTTTAGGACTATTAATAAGATCCCAAACCACCTTTAGCATCTCAAGGGGGTCCTTCCAAATAGTCTTAGAGTCATCCATAAAGTTCTTCATCTAATTCTTTCCCATCCTTCTCTTCAACTTCCTTAACTTGGACTAGCCTGTGACTATGCCAAACACCACACAGTACATAATTCCTTCAGTAATAGATATAATGCTACTAATAGCATTATACAAATCCATTATCTTTTCCTTCAATAAGTATTTATCACTTTTCAACTCAATATTAGAGACCCAACCCTTCAAATCCTTAATTTGATTTTTGACATTTTGAAGAGACTCAAAGTCAATCCTTCCTCTTTCTCAAAATCCTCCTTCTCTTCTTCTTTTTCAACTTTATCTTCTTCCTATCCTCCTTCCATCTCATTCATTTCAACTTCATTAGCCTCTTCCTCCTCACTTTTATCATTCTCCTCAGCCTCATGGTCCTCCTACTCTTCCACTTCTTGTGTGTTGTCATTTCAACTTTCTTCCTCACCGTATGGAAAGTATTCCTCATCCGAGGAATCATTTACCACCTTCTTGTAGGCTAAATTTATACCTTTATAATCTTTTCCTCTAATCTAGTGACCATCTTTGGCTAAATAGGAAAATCGTCTCTCGCCCATCCCTCCACTTATATCATATTATTGACTGGTATCACCCTCATCAAAAATCTCAATAGCTTCATGCTTTTACCCTTAACTAATAGAGGGGCCCAAATTCTTCTTTTTGGAAGTATTAGGGTTTAATAAGACTTTTAGTTTTTGAGGGGTGGTATTTAACTACTTTTCAAAATAGGGGTCGAGGAAACAACATTTTTTAGAAGACATTTTTTGGGATTTGGTTTCCTTCCTGAAGAGGGGTTTTTCAAATACATGTGGGGATTACTTCCAAACAACTTAATCTGTAGAGGTTTGATGGAATAAGCATGGCACGATTGTGGGGTGGTGGAGAGAACATGTTTATAAAGGGTTAAAATTAAACCATGGTGCAGGGGAGGAGAGACCCCCTTGGCAATGTAGAGGTGAAGGGAAGACAACAAGAAGAACAAAATATTAATCTTTTCTTTGTGGCAGATGTGGTTCAAAAAGGGGAAGTGGTACCCATGATTTTTTTTATATCTCCCTTCTAAGGTGAAATAATGCATGATATGAAGACTCGCCAAACTAAAAGGCTTTGACATCTTCTCTCTTTCATAGTCGTTCTGAAATCTTTACGGATTTTCCCCCATTTTGAAGAAGTTATCGATGAACCTTTGATAGTTTCCATTGCTGACTTTTGATGAGCCCAAACATTAGTTAGTTTTCTTATGTTTTATGCAAACTCACATACATTACCAAGATATTTATCCTATACATGTTCATCCACTATGCTATCTTTTTATACTTATTATAAAGTATATGGAAATATGAGTATGGTGTGATGGTTAATGCATAATTTATGTGTGGACATGTATGAAATGTAATTGATATATGTGCTTATCTATATGGTTGTTAGTATTGTGTGCATTTTTTGTGAAATTTAACTCTTGCAGAGAGAAGAGGTGGACTGTAGCCTACAACAATTACAAGGTGCAACCCGTGCGCAAAGGAATTCCTAGACAACAAAATAGGTGAGATTCCAGAATAAATGGAGTACAACAACTACAACATGGAGGCACTTAATGAATATGGTTGTGCGTCATTATGATGTCCTATAAAGACACTAGAGGAGAGGAACCCTGTTATAATTGGGATTCTAACATAACTAATTTGAGCATTCAATGTGTCAATTCTATTGCAATAGAGTCACAATCCTATTTGGACTCTTCTTCCTTTTCAGTTGTAGTTTAGAAATTAATGAGTCATTATCACGCCTTGATATCTAGGAGTGGTGATTAACGGTTTCAGTTTAGAGTCCTCTATGTTTTTGGCCTATATCTAGGAAAATGATATTTAAAAGAACAGTTTGGGATCTTGCTAAGCAAGGGTCATGTTCTCCTCAATCAAACCCCTAGGAAATGAATTTAACAATAATGAATTAGGATCAAATACATCATATAGTATGTCTAGGATGGTGATGTAATTGCAATTCAACATCTATGATGCTCTCATATGAATGCTTCCACGTGTTAATCTAAGGTGATCCAAGTGATTTATGGTTAATCCTTAAATACTCCACCCTAGCATGTAATTTGAAATAATTCATGCTTTTGCTAGTTCATAATGACTAGTTAGGAAGAAAGGATGGACCCAAATTAAAAATAAATAAATTTAAAAGATTAGTAAGGTTAATATCTACATGAGTGAAAGTGGCGAGTCAATTTTACACTTGCAAATCTAAACTAGAGTAGTAATGATTGGATGGAGAGTTAGATCTAGACCCTAAGGATAAGTGATGGTGAGGATATGCTAGGATAAGATTTATTCAACTTACACCCCAAAATCCGCTCACTTGCACGCTAGTCAATGCATAAGGACAAACTAGTTGGTATGTATGTCTAATGTATATGATAAAAGAACATAAGAATCTATAGGTAAAAAGATAAAATAGATTTGATTGTAGAAAAAATGTCAAAATATTTAAATGTGTAACATCCCAAAAATTTATACACCCCCTCTATAAACATCACTTAAATATAATGATACTACATGAATCAATTCATAATTACAAAGTATAATATGAATTGACTGAACTTAACTTAAAATTATCTAATAATAAACTACAAACATAACTTTTTTATTAATATAAATTAAAAAATTTAGATCAAGATAATTTAATAATAAACCATAACATAATATATATATATATATATTCATTCATTCAATTGTTTCTATTTTCCAAAATCTTAACACACAGTGAAGTCAGCATTGAAGAAATTTGACCTTGTAAGAGATTGGCTTAAATAGACAAACTGTCGTCATGATGTCTATTGCAAATTGACGTCAAATTTTATAATATTATGCTGCTTTTTATAGTGCGTAGGCGGCTAAAATACAAGTCAAATTTGAAAGCGATGAGAGACAAAGAGAGTCAATTTTAGTGTGCTCACGTTGTATTGTTAACCATATTTCTTGTCAAATTGAAGGCATGCAGATACCAATGTCTAAAATCAAAGAGTTAACTTTCTTTTTCTCAAAAAGAAAGAGATGTGGTATAATGATCATTTTCAAGTATATTAGGTTGTTTTCAGTTGGGTATGTGATCAGTAATTGCGTATAGAGATTCAATAGTAATACATTTTTATTTTTTATTTTTTCAAAGTTTTTTTAAAAATTTAGTATATTTTCATATGGGAGTTAAAAGTATCTGGGTTCTGGTTATCAATGGTGTAGTTATATTATTTAGGTTTTCGTTAAGTTGTTTGAAAACATCTTAAAAATAATTAGACTAAAACATATGTATCAAGGTATCTATTATTGATTGTCTTATATGTCACCATATGATTAGTTTTCAAAAACTTGGATCTTTCTACCAATTTAATTTTTGAAGAGAGAGTTGATTAAAAACTTAAGATTTGCGTATAAGAAAACATACCCATGTCCTTCTAGAATAATCATCAATAAATGATACATAATACAAAGATTTTGGCGAGGAACATTTAAGGGATCAAATAAATTAGAATGAATAAATTCCAACAACCCAAAAGATTTGTGAGACCTAGAATAAAATTGAACATAATTCTTCTTTCCATAAATGTAATATTAGCAAAAATCAAACTCAAGAGAATAATCAATAAGCCCCTCTATAAGATTTTTATATTTCAAGGTGCATAGACGGTTCTCACCAATATGGCCCATGCGTTAATGCCACAATATTGTTTTCTCAATAAATAAATTTATCTTTGAGGTAAAAGCATACTTAGGTGTGATGTGGGAAAAGGGATCTAGGGTCTAAATCACACCTTTTCCGATATTACATTAGAGAGGAACCAAAAATTATTACACAAGACCACTTGGCTACTATCCTCAATGGAAGAGCCAAAATGATAGATCATGGTTTTAGTCCTCTTTGTGGTTTGTGGGGTTAATTTAATTGATGAAAACTTGAGTTGATTTGAGTGTCCAAATGTAAAACTACGTAAACTATGAATCTACAAAAAAATGATATGATTTCAAAGAATTGCATAACTAAAACATATAAACAAATGATAGAGGAGTAGAGTGTGTAGATAGCAGAACCTAGCATTCAAATTTGGACTAAAACATACTAGTCAGGGGCATGGGTGCCCTAGACTAGGAAATGCTACTTTTTCAGGATATTTGAGCAGGTCTTAGCAAGTGAGAGTCTATAGGTTCTTCCTTCTCGGTTTCAACTTCGAAACTTTGTATGTTGATAAATAATTATCCTTACCCTAATTTGATGAAATAGGAGACTTGAATGCTTTATCTTGCAATTAGCTCTTCAATCTTCTCCCAAAGTTGCTTCAAATATACCACCTACACATAAGAGAGAGGAGAAAGGGTTGTGCCATATAGGGGCTTGCCTAAGTCAAACCTCATTTTTGTGTTTCCACCTCCACAATGGCTATGATCATGTAACGAGTGCTTACCCTCTATCGAGCAAAGAAAAATGGATAAAAATAAGTGATAAATTGACAAGTGTTGCAACTCACCACTCAGGTATTCTTTCCTTGATGGACCGAAGTCATCGTACTCATCTCGTACAAGGAGAATTGGAGGCTTGATTGAAGGTCCTGCAAGTGTTAGTACTCACAAAATAAGTGATTACATAAACATGAACAATCTTACTTATAAACTTGATGCATTGCTAGTATGAAACTTAACTAAAATAACATTGTAATAATGTTGCTTATTATGCTCTTGTCTTCTTTTAGAATGCTCAATTAAAATTAAAATTGCTAGATATTTAAGTGATAAAAAAGACTTGTTTTTATATGCATTTATTTGTTTCTCATAAAATTAATTATGAAAAGTCGACAAATAAATTTAAATTTATAAATATAAAAATACCGACAATAAAATATTTAAATTTGAGCCAAAATAGGTTGGTTAAGAGTGTGAGCACCCTAGACTAAACCCATTTTGACAATTTGAATATCGTTAAATAAATATTTGATATTAATTCTCAATTATATCCTAAGTTTTTGGAAATGACCATAAAATGAGCAAGTTATGAGCATAATCAGTTCAAAGCACATAAGGGGGGCTAAACCTAGTATGAAATTGTCAAGGGTGACAATTTACAATACTACATTGGGTACCTAGAATGCACATCCATCTCTTTGTTACAAGTTATAATTTGAGTTTTAGACTCTATAGATCTTTTCATTACATGAATTGAAGGATTCTTACACTATATGTAAGTGCATGCATTAATATTTAAAGAGAGTACCAACTTGAACCCCCTTTATGAGCACCATAGCTTCTCAAACCTTCTTTCAATATCTAGTACCAAAAACCACTTGCACACTCACATTATTTAGTTTACTTATATATAATAGGGTCCATTCCAAACTAGTAATATACAAGATGAACAATCCTCTCATCAAAAAATCATCTTGAATCTTCCATGACCAATGATGTTGAGATATGAGTTGTCACCAAGGTATACCTTCTCACCGTGACACTTCTTATAATCTAGAAACCGCTCCCAATGGGGAGTCACATGGAAGGAAGCTCCAAAGTTAATCATCCACGCATCCTTACATGCATGCATTACAAAATCCATGACAAAGGAATCTCCTACATCCTTCTATAAATATTTTTCAAAATCACCACCAAATTTAGCCTTTTTCTTCTTTTCCCCCTCCTTGCAATCTCTTCCAAATTATATTGTCTTGTCATAGTTCTAAAAAATTCCTTGGAATTTCTAGGAGACTTAGATTTTCTCAAGTGTCTTCTCATTTTGACCATACATAAATAGTTAAGGCTTCCTTGGTGGATTCAATAGCCCTTTTCCTCATCCCATTAAGAGAAGAGTAACCATGATCTCATGAAGTGAAAGTTTTGTAGTAGTAATTCCAATAGTCATTGCTAGGTTATCCCTTGAGTCTACCAAAACATGGGAGGGTCATGCATCAATATTTCTCTTCCATATTCAAACTCACTAAGTTTAACTAAATCATGATTATTTTAAATTATTTTGGGTTCTCAACAAAATAATCATTGTCACCCATCCTTAAAATATTTAAATTATTTCACGAAAAAATATTGTTAACTAGAGATTTATCTTGGTACAAGTTCCCAAACTTCTTCTAGAGGCTACCTATGGTGGGTTCTTCATAAAAAATCAATATTTATAATATGGAAATCAAAATTTAATAAGACTTCTTTTGTTTTTTCCAACACTAACAAATATTTAATTGATATTGTAGAAGGTTTGTTTTCTTATATTGAAACCCAAAAATCCCAATCTATGAGCACATTCTCCCTCTTGAGATTATATAGATTAAATTTAGTGTTATTGAATCTTTGCAATCTAATATATACATATTAGGATTTAAGTTTATATTAACCTTGTAGCCCTATGGACTGAAATTGGATAACAAATTTTTTAGAAACTGGTACTTGGATGCTCATGTATACAATTGAGAGGTATTATTAATAATTCTCCTTGTAACTTGGAATATTAGTTGTAATGGAATTAAGAGGAGAGGTTACTTATGATGATGGTAGTTGCAAAGTGATTTGATTATATTTATACCACTTGGCCATTCAAAGGACCTAGGCGAGGGAGTGGAGCATCTTTATTATGATGAGTGACATCCACATTAGTTGGCCACTCCATTTTGGAGTGGAATACTTCCACTACAACAAAACAGGAAATTAGCACCGACTTTAGCACCGGATTTTAGTGTATTTGAGACCATCAATTGGTGCCATCTCACGGTGTAAAATCATTTATTCATTTCAACGTCGGATGTTGCGCCAAATTTTGTGTCGTATTTCATGCCGCAAATTTGGTTCCAGTTATAGCGTCCAGAATAGCGTCGAAAAATGGCAACAGAAATAACACCTAAATTGGCACCCAAATTGGCTTTCGTTTTTGCTTTCATATCTGCTCCCATTTTTGCTTCTATTTTTGCTCCCATTTTTTCTTCCACTTTTCGTTCCACTTTTTCTTTCGGTTGTGCTTCCGGTTTTGCTTCCGATTTTCCTTCCAAGTTTGCTTCCAATATTGCTTCCAATTCTACTTCCAATTTTTTTTCTAGTTTTTCTTTTGGTTTTGCTTCCACTTGTGCTTCCAATTTTTCTTCCACTTGTGCTTCCAATTTTGCTTCTAGTTTGGCTTCCAAGATTGCTTCCATTTTTTCTTCCAGCTTTGCTTTCGATTTTGCTTCCGATTTTTCTTCCAGTTTTGCTTACAGTTTTGCTTCTGATTTTGCTTCTAGTTTTGCTTACAGTTTTCCTTCCAATTTTTCTTCCAATTTTTCTTCAAATTTTGCTTCTAGTTTTCCTTCCAGGTTTGCTTCTAGTTTTTTTTTTGGTTTTGCTTCTGATTTTGTTTCCAAATTTTTTTCTAGTTTTGCTTCTAGTTTGGCTTCCAGTTTTGCTTCCGGTTTTGCTTTTAGATTTGCTTCCAATTTTGCTTCCAATTTTGCCTCCGGTTTTGCTTCTTATTTTTCTTCCAAATTTATTTCCAGTTTTTCTTCCTGTGTTCCTTTTGGCTTTGCTTCCAGTTTTGCTTCCATTTTTTCTTTGGTTTTTCTTCCAAGATTGCTTTTTCTTTGCTTCTAGTTTGGCTTCCATTGTTGCTTCCTTTTTTTCTTCTAAAAATGCTTCTTGTTTTTCTTCCATTTATTAATTTAATATGTTTTAATTCAATTTAATTATTTAAATATATGATGCCTCTTAAATAACTCATATGACTATAGAGTAATTTGTTTAATTATTTAACTCATATGATTAAATAACAAGATAATTACCTATCAAAAAAATAACAAGATAATTATTTTATTTTTTTGCTAGTTAAATCACTGCTAAGGGGTAGCACCCTATATTTCTTCACAAAATATTTTACATGAGTTCCTTACCAAACTTTATTTGCAGGCTTTTGAAAAAATGGCCATGTGCTTTAGAAACCTTTACCCTTTCTACCCATGCTAATACATTTTCAGTTAAAAAATGGCTTGGTTCTAGACTTAGGCAACACCAATCGAGGCTGACTCCTATTCGCTATTGATTTCCCCTGTTTCTACTATATCATATTTAAAGCCAAAATATAACTTTTACTAGGCTGGGAATTTTTCAATCTTCATAATCATTTGTCTTTGTCTGCTTCCTGTAGGCAATGTAGTCTGTAATCACTAAGCAATCAACACCACAATTTTGGCGAGTCAGACCTTTCGATTTTTCCCTTGGGTCCCTGATGTTGTCCTTGCACCATACTTCTCCTGAACCAAAGTCCCATTCATCGTCATCGTCCCCTACCACAATCTTGTCTGCTAGCCCTTCATCCTCGACATACCGGATTTCCCAACCTCATGGATGATTTGTCACCAGATTGGCAGCTCTGAGTAGGAAGAACACATTTCAGTCACGCTCGTCCCACAACTTCTCAAAACCCTCTAGGTCGATGGTTCAAATCAGAGGGAATTTCATGACATTCCTACCATGCATCCAGAGCATGTAGTAGTTCTGGGGCATTGGCATTTTTTTATTCTCATTTAGATTTTCGAGGGTTGTGTCGATATCCCCCAACCAAGCATGGACAAAGACCATCTATGTGAGCTTCTTCCCCATCTCTTTTGACACACCCATGTGTAGTAACACTGCCAGGAACATGGCCAAGATTTCTGAGTTCACCCTGAACCTGTGATAGGCCCTTATGAATTCTGACCCCGAAATTTTCTTGGTCGCCCAAAGAATCAATGGATGAGATGAGGCCAACAAAGCCTCTAGTCTTTTGTCTGTGATCTCACCTTTGAAATATTTTTGTTGCTTCTCAGTGCTCAACAATAATGGAGTCTCTATTATTCTTGTTGCTACTGCATCCCATGCCTTTCTGCTGCTCAGACTTGCACTAGTTCCTCTGCCTTTGGCTCTGCCACCTTCGTTTTCTCACACCTGCTTCTGGAATTCTCCTTTGTGTTTGTTGTAAATAAACCAACCGATGCCTTTTATCGATGGTGACCTAATTACTTCCTTTTATGTGTTTTTGGTGCCTTTGAGGTGTGTTTGCTAGAAATAACAAGATAATTATTATAACAAGTGAGTCAAATATCTATAATTTAATTGAATTTGACAAAATCCATCCTAAGTAGTAAATTAAAATCATCATACGTAATAAATATCCACCCCAAATTAATTATCGACCACTTTTAATATATATAAATTGGCAATTCAACACTGATAAGATCATCATCCTATATAACTAAAAGAGGTGAAAGTCAAATATGTCAGCAAATCAATAACATGTCAAAATGATACATGTACAAATGATATAAGTAAAAATGATAAATTATGGAACTCAAATTAATACAAGTCAAGATGATACATGTCCAAATGATATAAGTGAAAACGATAAATTTCAATATGATAAAACTCAATAATATGGTACTACAGGCCGTGAAAATAATACATATGATAGTAACCATGAAAAGAGGCATCATAACAATATATCAACAATGATCCATGATGCAGTCTATATAATCATGAATGTCACTGGGTACTACCAGCAATTGCCTCATCATCATCACCACTATCATGATCATGATCATCATAATGATATACCAACAATGATCCATGATGCAACCTATATGGTCATGAATATTGTTGGGTACTACCAACAAATTCTCTATCATCATCATCACCATCATGATAATCATCGTCGTCATCATCATTGTCATCGGCCTCAGTTTCTTCCGTATTTTTGTCATTATCATCCTTTACCATGTGATCTGTACCAGTAGAACCAATATTTTTTGGATCTATATCATGATGAGGATCATCTTGATCTTCTGGAAGACTTTTTCTCTACAAAAAAAACATTTAAAATGAAAAGTTATTATTTATTTCATGCAATAATTTATTTTTCTGTTATATATCTAATATTGAAACATATGAGATGAAACCATAATCATATTACATCGTATCAAAGTGCACATACCATAATAAAATTTCAAAAAAATTACAGCTAATATGTGATTCCAATGATGAAAAACATGCAACAATTCTAATAAACATTAGTAAAGATCATAAAAAAATTGTTATACAATTTAACTATCAACTGTAAATTCTATTTTGCACAGATTACTCATGTCTAAATCCTCTCAACAACCTTCAACTTTCGATCTTGATTCAACATCATTTAATCTTGATCGTCCATTTCAAATCACAATTTCTATATAAGGGTATGTGCAGGATCACGATGGGCCAAAAAGTGGCGATATGTAAGTGATATGATGGCCCATGTGGCTGACGAATATTTTTTTTACCCAAAATTGATGAAACGAAAAGGGTTTTTAAAAGATATTCTCAACTTTCCACCAATATAAATTATTCTTTACTTTGAATTTAATGAATAATTATTATTCATTTTCTATTTCAATTATGACTAAAGTCTTGATTGATAAGTTGATTGAAAAAAATCTATAGCTTTCAAACAGTATCACATTTTTTGAATGCAAAACATGTGTCACATCTATGCTTCACATACTATAGGATTAAAAAAATAAAAATTGAATTTCATGAAGTTTTGACCAAGTTAAGGTGGTCAGACATATGAGTTTTTATATTTTTTAAAAGTTGTAATAAAAAAATTCATAATTAATTATTTACTTTGAAAAAAATTACAAAAATATATGCATCACATCTGGACATGAGTCCTCTACTTATATATTAAATATTATAAAAAAATATTATCATTTTATTGTGGTTAGGGTGGTCAAACAGACACCTACTTATTTTTTCCCTCAAATTTAAGTACTACTGCATTGAAATTTCAAATTTTCACCAAATAGATTTAAAAAAAAAAAAAAAAACCTAGTAGTTTAGAAACTACATTCAATTTTCTACAGATTCTATTGTTACATATTTTTGAAATAATATAGATAACTTATTCAAATTTTTACGTCAAGTTGCCTAACTCTGATTTTTCTAAATTTTTTTGCCACTTAAGGGCCTGTTTTTCCATGATGATCCTGCACATACCCAACTACGTGCTAACATTGAAATTCCCTAAAAGTATTTATGTTAATGAAATTTCCTTTAGATCCAAGGATTAAAATCACATAAACCATGTGGTACAAATGATATGTAGCAATGAAAGAGTTTGAAAAGGCAGAGAGAGCTACATTGGTGACTCAGGAGAAACTTCAGCTTTGAAAAACAAAGGCAATTAGGTTGGTAGACTTGTGGATCAAGCCAGCATTTGGTGGAAGAGGAAGAAAGATGACTGGAACTTTGGAGGGCCACCATAATGGATTTTGGTATAAAACCATGAGAGTAGAAGAGAGAGCTGATATCAAGTATCAAAACATTAAGCATGCATTCTTCCAGCCATCAGAGAAGGAGATGATTACTTTGTTTCATTTTCATTTGCATAACCATATCATGGTGCGGGAACCAAGAAGACCAAGGATGTCCAGTTTTATGTGGAGGTAATGGATGTGGTGGAAACTTTAAGAGGGGCAAGAAGGTCAATGTATGATCCTGATGAAATTGAGGAAGAAAAATAAGAGAGGGACATGAATAATAAACTCAATGCATATTTTGAAGGATTTGTCAAGCGAGTAAGAGAGCTATGGGAATAGTCTAATCTAAAATATTTTGAACTAGAGTTTGATATACCATTTAGAGAGCTTGGTTTTCATGGAAGAGGAAGAAAGATGATTACTTTGCTTCATTTTCATTCGCATAACCATATCATGGCATGGGAACCAAGAAGACCAAGGATGTCCAGTTTTATGTGGAGGTAATGGATGTGGTGGAAACTTTAAGAGGGGCAAGAAGGTCAATGTATGATCCTGATGAAATTGAGGAAGAAAAATAAGAGAGGGACATGAATAATAAAATCAATGCATATTTTGAAGGATTTGTCAAGCGAGTAAGAGAGCTATGGGAATAGTCTAATCTAAAATATTTTGAACTAGAGTTTGATATACCATTTAGAGAGCTTGGTTTTCATGGAAGAGGAAGAAAGATGATTACTTTGCTTCATTTTCATTCGCATAACCATATCATGGCATGGGAACCAAGAAGACCAAGGATGTCCAGTTTTATGTGGAGGTAATGGATGTGGTGGAAACTTTAAGAGGGGCAAGAAGGTCAATGTATGATCCTGATGAAATTGAGGAAGAAAAATAAGAGAGGGACATGAATAATAAAATCAATGCATATTTTGAAGGATTTGTCAAGCGAGTAAGAGAGCTATGGGAATAGTCTCATCTAAAATATTTTGAACTAGAGTTTGATATACCATTTAGAGAGCTTGGTTTTCATGGAAGATGAAGAAAGATGATTACTTTGCTTCATTTTCATTTGCATAACCATATCATGGCGTAGGAAACAAGAAGACCAAGGATGTCCAGTTTTATGTGGAGGTAATGGATGTGGTCAAAACTTTAGGAGGGGAAAGGTCAATATATGATCCTAATGAAATTGAGGAAGAACAACAAGAGAGGGACAGGAAAAATAAAATCAATGCAAATTTTCAAGGATTTGTCAAGCGAGTAAGAGAGCTATGGGAGCAGCCTCATCTAAAATATTTTGATCTAGAGTTTGATATACCATTTAGAGAGCTTGGTTTCCATGGAAGAGGAAGAAAGATGATTACTTTGCTTCATTTTCATTTGCATAACCATATCATGGCGTGGGAACCAAGAAGACCAAGGATATCCAATTTTTTGTGGAGGTAATGGATGTGGTCAAAACTTTAGGAGGGGCAAGAAGATCAATGTATGATCTTGATGAAATTGAGGAAGAACAAAAAGAGAGGGACAAGAAAAATAAAATTAATGCAGATTTTCAAGGATTTGTCAAGTGAGTAAGAGAAACGGTTGAACTCCATTGACGCCATTCCTCAATCTTCTCTTGATGGCATTAAGGAATGGCTGAACTCCATGGATATAAATTATTATGAAAGCATACTGAACTTGACCTGGTGGCCAATTTTGAAAAATATTACTAATGATCCAAATAAATTTATTGAAGATGGTGGTTGGGAATTTTTGAATATGGAAGCTAGTGATTCTAATTTTGATAATTCAGAAGAGTCAGATCAAGGATATGAACCCTCTAATGTAGAAGATGAATCAGAATAATATTTCATGTAGCCACCATCAAGAGTGTTAGAAACCAACAAGATGGAGGGAATTCTTATATAAGGATAATTTTCAATGTTCCAGGTATCAGCTTTAATGCCAACTACATGTCAACATTGAAATTCCCTAGTAGTATTTATGTTAAGGAAATTTCCTTTAGATACAAGGATTCAAAGCACATCAACCATGTGGTACAAATGATTAAATCCCATAGATGATCTATAGCAATGAAAGAGTTTGAAAAGGAAGAGAAAGCTACACTGGTGACTCAGGAGAAACTTCAACTTTCAAAAACAAAGGCAATTAGGCTTGCAGACTTGTGGATCAGGCCAAAATTTAGTGGAAGAGGAAGAAAGATGAATGGGGCTCTTGAGGGCCACCATAATGGATTTCGATATTCAACCATGAGAGCAGAAGATAGAGTTGATATCATGTATCAAAACATTAAGCATGCATTCTTCCAGCCAGTGGAGAAGGAGATGATTACTTTGCTTCACTTTCATTTGTGTAACCATATCATGGCATACGAACCAAGAAGACCAAGGATGTCCAGTTTTATGTGGAGGTAATGGATTTGGTCCAAACCTTAGGAGGGGAAAAGTTCAATGTATGATCTTGATGAAATTGAAGAAGAAAAAAATGAGAGGGACAAGAAAAATAAAATCAATGGAGAGTTTCAAGGTATTGAGATTGGAAAAATCTAGCATTTTCCAATAGCCTCTACCTCACCTACCTTCCATATACCACATAAATACACCACACTTTAATTTTGTGATCAATACAAATTATAGAAATTTGTTTGACCATATCCATATTATAGCCTCCATTGCACCCATAAAATTGAAATTCCGTAGTCTTTCCCCTATTCCTAGAGAAATTCAATACCACCGACCTAACAATGCTTCATCGGTGGAACCCCCATCACAACCTCATCGATGGCCTGATGAAAATATCTCACAACCTAGTATCAGAGTAACAATACCCTATCGAGCTAACTCCTAAGGTGCTCTCCCGATATACTGATAGATTCAACAAAAGTAATCGCATTGCTATAATAGATAAACACCGGTGGAACAAATTATGGCAGTCCCCTGATGGGCCAATATAACCATGAATACTTCTTCAAGACATTTTTTACTTTGATTATACTATCTTTAAGTGACCATTTCATGTATATAATCATATCATGTTCATGTATGTTAATATAAGGTGAAGGGAAAGACAACAGTGCGGAATAACTTCCCTTAACACTAATACAATAGGGGAGAAGAGAAAAAATGAGTTCTATAGCTTCTTCAAAATAATGAGATGAATACATACAACATACAAGAGATAACAAAATAAGCATTCACAGATTGAAAAAATTATTTAAGTGGGAAAACCTTTTCGGGTAAAAAACCTCCAACACCAAGCAAAGACAATTTTGTATTACAACAATGAAAATATTACATACAAAATTCAGTCTTAACTATTTGATCAGCTCACAACAATAGTCTCCCAAATTCACTCGATGTTACAAAGTTCTCAATATACCATACATTACATGACTTGCTACTACCTGTACCCATTCGTCAACCTAAGATTGACTATACAAGTCTTACATCGCATTTACACTTTCCAACCAATCACAGACATCAGGTTCATACACCGATCACCCAATCATGCCATCTGATCTTCACTGATAGATCTCCTTGCATCAGGTCACCCAGACATTCAATTACTTGCCTAAATTAGGTCCTATCTCCAGCTAAAACTCGGTCTGCAATAACTACCATTAATGATTTTGGCTTCTAGCCAATCAACAACTTGACATTGAGCCACGTGTCAGTTTTCTATTCGCCTATCACTATTAACTTTGGTCCAGCTTGGTCATCCAACCTTTGAGCCCATCCTAGCTCCTACCACACCACCGTCAAGCTTGACGATCCATCCCGTGGTATGGCGTTGAGCTCATCCGAGCTCTACTAGACTTCCTCGTGCTATCCCTGAGCAGTCTTCAGATCATCGTGGTGTGGCAGTGAGCTCACCCGAGCTCACCTTGATGTTACCTGCACTACCATAGCCCTGTCCGAGTCACCTCATGGTATGGCAGTAAACTCATTCGAGCTCGCCCTAGTCTTCACCGTGCTACTATTGCCTTGTCCAAGTCATTCCACAGTGTGGCGGTAACCATTGAGCAAATCGCAGGTGGTCATATCGCGCTACCGTGGGGGCCGCTAGGTCACCCCGTGCTAGGGTGGTGATCACTAGACAGACCGCATGCGGTCTCACTGCGACCACCACGGTGAGAGGACCCACCACTTGCAGTGTGGTGGTAACCGCCAGACAGACTACAAGCGAACTCGTCGTGGCCACCGAGGTGAGCGGACCCACCACCTACAATGTGGCGATAACCACTAGATAGATCATAGGCGAACTCACCACGGCCACCGCGGTGAGCAGACCCACCACCTGCGGTGAAGTGGTAACTGCCAGGACGTCACCATGGTACTGCCAGGGCAGAACCAGACCGCCACAGTAAAGCAGTTAAGGGCATAATGAAGGCATATTTTGCCAATTCCTTTTATCTAAGGCTCAAAACTAGAATTTGAGACATGCTTTCCCAACTAGCTCCCACTTGGTGAAGACTTCCAGCTTCCTCTAGACTTCGAAAAAATTATCGACGGTCATAGGCCCCAAGGCCCATCGATTATGTGCACCATCTGAACTTGTCTATGCTCACTGGCTTCGTTAATGCATCTGCAACATTCTTCAAAGTGTCGACATTTTCAAGAGAGACCTTTCCATCTTCAACCATGTCCCTCACAAAGTAATACTGCACATCAATGTGGTTCGTCCTGGCATAGAAGGTCGGGTTCTTTGCCAAAAAAATGGCACTCTGACTGTCACAGCACACTGTAATCTTCCTTGCATTAAAACCAATATCCGAACACAATCTACTCATCCAAACTGCTTCCTTGCAAGCGTGAGTTGCTGCCATGTACTCTGCCTCTGTAGTGGATAGAGCAACTATAGCTTGTCATCTACTCATCCAACTGAGTGCTCCACCATTTAACATGAATATGCATCCACTGGTGGATCTCCTATTGTTAATGTCCCATGCCCAATCACAATCAACATATCCCTGAATTCTCAATGTTCTTTGTGATGCAACCAAACTGCCATGGTAACACTGAGCATAGTCTGAAGTGCCCTTCAAATATCTAAACACTCTCTTTATAGCATCCCAATGTGATCTTCCTGGATTTTCCATAAACCGGCTGAGAACTCCCACTGCTTGGGCAATGTTTGGTCTAATACAGACCGTAACATACATTAAAATGCCAACAACACTTGCATAAGGCACCTTGGTCATGTCCTCCATCTCAGTAGTAGACTTTGGATAGTTTTCAATAGATAGCTTTGTTCCTTGCATAACTGGTTGCAATCATTCATCCCAAATCTCTCTAGAATAGAATTGACATACTTACTATTACTTACCCAAAGCTTTATGCTTGTTCTATCGTTGGTTATCTCCATTCCCAGAATATACCTCACTCCACCTAGATCTTTCATTTCGAACTTTGCAGATAGTTGAGATTTAAGATCATAAATCATAGACTTTCTATTTCCTATGAACAACATATCATCCACGTACAGTGTAATAACAAGGACATGATCATTTTCAGATTTATAATAAACATAATGATCAAATTTTGATCTAACAAATCCCATAAACAACACAAACGTGTCAAATTTTTGGTACCACATACTAGGAGACTTCTTCAAACCATATAGATACTTCTTTAACTTACAAACCAGATTTTGTTTACCTTTTTCAACAAAATGCTCAGGCTAGGACATATAAATTTCTTCTTCTAGCTCACCATGGAGAAATGTCATCTTCACATCCATTTATTCAATCTCTAAGTCATACGCTGCTGCATATGATAATAGAAATCTGATGGATGTCAGCTTTGCTATAGGGGAAAAAATCTCTCCATAGTCAATTCCCTCAATCTGGGAGAATCCCTTTGCAACCAATCTTGCCTTATACTTCTCAGCACTGCCATCAAGACCAGTCTTCTTTTTGAATATCCACTTGCAGCCAACAAGCTTTTGCCCTTTAGGCAATGGTACCAAATCCTAGGTTTCATTCTTCTTCAATGAATCCATTTCTTCATTCATGGCCTCCAACCAAGAATTTGAATCATTCATGTTGATTTCTTCTTTTACAATCATAGGATCATTAGTGCTAGTAATTAAGGCATAGGCACAGTTCAAATCTAACATTGAGAAACCATACCTTTCAGGTTGTCGCTTTTCTCATGTAGACCTCCTTACTTGGTGAGGTTGTGGTTCTTCATCATCATAAATCTCAGAGCTGCATGAACTCTCCTAAGTTTTAGGTACACCATGTTGTTCTTCCTTTTCTGGAGTTTGAGGGATCTCAATTGCATCATTCTTCTTGTCTCTTTGATCTGTCTCAAGCTATTGATCACTTACTGAAGGTTTCAGCTCATAAAATATCACACTTCTGTTGTACAAAACCTTCTCAGTAACAGGGTTCCAAATCTTGTATCCCTTCACACCAACTCCATAGTCGATGAGAATACATTTAACAACCTTGTTATCCAACTTTGATATTTTCTCATTTGGCACATAAACATATGCCTCACAGCCAAAGACACGAATGTGTCTGAGAGAGGGCTTCTTACCAAACCATTCTTCCAAAGGTGTCTTATCAGCAAGATCAAAGCAAGGAGAATGATTTATCAGATAACATGTTATAGCCACAGCCTCAACCCAAAAATTTTGCTCCAAACTAGCACCACTCAACATATTCCTCACCTTTTCCATTAGCGTCTTGTTAAACCTTTTAGCAACTCCATTTTGTTGTGGAGTATAAGGTGTTGTTTTATGCCTTTTAATTCCATGATCTCTGAAATACCTTTCGAAATCTGCAGAACAAAACTTGCCGCTATTGTCTGTCCTCAAACATTTAATTTTCCTTCCAGTCTGATTCTCTACCAAATTTTTAAATTCTTTAAACCGACTGAACACTTCTGATTTACTTTTAAGTTAGTATACAAATTCCCTTCTCGAACAGTCATCAATAAAAGAAACATAATATCTAGACTTCGATAATGAAGCAACATTAACTGGACCAAACACATCACAATGAACATAATCCAGTATACTAGAAGATTTATGAGGACTTGATTAAAATGAAACACGGTGTTGTTTTCCATAAATACAATGTTCGCAAAAATCAAACTCAAGGTTACAATCATCAAGCCCTTCTACAATATTTTTATTCTTCAAGGTTTTAAAACCTTTTTCACCTATGTGACCTAGTCTATGATGCCACAACATAGTCTTCTCTACTAGAATTTTTACCTCCAAAGCATTTTCAGCCAGAGAAGTGTCTTCATCTTCCTCTATAGGAACCGTTTTGCTTGATATTATAGAGGCACTGTTACATTGAATAGAGCATGCATCCAGCTTGTACAGAGTGCCAGTATGAACGCCCTTAGCCAACACCATTGCACCTCTAGCCATTTTACATCCTTTACTTGAGAAAGAAACTTCTACACCAACATTATGTAACGTACTGACAGAAAAAAAATTATGAGCCAGACCTGGTATGTGCAGTACGCCACCGATTCATTTGACTCTTCCTTTAGGAAACTGAATTCTGATTCTTCCTCTACCAACAATCTCCAACATTGAATCACTTGTCAGGTACACCTTTCCACCATCATACTTCTTGTAATTAGAGAACCATTCTCTATGGGATGTCATGTGAAAGGATGCACCTGAGTCAACCAACCAAACATCATCTGGTGCCTAAGTTTTCAAGGCTGCTGCAATGAAGGCATCTACATCAGTTTGAGAAGAGTCATTATCTGAAGCATTCTTCTTCTTCTTCTTCTCCTTACAATCCTTCTGGATATGACCAGGTTGCCCACATTTCCAGCATCTCACATTGAACTTTTTACCAGGAGAATTTGATCTCCCTGCAGATTTAGATTTGGACTTCTTGTCCTTCTTCTTGTCTTTCTCCTTTGGTCTACCTCAAACAACAAGAGCCTCTTTGGCCATCTCTAAAGACTTCCTCCACATCTCTTCAAACAACAGTGAGGCAACAATGTCTTCCATCTTGAAAGTAGTGGTAGTACTTTCAATATCCATCACAAGATGATCCCAACTATCAGGTAACAAAAACAGCAGGAGCATGCAATGATCTTCCTCCTCAGTCTTTACACCTACATACGCTAGCTGAGTAGCACTCATGTTAAACAAATTCAGATGGTCTGCAATAGATGCACCTTCTTCCATCTTTAGGGAGTACAACTTCTTCCTTAGGAAAATCTTATTTACCAGAGACTTTCCCTGATAAATATCACCAAGATTCTTCCATAATGAAGTTGCAGATGTCTCCTCATGGACGTTCAAGAGTACAAAATCGACCAGACTCAGTCTTATCAAACCTCTTTCTTTTCTATTAGCAAGGTCCCAATCCCCTTGCATCATACCTTGTGGCATAGTTCCATACACTCCTATTTAGAGGTCTCTATCCACCAAAAATTCTTCCATTTTGAGTTTCCATAACTCAAAGTTGTTGCCATTGAATTTTTCAATCTCTACTTTACCTGATGTACTCGCCATCTCAAATAGAAACAAGTTTTAACAATGCAAGACTCTCACTAAAACAATATTAGCACAAAAAATTAACCTTTCAATCAAGGATAACACAACTGGCCAAGCTCTGATACCACTTGAAGGGAAGGAAAACAGTGTGGAATACCTTCCCTTAACACTAATACAATAGGGGAGAAGAGAAAAAAGGAGTTCTATAGCTTCTTAAAACTACTGAGTTGAATACATACAACATAAAAGAGATAAAAAAAATAAGCATTCACAAATTTACACAAGTATTTACATGGGAAAACCTTTTTAGGTAAAAAACCCGCCACACCAAGCAAAGACAATTTTGTATTACAACAATGAAAATATTACATACAAAATTCAATCTTCACTATTTTATTAGCTCATAGCAGTAGTCTCTCAAATTCACTCATTGTTATAATGTTCTTAGCATACCATACATTACATGACTTGCTACTACTTGTACCCATCTGTCAACCTAAGATTGACTATACAAGTCTTACATCAGGTTCATGCACCGATCACCCAATCATGCTATCTAATCTTCACTAAAAGATCTCCTTGCATTGGGCCGCTCAGGCATTCAATTCCTTGCCTAAATCAAGTTCAGTCTTGAGCTGAAACTTGGCTTGCAATAAATGCCATTAACTATTTTAACTTCTAGCCAATCAACAACTTGACACTGAGCCACGTGTCAGTTTTCTTTTTGCCTATCACTATTGACTTTGGTCCAGCTCGGTCAGCCGAGCTCTGATCCCATCCTAGCTCCTACCGCACCACCATTGAGCTCGATGAGCCATCCCACGATGTGGCGGTGAGCTCATCTGAGCTCTACCAGACTTCCCCACGCTACCATCGAGCAGTCTTCAACTCATCCTGGTGTGGCGGGGAGTTCACTCGAGCTCACCCTGACATTATCCGTGCTACTGCAGCCCTGTCCGAGTCACCTCGCAATATGGAATTAAACTCACCCAAGATTTCCCTCTTCTTCACCATGCTACTGTTGCCTTGTCCAAGTCGTTCCACGATGTGGCGGTAACCTCTGAGAAAATTGTAGGCGGTCATACCACGTTACCGTGGGGGGCGCTATTTCACCCCACGATAGGGTGGTGATCACCAAACAAACCGCAGGTGGTCTCACTACTTCAAACTTCTCATATGCTTTTACAAGCTCTTTCCATACTTTGACACTTGCATCAAGTGGCCTTTTTTTTAGCCTTATCTCGGGAGGAGATTTTTTTATCTTCTTTGTTTGGTTGCATGGAAATCTCTTGCAATTTTGAGACATTTATAGCTTTACCTTCACAGACCAACCTATACCATATTCAATCTCCATGTCATTGATAACTGCTTTTTGTAGGTGTATGGGTATCTTTGAGAATGGAAAATGTAGATGGTCTTTGAACTGTTGAAGGCATGATTCCTTCAACCTATGAATAAACCCTTTTCCAACAGCTGTCATTCGGACTTCCCCTAAAACCACATCGTATTCTATCTTGCTATTGAAGGTACTAATGAAAGATTGAAAACTTGTCATGGTGGAAGAATTTTGTGTCCCAGGAGTGGATGGGACAGTGGAAGCCTTTGCTCCTTGTTCTACATTCCTAGAGTTTACTATTACTAATTTCCTCCTAGACCTTTTGCTCGATCTAGGACTGCTTGGGGAATCAATTGATTCCCTTTGACATGGTTGATTTGGTTGCAATGTTTGAGGGGCTTCACTAGATTGGTTTTCTATGTATCTGGCAAGCATTGTCCAATGCACATCATCCAATTTTTTCACTGCCCCTTCCCCCAATATGGAAGCCAATTCCTCTTTATCTTTGTCAATCACATGTCCCTATATATATAAAATAAATTTCTTCTTTTAAATTTAAAAAGTAAAAAGTAAAAAGTAAAAATGAAAGAAACAAGAGAAACATTTATAAATCTATAAATTGGCAATAAATTACCTCATCGTGGCCAGAGTCTTCTCCCTTTGTTATCTTCCCTCTATCCCTTGAAATTTTGAGGTGACCTAGGGAAAATTATTTGCATCCAGTCTATGGAGGCAATCGAACTACACATTTTCAGGTATGAAAGTTTTCATCCACTTTGTGGTATGATAGTTTTACCTTGAATGAATTTCTTTCTGGATTCAAATGCTTATGAATCAATTGCTTGTGCACCTGTATAGAATATAAATATATTTGAAAGGATATAAATATATGCAAAATGAAACAAATGTATTGTAAAAAAATCAACTCTTGCACACCTATATAGAATGGTAATCTTTAGGGGATAAAAAGGGCGTGGAGTGTGGTTTTATTGAGAGTTAACACAGATAGGTCCCATGCTTGAGTTGCATCCACTGATTAGAAAGAAAATGAATGTGTGCACATAATAAATTTGAAACCACGAGCTCATTGTTCTATTAAATATTTGTGGGAATGAAAAAATAAATTGTAACCTTACCTATGGTGTCGCAAACTAAATCGAATTTCCGATCTACTTGCTTGTAGCCCTCCTTCGTGTTGTTTTTCCATTTTTTGTCCTTTGTTCCTTCGCGCAGATTTTTTCTCTTGTCATCCCTTCCTTCGCGTGACTATTTTCTCTTGTCACCTCTTCCTTCTTGACACGGGAAGTTTTAAATTTTTGTTCCTAGTTCAGTAGTCGGTGCCATAGTTGGCGTAGCAAAGTGTGCCTAATTTAGCACTGCCTTTCAGCCAAAAAATGTAATTTGTTTGGGATGCAAAAGGCGGCATAAAGTGCGCCTAATTTAGCGCCTAGTAGTGAAAAATGATGTATTTTTCTTGCAAGTTGATAAATAAATTTATCCTGAATGAATTCATCTTCATATGTCCCAAGGGGGCAATCACAGCTCCCTATTTTATCTATTCCTTATCCTGTGTCAATTTTGTGGGTGCAAAACTAATAGAGGTTACATTTGTGAACTCAGAAATGACCCCTATACAACTAGATGAGTAATCTAAACTATGAAATATATGTCAAATATATGTCTAAAGTGAGGTTTTGTGTTGGATAGAATATTCATTAAAATGATATAATTGGTGTACTAAACATTATTTACTATGTTGTGTATTATAGGGGCAAGATGAGGCAATGACAACAAATAGTGTCATGTCAAATGAGGAGTACACAATGGCTGAAGCAAGATATCAAGTACTCAAATTTTGACTTAACTTATGAAAAACTGATTTGATGGCATTTTGTGATACACCCATCTTTTTTCATAGTATTATTGAAATTTATAATGTATTATCCAATCTTGACATTTTCAAATGGAGATTGGAGCAAATGCAGAGCCTGAGTGTTCAACTAGAAAAAGAGGAAGATATGTACATGGACGTGGACCTAAAAGTGTTAAATCATGTAGATGACATTGGGTGTTCGAGGATATGACAATGGATCTTGTAGACACAACAAATGGTTGCACTGAACAAGAGGCTGGTTAGGACTATAGTACATGGGATGAATACTTTGAGAAAATATATGACTAAAGTGAGGTTTTGTGTTGGATAGCATATTCGTTGAAATGATATAATTGGTGTAGTAAACATTATTTAATATTTTGTGTATTATAGGGGCGAGATGAGGTCATGACAACAGATCATGTCATATCAAATGAGGACAAAATGGATGAAGCGAAACATTAGGTACTCAAATTTTGACTTAGGAAAATATGATTTGATGGCATTTTGTGATACATCCATCTTTTTTCACAGTATTATTGAAATTTATTATGTATTATCCAATCTTGACATAAATTAATGCATGTTGTTGATTATTTTAGATGAAGATTGGATAAAATACAAAGCATGAGCGTTCAACTAGAAAAAGAAGAATATATGTACGTGGGTGTGGACCTAAAACTATTAAATCACATAAACGGCAGTGGGTGGAAGAGGATATGACAATGGATCTTCTAGACACAACAAATGATTGCAGTGAACAAGAGGTTGGTTAGGACTATAGTAGATGGGATGAATTCTTTGAGAAAATTATTGTTTGTGGATATTTTGTATGTCATGGAAAGAAACAATTCAAACAAGCAATTGTACAAAGACATTACATATATGATGAGCTTCTAGTCGGTCGTATGCCTCCTATAATCGATTCAAATCCAATAGGAATTTTGGTAAGGAATTTTCCAATTTGATATAAATAACTTGCATACTAATTCGTTTAAACATTGTTTTATATTATTTAAAGAACTAATTTTTTTCTCAATGGATACTTGCAGGATAAATTTCTTGGTTTAAAGTTTCTTGGATCATTGACTTCCAGCCTAGAGGGCAATGATCATTTATTAGATGATACATGTAACAAAAATATGTGCCAATATACCGGCTTGGAAGATGAGGAATTGATGAAAACGAGTCACAGAACAAGAACCGGTTTAAAGATACATAATTTGCTTAAAGACAAGGGGAAGGTGGTCTACATACCCTATGAGAATGAATGTGATGGAGATGATGACTTGCCCATGAGTTTGAGATCAATTTACAAAGATACATTTGATCGTTGACTATATTGTGCTTGGCCCAGTGATCAACAACTACTTAGAGTGTACGAGGTCTTTCAATTTTGGGGATACAGCTACATGATACGACCCTCCAATATTCATGGAGTGAATCTAGGCCTCTTTATTGTCCAAAATGTACATTTGGGATCTAAACATAGAAAAAATTCAGAACAAACCACTAGGATATTTATGCCATATTATGGTCCATCATATTATAATGGTGAATGGAGAAGGCTAGCAAAATATAAACCTAGCATGTCAGCATATGGTCTGAATTCAAATATGTATACACATCATATTCAATTGGAAAGTGGAAAAGAAATTAATAGAGGTCATCTTATGTATATAGATGGATGTGCATACACACACAAAAATACTGCAAGATTTATAAATAGTAGTAAGGGAAGGGACCCTAATGTAAGACCGAATTATCAATTTGTTGAGGTTATAGATGATAAAGATGGAGAAATGGAAAAGGAGATTGATAGATTGATAATGGTTAAGGCTATTAAGGACCTTACCATTGGGGATGAGTTAATGATTGATTACCCCTTCTTAAAATTCACTTTTGCTTGAAAGAAAAGGGAAGAACAAGGTATCTCTAAGGATGTTCCTAAGGGCAGAAAACCAAAGAATAATAAATGAGTGTGGACTGATGTTTTATAAACTATGTTGTCAAAATTGTGTTTTATTTAAATTATTGTATAAAAAAGGTATTCTATGAAATAATTTTCCCTTATTCAATAGATGTATATATGTTCATAAAATTTATATTTATATTTTTTAAGCCATATTTGATTATATTTCTTTGAAATTGATACATTTGTGATTTATCCAATTGTTGCCAAATGTTAAATAATGGTTGTGTTTGTTGTGTTGGAAAAACAAGGCTAGACAACTGAGAGGGGGGGTGAATCAGTTGTCACAAATTATTCAAACTTATTAAACCTTACTTTACTTATTCTCAAATTTGATGAAAGAATACTAAGCATAAACAATCACCACATCAGAAACACAAAGAACACCAAGATTTTATACATGGAAACCTTGTTAGGGGAAAAACCATGGTGGATGTCAGTCCACAATATTATACCCTGTTAAAAGTATATATATGAATAATGGGAATGCACATGCATTCAGGCACACTTCTTAAAGCTTAAGACACACTATTTTACAGAGAAATTCAAATTAAAACCATACAAAGGATTTGAACTGAGAAATTAGCTTCTGCAAAAGCCTAATTACAGTTTCGATCAAGCACATAAACACTTCTTCACTCTTTTCTCAATCTTCTTCACACTCTGCTCTGCAATTGAATGATCTGATCTTTATTCGCACATAGCAACACATTTCGCATTACACATTTCACACATATATCAAAATGAAGAAACAATTGCTCTTATATATCCACTTCATGGAATTACATCAACAACTTTGTCGGCCAAAAGTAAAATGATAAATGAATACAAACTGTCAGCCCAATTCATGAACAAATCTCAATGTGCACCAACTGAATTTGGTCACAACATAATGAAGACCTAAAAAAACATCCTAGAATGTGCCAAAAATTTAAAAATTAATCCACAAGGATCCATAACATGTTGCAACCATCATGTCAGTCAAGAACATGAAAACCCAAACATGCAAAGGAAAAATATCTGATCACGAGCACACTGATCAAAGCAAATGTGCAACAAAGATAGAGAACGATCTAGAAACATCAACGAATATCGTAAGAGAATACGAAAAAACTCAAATTACCAGAGTCACGTTCTCTTCTTCCAGAAACACCAGCTATAGTAATATAATAACTATAGCAACACAAAGACTCACAACTTGCTCAAATCTTGATGCGCACCTCTAAAACTTTTGGTAGATACACTAGATAGGCTAAAAAAAAACCCTTTAATCCAAAAGTTTTGAATACCAACATACTGAATTTTATAACACGTTGAACTTCACAGCTTCACAGATAGCCTTTAACATATTTATTATAATTTTCTCAATATCCTCGACATAAACAACCTTCAAGAAACCAATGCTAATAGTGTTGACATCAATAAAAACCATATATCAGCAAATCAACCACAACATCCAAAAATATCCCCCTGTGGCATTGATGGAAACACATGATGTGAAAAACTCCATCAACACAACTAACTTTTCTCCAACAATCTCCCCCTTAGATATTGCATTGTACTTCTCCCTTTTTCTTTTTAGCTCTTCCCATATTACTCTTCTCCCCAATTTTTTTCACATTACTCTTCTCCTCCTATGATATCAATGTAAAAGGTACACATGCTCTAAACCACATATCTAAATCGTCTGACTACTGCCCCTAAGTAGCATCCACCATAACATCAATCTGGATCAAGATATCATTGTAAATGCACAGACTGATGCAAAGACTATGCATCTTAGTTCTGATTAGGAGGGGAAATCACCCTAACTTCCCTCTGAGATAATCAAAATTATCCTTAGGAAAAGGCTTAGTAAAGATGTATGTAATCTATTCCTCAGTAGGCACATATGCCAATCTGACTTCTTTGTCACTCACCTTGTCTCTCAAAAAGTGATATTTGATAGATATATGTTTTTTCTTTGAATAGAGCTCTGGATTCTTGGAAATGTTTATGGAACTTGAATTATCATAGAACATAGAAATAGGTTCATCATACTCAATTCTAATATCTCTCAACATTTGCTTCATCCATATTACTTGAGTACAGTTGTTTGCAGTAGCAATATATTCTTCCTCAGCAATAGATAAGGAAATGAAATTCTGCTTTTTACTTAACCAAGACACTAACTTCTTCCCCAAGAAGAAGGCACCACCACTAGTAATTTTCTTTTCATCCACATCGCCTACCCAATCTGCATCAGTAAAGGTGCTCAAAGTAATATCATCATCTTTAGGATACCAAAGGCCAAAATCAACTGTCCCTTTCCAGTATCTAAAAATTCTCTTTACAACAATCACATGGGATTCCTTTGGATCATCTTGATATCTAGCAACCATACATACAACATTCATGATGTCAGGTCTAGTCTGAGTCAAATAAAGCAATCCATTGATCATATCTTGTCTATTTTTCCTTAGGAGAATCATCATTCTGTGTTAGCTTGCAATCAGTTACCATGGGTGTACCAATAGGTTTTGAGTCTTCCATGCCAAAAAAATTAAGTAGCTCTCTTACATATTTGGACAATGATATAAAAATTCCATTTTCTAACTGAGTGATTTCCAATCTCAAAAAGAACTACATCTCTCCAATCATAGACATTTCAAATTCACTCTTCATTTCATCAGAAAACTTCATACACAAACCATCATCACCTCCAAAAAATATGTCATCAACAAAGACTTCAATAATCAATTATTTATCATGATCCCTCTTAAAATACAGATTACTGTCAGCAGTACCTTTATTAAATCCAAGATTCAACAAGTATTTATTTAGTCTAGCATACCAAGCTCTAGGGGCTTGCTTGAGTCCATACAATGCTTTCTTCAATTGGAAAACCATATCTCCCTTATCAGTCAGTTGAAATCCATCTGGTTTCTCAACATATACTTCTTCTAGCTCACCATTCAAAAATGTTGACTTTACATCCATTTGATAGACTTTGTAGTTCTTAAAATCAGCATAAGCAAGAAACAATCTTAAAGCTTCAATTCTAGCAACAGGGGCAAAGGTTTCTTCAAAATCAATACCTTCCATTTGTGAGTACCCTTTACACACCAATGTTGCTTTATTCTTGACCACTTCACCTTATTCATTCAGCTTATTTTGAAAGACCCATTTAGTTCCAATCACATTTTTGTCCCGAGGTCTGGGAACAAGAGTCCATGTATCATTTTTCTCTATCTGTATCAATTCTTCCTTCATTTCTTTCATCCAATGTTCATCTTTACATGCTTCATTGATATTGTCGGGCTCAGTCTTGGAAATCAGACAATACTCTTCTGCAATTCCTCTTCTATTTTGCACACCCTTGTTCTTATCTCCTATAATCTGATCTTCAGAGTGATTTATCTTTACATACCTCAAAACTTTAGGATTCTCTTAAACTTTTGGTTCTTTTGTTCTCTCTTCTACACTTCCACTAGTCTCTCCTTCTTGATTCTCTTGATTCATCAGAACAATTTGGGCTTGGTTCTTTTTCTGAACATTTTTCCTTTTATCAATACTATCATGTTGGTCATCTAAATCATATCCACAATATCTGGATGATCTAGCAGTGTCTTCATCAACTTTGACATTTGCACTTTCAACCATTTTCCTCAATCTTCTATTATAGCACCGGTAGGCCTTGCTTTTAGTAGAATAACCCAGAAAGATTCCTTCATCACTCCTAGCATCAAACTTCCCTATATCTTCATCTCTCTTGATGTAATATCTACTTCCAAAGATTTTTAAATATTTAATAGTAGGCTTATAACCAAACCACAACTCAAAAGGAGTCTTACCATAATTACCATTGATATTTACTTGGTTAAGAGTGTACACAACGATTCTTACAGCTTCTCTCCAATAGATATGACCTGTACATTACCTTCCAACATCATAGATCTAGAAGCACTAGAATTTTTATGTTATTTCTTTCTACAACTCCATTCTGTTGAGGAGTCCAAGGAGAAAATAATTGTCTCTTGATTCCATGCTCTTCACATAAAGAATTGAACTCCTGGGAAGTGAATTCACCACCTATGTCTGACCTTAACCATTTGATCTTCAAACCTATCTCATTATCGGCCATAGCTTTGAAACTTTTGAACTTCTCTAATGCTTCATTTTTTTCTCTCAAGAAAGTAACCCATATCATCCTAGAGTAATCATCAATAAGAAACATAAAGTAGCTTTCTCCTTGTAGAGTTCTAATTCTAGTGTGACCGCATAGATCATTATGCACCAACTCCAGTATTGCATTAGAATGATGTTGTTTTCTCCAAAAAGAAACTCTAGTCTACTTTCCCATTTGACATTATATGCCATAACCAACTTTCATTTTGAGTAATTAAACAACTTTCACTAGAAACACGCAGGTGAAAAATATTACCTCTTATGTTTGTACCTGAAGCAATTACATTTCCAAAACTTCTCAGTATCCTACACTTTCCATCTTTAAACTGAAGATTGTATCCTTTGTCAACCATCTGTCCAACACTCGACATATTATGCTTCAAGCCTTCTACGTGAATGACATCATCAGTATTATGTTTACCACCAAAAGAAATAGTGCCTCTACCACAAATCACACCAACATTGTTGTCTCCAAATCTTACAATTCCACTGTCATATTTCTCCAAGCTTATAAACTTACTTTTGTCACTAGTCATATGATGTGAGCATTTGTTGTCAATTACCCACTCATCCTTTTCTTAAACTTTGGCTGCAAGAGCTTTCTCAAAATTATTATTACTAGAAGATTTAGTGGACACCAGACCATTTTCCTTGATAGAAATGAATACCCATCCATCCTCATTTCCATTTTCTTTATCAGATTCTTCATCAATAACACCTTCTTTAGCATAATAACATTTCTTTTGAAATCTAGGCTTGTCTGGTTTGAACCTAGGAAATCTTTGAGGACATCTTTATGCAAAATGACCTATCTTATTGCAAGAGAAAAATTTAATAGGAAACTTTCCTTTGTACTTACCTTGTCCTCTGGCTTCTTTTTCACAATCAGTGCTTCCAATTCTTCTACCTCTCTTTCTTCATCTTCAATATGTTTCATCTCATATTCATAATTGAATGTCTTTCTAGAGATTTCTCCTAGATCATATCTCTTTTTGTTTCTTCCGAATAAAATAACTTTAAATGTAGATTCTATCTTAGGAGTAGAGTCACCAAATTCACTCAACTCAAAGGCAACAAGCTTACCAATTAGCATATCTCTTGTCGCATGTGTCACTATCCTGAGCTCTTCAATAGAATTAGCTTTCATTTTGTAAGAAGTAGGAAATGATCTGAGCACTTTAGCTACAATCTCTTCTTCATCCAAGATTCCATCGACACATCTAATACACATCACTAGTTCATTTACTTTTTGCATGAAATAAATAATGTTTTCATCTTCGCCCATTTTCAAGTTTTCCCACTTTCCTTTTAGACTTTGTATCTTAGAAACTTTCACTTGTGCATCTCCTTCATACAATGTTTCCAGCTTCTTCCAGATCTCATGTATTGTTTCCAGATCCATCACATTTTTCATCTCTGAATCTATCAGAGCACTCAACAATGCTTCTATAGATCTGATATTTGTTTCAGTTTCTTTGATCTCATCGGGAGTAGAGGGATCATTATGAGGAATAACATATTTGTTCTTTGTAATATTCTAGAAGGGTTCACTAATGCACTTCAAGTGACACTCCATTATATCCTTCTATAGAGATTAGTTTGTCCCATCGAATCTAGGACTATCCTTCTTGTATGATGCCATCTCAGATCACCTTAAGCTATTAAACTTCTTTAGAGGAACCTACCCTAATACCAATTGTTGGAAAAACAAGGATAGACAACTGAGAGGGGGGGTGAATCATTTGTCATAGATTATTCAAACTTATTAAACCTTACTTTACTTATTCTTAGATCTGATAAAAGAACATTAAGCATAAACAATCACCACATCAGAAACACAAAGAACACAAAGATTGTATACATGGAAAGCCTGTTAGGGGAAAAACCACAGTGGATGTATGTCCACAATATTATATCCTATTAAAAGTATAGAGATGAATAATGGGAATGCACATTCATTTAGGAACACTGCCTAGAGCTCACTTCTCAAAGAAGACACACTATCTTACAAAGACATTCAGATTAAAACCATTTGAAGGATTTGAACTAAGAAATTAGCTTCTGCAAAAGCCTGATTACAATTCTGATCAAGCACAAAAACACTTCTTCACACTTCGCTCAATCTTCTTCACACTCTACTCTACAATCGAATGATATGATCTTTACGCACACATAGCGCTCACACATTTTTCATTACACACTTCACACATATATCAAAATGAAGAAACAATCACTCTTATATATCCGCTTCGTGGAATTACATCAACAACTTTGTCAGCCATAAGTAAAATGATAAATGAATACAAACTATCGGCCCAATTCATGAACAAATCTCAATGTGCACCAACCAAAGTTGGTCGCAACATAATGAAGACCTAAAACAACATCCTCAAATGCTCCAAACATTTAAAAATTAATCCACAAGGATCCACAACATGCTACAATCATCATGTCGGCAAAGAACATGAAAACTCGGACATGCAAAGGAAAAATCTTTGATCACGAGCACAACAATCAAAGCGTATGTGTAAAAAAGATAGAGAATGATCTAGAAACATCAATGAACATCATAGGATCATACACAACAACTCAAATTACTAGAGTCACATTCTCTTCTTCCAAAAACACTAGCTACAGTAACAAAATAATTATAGGAACACAAAGACTCACAACTTTCTCAAATCTTGATGCGCACCTCTGAAACTTCTGGTAGATACACTAGATAGGCTAAAAAACAAACCTACAGTCAAATTTCAATGATGATGAAGATGATGCAAATCAAGATGAGGATGAGGATAATATTAATTACTTGAAAGAAAATATGAACATTGACAATGATACACTGGATGACATTGTAGCAGACAATAATGTTAATGATCAAGACTTCTAAATTTTCAGAATTATTTGCAATCCATGTTTAAAAAAGGATGATTCTTATGGCCTAAAATTTGAAATGCTTCAATAATATTATTTGTGTCGATACAAATTACCTATTGCAATATCCTTAAATTGTTCAATCTTTGGTATGAATTGTTGGCACAAAAAATGAGGATTACTTGGATGCTTCTTCCATTCATTTTGTATCAACATATGTTCGTGAAGACACAAAATTTAATAAAATATTAATGCACGTAACTCACAATTATTTAAATAAGCAACTTTGTTAACTTTATTATTTTTAAATAGTTTCCATTTATGTTGAACATGTAACAAGGAAAAATAAGCTCAAATTTTCAAAAAAATTAGGAGCTCTACCAACATCCACAATAAATGCTTTACTGTATCAGTACATTCATTCACATAAGCACGGTATTGAGGCTCAATAACTAATATTCATTCAAATATAGGAAAAAATAAGTATGGAAAACATAAGAAAAATACATAATGATGACACAGTCATGGAGAATCTCTGATAATAAGATGTTCTCCATTATATTGCTTTAATTGATATTACAGTGCTCTTCTTTAATAATCCCAGTGTTATCCCCTCAAGTTATTATGGAAGTATGAAAGGAATTTTAATTCTTAAGTTGATGGAAACCAATCAAAACAATTCCTCTAAAAGGACTTTTAATCCTTAATAGGAGCCAATTAAAGTAAATTATTTGAAAAGAATTTTATTCACACCTAACCAAAAACCAATCAGAGCATCCACGCAGTAACAACAAATTTGCCCTGATAAATCTTGCAGACTTAAATAACTTGAAAAGATCACTTTGGAGACAATAAAGCAATAAATAAGCATAAAAATTTGACACAGCAATTGAAAACTGAAAATGGATTACAAATTATAATCAGTCATCTCCATTATATTTCCTTTTAAATAATATGCCTTATAACAAATAGTTATGATGTTTGATGACAAATAGTTAATTAACATAAATGAAAACATAACACTTCAACACATGAATGCATTGATCCGTTAATCTTCCAATAGGTTCTCGTGACCACTTAAGATATTTTCAAGGCTCGTACTCCATGATAATGCACCACCTACAGAGTGTATCTTCCTTATGATGATGGTTGGTCTTTAAGCTCCAATGGTTGTATTTGTTGCATCTCTGGTTTGGCTGATGAACAAGTTGATGGCAGAGAGATGACGAGTGTATTCCTCCTCAGCATAAGTTTCCACATTGGCAATTGCACCATTCATATCATATTCCACGTGCATCATCTTTTCAAGTTTTTTATGTGTATTTTGTAGCACCATCTCTTCGTTGTTTATTTCTAGCAATGCAGTATGTAGATACATGGCGAGATCATCCTTCCAGTTATCTTTCTCCCTAGGATTTCCAAGGCTATCATGTACTGTAGGATGCAAATCGAAATAGTCAAGGTCCTCTTTGAGCCTATTTTTGTACTTGTTGTGTGATTCCACCAACTTATTGTATGTCTGACCTTTCATGGCTTTCTCATTTTGGAGCTCCTCCCTTTTGTCAATCATCCATGTTTGCAATATTTCATTCTCCACAAGTGTTGAGTGTGTTTCTTTAAACAATTTCCAATATTCATCAGCACAATCCATCATCCTGTTGAATCTTTCTTTGATTATCTTAGACACAACATTATATTTAGTGGTTTTTATTCTTGTTTCCAGCTCCTTGCATTTCTCTTGAGACTTCTGATGACAGTGTTTCTAGTAAGCTACATTTGGTAATGCATCCAATATTCTTTTGTCACTCTCTAACCATGGGGAATATAATTCTGATCTGGAAGAGGAAGATGTTTTATCTCTGTGACTAGCCACCTCCTTCCTTAATTTATCATTTTCTTTTACCAATTTTTCAATTTGTGCCTTATTGAATTTTGCAACATTTATGTTTATCTCAGTTGTTTCAATGGGGTTAGTGTCCCCTACCCTATGCACCAAAATATGACCAAACACTTGGTTTGAATTACTAATGAGATTAGGCCTTTTATCTTGAGGATACAATGCCCAAATTATCAGGGTGGCTTCATATGGGTTATACCCTGATCCTGAGTACATTTTATCACTTGCCTCTTCCGTTATATGCATTGTTTTCTCTCCTCTTTTCCTAAAACTGTCAAACACTATTGCAGAGTTGATATCCTATCCTGGTAAGAGTAGTACCCCAACCTCTTGAAGTAATTTGTTTCCCCTTTTGGAGGTGATAGATTCTATCTCTTTGTTTACTTATTTTCTCAACTCTTCCAAGGTGACTGCCTCCTACTCAGGAGTGATATCCTTCATCCTTTTTCTTATCATTACGCCTTTATTCTCATAAACAAATGATTTAAATTTAGAAGTCTTGACAAAATCATTGTCAGAAATAAATTATTGTGTGGCCTTGACTCTCACGTCATCAGAGAGTTCATCTGATGCTTCAAATTTGACAATTTTTTGTTCTAGAGGTGGCTCATATTATGTAACTACAAAGGTTCTTATTTGTTCGACCTCATCATCCTCCTCATCACTCTCTTATTCATTTTCTTCACTCATGGTTGTATCTACAAAGAAGTTCATTTTTGGAGTGGGTTGTGAGGGTATGTAATCATGAGGCTCTATGTCCTCAACCTACATTCCTAAATAAGTTGTCTGAGGTGCTTCAAATACATCTAGGGGTACATCTTTTATTAGCTCATCCACATGAGTGATGAGCTACTCAATTCTTTCCATAGGATCATGTACTTCATTAAATGCCCCTGAATAGGATGGAAAATTTCCTTTCTTCCAGGTCTCAACAAGCACAACTTTGTTATATGCAATCATCCTGTCTTTTGTTGAGGCCTCATCATAATTTCTTATTACATCATCAATAGAGAATTGGTGTTCATACCCTGATATTTCTTGTGAAATTTTTTCCTTTTGAATAAAACCCTCTATACCAAAATTCTTTCTTCCATTACCCAACGGTAAATTGTATTTTTCCAATTTTGTATCAATTTCTTCATACCCTTCACTGGTGACTACTATAAAATTTCTAAATCACAAATTTCTAGGCATGATAGACTGCTTACTGTATCTCTTAATATGTTTTACATCAAATTTAGCCAATTGTCTCACAATTTCCAAATAGGCTATTCTGTTTGGAACTGTTTTTAGCAATAGATTTGGGGCTCCTTCAAACCCATAGAATCTAATCACAGTGCAATCAAGAAATGCATACCAATCCCCCCAATTATTATTTACCTTTTTCCTAGGGTCCTTTTCCTTTGGTCTCAAGAAATTTTGTATTTTAGGGGACAAGTTATAATTACATGGATGTCCTAACAATTTCAACAATCGCTTGACAAAATATTCCTCAAAGTACAGATAGTGTGATCTACCATATCTGCTATCCCATATGGAAGTCCATATTTGTATAGGTTTGTAATTCCCACTTTCATCTACATCTCTTATCCTTAATTCTTCTCCCCGGAACCTTCTAACTTGTCCTTCACGTAGAAGCAAATGCATAAACAAAGAGTAATGTTTTAAATCATGAATGCTATCACTGTTCCTTTTGATCCTTCCCATCCCCTGGTTTAGAGCATTAGCTAAATAACTGACATAGTCAAATGGTCTGACATCTTTTCTTTGTATGTCTGCAGCCAGGACCATTGGGGAAATTGACATGAGGGGTGGGACCTCTACTCCTAACACTTGTCCAGCTGAATAATATGTATATTGAAAATATTCTTCAAATAAATCCTCATGAAATGGAGGGTTATCATTACTAGAAAACCTTCTGAGTTGGGCTTGTGTAGTGGTAGCTTCCATCTTTTATAGCTCATTTCCATGTGATGGTACTCTATTAGAAGGTCTTTGATTGTAAATGGTAAATTCAGAGAGCATTCCAATTGAAAAACATTAGATATGAGATCTTTGGAGATAATGAGAATGTCAGACCCATCGTGTGATTGAATAGATCTTCTTTTAGGGTTATATTTGTTGGCTAGATCTTTAACCAACTCTATATTAACAAACACATTGGGTACCACTAATATTCCTAGGTTCAATCTCCATGGGTTGCAGACTGGTTGAAACCTTTATTGTTTCTTATAATGGTATATGAATAGGTCACATCCCCACCGTGTTGTCCACACATCTCCTAAACCTTTGTGCTTGTCCCATAACTTATCCATGGAAGGATTTTTCAATCCACTCCTTTTAGGTCTCAGCCCTGGCCCTAAGCATTGGTCAATTAAGTCCTGGTTTAGAAGTCTTTTCTCTTTTTTTGTTTCTTAATTTTCAGCATTTTTGAGCTTTCTTCCATTTTTTAATTTTCTTATAAGTCTTTATAGAAGCAACTTCTTCATCAAATTTTGTATACTTACTTGGATTCACTTTCACTCATTCTAATTTGTGCAGTAATGGTGAATTCCCAACCTCCTTTACTTTTCTTCCGCATCCAACAAATCCTTTTCAAGTCTTAATGAAAAGGATGTGATCAAATTGAGGTATAATTCACTCAACTCTAGCTCATAAATGCTCCACTTGCTATCAATCTTGTCATCAGGTATATCATTTATTTTGAATATCTCAACGATATAATTGAGACGTCACATCAGTCAAAAACAATCATCATCGTTGCATCGATGAGACCATGCTTCCATTTTCACTGATAACCACCTTCTTCATCAATGAACTCCTTCCTTTCGGGGTATCAACGGGATGCCAGATAATGTCTCCCTGATGTCCCCTAGTTCCTCTAATATCCTTTGTTAACATGTACTTGACATTTCATGGTCTTATCGTGTCATCAAGGAGACTCTTGTTAGCCTTCCACCGATAAGTGTCACTTCCTTTGATGCCTTCAACCTTTTATCGTTGCATCAGGGGAACCAGACTTTATGTTGGCTCGATAGCCTTTTGTTCCCTCGATATACTTTCACCACATGTTGAACTTCGTTACTGTATAATGTATCGCTCCATCGGTGGGACGTTGTGTTCCCTTCCGTCAATATGCTCTAGTGTTTCTGATACTATTTATTTAATATGTTCTAATCCCTAAGATATGCACAAAGGACCAATCAATCATGAATTCAACCAAAAAATAGGGTGCTACACTCGGTGCTAGACTAGGTGCTAAAGTACGCTCCAAAGTAGGCACATAATTAGGTGTTAAATTAGGTGCTATTATCGGCACTACACTCGGACCTAGGTGTTAAATTAGGTGCTATTATCGGCACTACACTCGGGAGCTAAACTCAGTGAAAACTCGACGCTATGATTGGTGCTAGACTCAGTGCTAAATTTGGTGTTGAACTTGGCACTGAACCTGACGTTAAACATGCTGTTAAATTTGGCACTAATTTGCACCAAATTTAGCATCGGCTTGTTTTGGCTGGTGCAATAAATGCCAAAAATAGCACTGACCCAACAAATAACATCGACTTTTTCAGAAAATTGGAGAAAAATACATTGAAACAATGGGTGGAAGAAAAAAAGGGAGAAAATCATAGGGATTTGTTGTAGTGTTTGAAATATATTCTCACTCCATTGGTGGTTTATTTTCACCCACATTCATTGGGGGACATGGCTCTCATAAAATGTGGTATAGATAATAAGGAACCCATGTGTTGATAGATAAGAAAGGGATGCATTAAGTCACTTAGGCATTTATAGCTATAACTAGCACTTAGTAGATGAAACTATGAAGTATGAACCCACTAATTTTAGTCGGTTCTTGAGAAGCTCTAATATATATGGATCTCACATATCAACAATTTTATTTCAAATAGCCACATTAGAATTCTAGATATCGATGACTTCCTTTTCTATTTTACACCTAGGACTAAAAGAAACTAAATGTAAATAATGGGATATATTAAAAATTGTTTTGAGGTCTAACCTACCCTATCCTTACTAGTTCATGGAATAGTGATAGAAGGAGACTAAGGGTTTATAAGGAGATATGGTTTAAAGAAATAAATGAACAAAATATGGCCAATATAATACCAAAGAGAGGAAACTTGTTAACCTTCTCTACAAAATGAAACCAAACCTCATTTGTGAACAAGAATACATTTGTGAACAAGAATACATATGTGATAAGGTTATCTCAACTTACTCTCTATAGTTTCACCTATAACATAATACATGTAATTGACATCTATTTCTAGAGGATATTTAATGCACACAAGTAATCTACTTTAGTCCAAGGGTCATACCAAATATACACACACCTACAAACTTAAAACAAGGGGCACTCTCCAAGATAAATAAAAAGGAAACATAAAATTTTAGAACACATTTTTATTTCCTATAGACTAACAAACCATGATTAATCAACCTTTTAGTATAAATCACCAAAAGATGGGTTTTGTATTAAAATTTTCAAATATAGTTACAAGGGTGAAGAACCCTTTTTTGTAAAACCAAAAGGGTCTACATACAATTACAATAGAAGAGACCAATTATTTTTAAACAATAAAGAATGAGTTGAGAAGAGAAGGGGAAAATGTTGGAAAGATTGTAGCATTTTTAGGATGGCCTTTGATTGATACCAAATCACTAGATGAAATATGGCATGCTAATTCCATTAATAATTCTAGTTATTGGAAAATGGAAACATGATGGCTTCCTTTGCATGAAAAAACCGTCTATTTCTTTTGAGAATGGAAAGATCTTATAATTTTGTGGAGGATGAATCCTCATTGATCACCATGAAAAATGGGAGGTATCTCATAATCAACAATTGTTAAGGTGAGTGGGGTGCATGCTAGACATGAGGTGGAGAGGGTCATATCAAATTGATATATGTTTGACTAATTGGTCATATATATTCAAGAAGATGAAAGGAGCTACAATTTCCATATGAATATATAATTGAAGAGAAGGTTCAACTTGAGTAATACTGAGAAAGGATGAAAGGCTCAAAACCATAAAATATTACTCTAGATCAATAGTTGGCATTATCTAGAAGGTTCCAACATCAAGGGTGATATTCAAATCCCCAAAAGGAGTTCACTATAGGGAATATGATATCATATAAATGAGTGATGCAAAATCATCCACACCATATGATTTCTTCATCAAATCAATGGCTAGCATAACCAAGTTGCCAACATGGAAATATTGAGGAAAAACTTTGAAATATGAATGAATATAGATCAACTAAGGAATGAACACTAAAAGGTATCATAATGATATAATAATATAGGGTGATATGATGGGATGAAAGAAAATTCACAATGTATACCCAAACCCTAAGTAAAAGATATTCAATAAAACACAAGAACAGAAAAGAAAGTCTATATCCAAAAATAAAATGAGAACTCAAAAAAATTACAAATCTAAAAGTACTAATGTAATAAGAAACCATAGAAAGAAAACTAGATCGTGTAGGATTAATTATGTTCACTAAAAATGTAAGGAAACCAACCCGTTCTTAAAATTAGTCTATGTTAATCTAATAAATTGCTTACAAATAAGCATAACCAATCTAGAATAAATAATGATAGCTATGATTAATAAATTTAGATAATTGTAACAACTATTTAAGAGTATGAATGCAAAAAATGATGGTACTTACATCTATAATCAAATAACTAATGATCCAAAATAAATTGAATATTGAGCATAACCAAATAATGAAGTTTTTAAATTCTATAAATGATTTAATGAGAGCATATAAGATTTTTTTTTTCAAAATAATAACACCATGACATCTCATAATTTGATAGAGGTTAGAAATCAATGAACCAGTAATTTAAATTGGCTTTATTAAATAATAATTATATAAGTTTGAAATTAATACAAAGGTGTACAAAACTATAGGACCGTTGTTCTGTAGAATACATACAAAGTAGATAAATTTAATCTTTGTTGGTTCATCACAACTAGTAAGTGAGGAAATTCCATGAAAAAAGAATCTCCTACATCCTTCTACAAAGATTTGTCAAAATCACCATCAAATTTAGCCTTTTTCTTGCTTTTATCCTCCTTGCAATCTCTTCCAAACTATAAATTGTCTTATCATAATTCTAAAACAATTCCTTGGAATTTCTAGGAGACTTAGATTTTCTCTTGTCTTTTTTATTTTGACCATACACAAATAGTTAAGTCTTCCTTGGTAGATTCAATATAATTCTTCCTCATCTCATTGAGAGAAGAGAAACCATGATCGAATCAAGTGTAAGTTTTGTATTAGTACTTATAATAGTCATTACTAGGTTGTCACATGAGTCTACCAAAACATGGAAGGTTCATACATCAATATTTCTCTTTCATGTTCACACTCAGTAGGTCTAACTAAATCATGATTTTGTTGAATGCATTTGGGTTCTCAACAAAATAATCACTATCACCCATCCTTAAAATTACATATTTCACAAAAAAATAGTGTTAACTAGATATTTAGCTTGGTACGTGAGTTCCCAAACTTCTTCTAGAGGCTACCTATGGTGGTTTATTCCCAAACATTCAATAATCATAATATGACAATCGAAATCTAATAAGGCTTCTTATATTTTTTCTAACACTAGAAAATATTTAATTGATATTGTACAAGGTTATTTTCTTATATTGTGTAGTGTAGGAAAATGTATCCCTTTTACATTTTCACACTTGTTTAGGCCCTCCTAGTTAATTTGGACTTAATTGTGCCTTATTTTAGTGTTGTAAAGTGTACCCCTTTACACTTTCACACTTATTTAGGGCTCCCTTAATTAATTGAGCTTAATTTTTATTTAATTGGCCCCTTAATTCATTTAACAAGCCCATTCAATTGCATTTTCCAAAGAGGAAACCCGACATTCATTAATGCCTTAACATAACACTTCTCATTGAGCAATGTGTGTCCTAGGTTTAGGGACCTAGGACCCATTCACCCATGGGTGAATGGGTCCTCCCTTGACCTTAAGGACCTAAATTTGAATTATGTTTTTGGTGGGATTTTAATATCTTTAAGTGTATATTCAGATGTCAACTTGTGATATTTAAATTTTGAGAAATTGAGATTACATATCTATAAATATAAGGTTATTTCACCATGTTTCACCTAGCAATTTTAAGGTGAGAATTCCTATAGAAAAGTTGATGATCAAGAGAAATTCAAGGCATTCAAAGGCAGATTTTTCAAAGATTTAATGCAATAATCAAGATCCAATTGTCATGTCAAAGTCTTCTTGCATCATGCATGTTTTTGGAGATATTATGGTGATGTAGGTTTCATGATCCATTAAAGCATTCAAAGCCATTATTTCAAGAAAGATTCAAGGTTCAAGATCCACATCCATTGAATCCATTTCATGCAAGTTGCAGATCTACATTCCAAGGTTTATTCAAGGGTTTATTGAGTGGTAACATAGATTTTTTCATTTTTCATTCCCTCTTTCATGCTTTTATTCATTTCAAGGTTTAATTACCAAAATGGGGTTTGACCAAGGAAAACCCTAATTCACCAAAAATAAATAATTTTTCCCTTTCATGTCGTGTTTGCAAATCTAGGTGAAGAAATCTTGAAGATCTCTTGAAAAGAAAAATTGAAGAAGTTGTCAAAGTTGCAAAAGTTGTCATAAAAGTTGTCATCTCACGGAAACTCATCTATAGAATTTATTTTTGAATTTTTGACACTAAAACTCGGAGTATCTAGAAGTGCAGAGATAGGACCAGAGGCCCCCATAAGTTGCAAAAAACCCTTAAAAAGGACCCATTCACCCATGGGTGAGTGAGTCCCGGATCAACTTCAAAATTTGACTTTTGGTGAAAGGTACACTTAGATCTGCAATTTGACTGTAAGTTATGCCAGTATTGAGCTTAAAATTGTTGTTTCAAGTGTTAAGTTGCATTTTGGAGCTGGTTTACTATTTTTTATTTTTTCTCCGCAAAGTGCAATTTGACCTTGACCCCTATCCTCCAGTCATAAGGAAATCTGAAGATTCACACCTTGGGTTGACTCACCTATCAGTTGAAAGTCAATTCTTTGTGTGGATCTCATTTCCTAATGAAATAAAGGAGAATAGGTCTATCTATTATCATTTTGGTGAACTCCTTCCCCCCCAAAAAAACCTATTTTTCGTTGTTTCATATTGCAACCCACAAATCCTAATATATGAGCACATTCTCCCTCTTGAGCTTTTATAGCTTAAATTTAGTTCTATTCAATCTTTCCATCTCTAATATATACATGTTAGGATAAGGTTATATTAACCTTGCATCCCTATGGACTAAAGTTATATCTCAAAAATCTTAGGAACTGGTATCTAGATGCTTATGTATGCAATTGAGAGGTAGCATTAATGATTATCCTTGTAACTTGTAATATTAGTTGTAGCACATTAAGAGGAGAGGTTACTTATGACGATGGTAGTTACAAATTGATTTGATTATATTTATACCACTTTACTATTCACAGGACCTAGGTAAGGAGTGAAGTATCTTATTATGATGGGTGACATCCACATTAGTTGGCCACTCCATTTTGGAGTGGCATGCTTTGGAATGTGTGCCCACTCTATTGGTGGTGCATTTTCACCCACATTCATTGGGGTACAAGGCTTTGATGAAAGGTGGGATAGACGAGAAGGGATCCCTATGCTCATATATAAGAAAGGGATGCATCAAGTCACTTATACATTTATAGCTATAACTAGCACTTACTAGATGTAGAAAAAATATGAATTATGAACCCACTAATTTTAGTTGGTGCCTAAGAAGTTCTAATAAATAGAGATCTCACATATCAATAATTTTCTTTCAAATAACCACATTAGAACCTCTAAATAAGGATGAATTCATTTTATATTCTACACCTAGGACTCAAAGAAACTAAATTTAAATAATGACATATATTAGAAACTATTTTGAGGTTAAACTTACCCTATCCTTACTAGTTCAAGGAATAGCGATAGAAGGATAATAAGGGTTTACAAGGAGATAGGATTTAGAGAAATAAATAAACAAAAGGAACTACCAATATAATACCAAAGAGAGGCAACTTGTTAACCTTCTCTACAACATTGATCAATCCTCATTTGTGAACAAGAATACATCTATGATAAGGTTATCTCAACTTAATCTCTATAGTTTCACCTATGAAAGAATACATTTAATTGAAATCTATGGCTAGTGCATATTCAATACACATAAGTAATATAAACATAAGTGATCTACTTTAGTCCAAGATCCATAACCAAATAAACACACACTTACAAAATCGAACCAAGGGGCCACACTCTCCAAGACAAAAAACAAGGAAACATAAAATGATAAAACATAGTTGCATTTCCTATAGACTAAAAAACCATGTGTGTTTATTCAACCTTTTAGTATAAATAACCAAAATCTAGTTCTATATTAAAATATTCAAATATAATTACAAGGGGGTAGAGCCCTTATTTGTAAAACCAAAAGAGTCTACATATAATTACAATATAAGAGCCATTTTTTTCAAAATAATAAAGGAGTGGTGAAGAGAAGGGATATATGTTGGAAAGGTTGTAGCATTTGTAGGATGGTCTTTGATTGATACTAAATCACTAGATGAAATATGGTGCATGCTCATGCCATTAATAATTATAGTTATTAGAAAATGCAACCATGATGGCTTCCTTTGCATGTAAACAACACTGGAATTTATTTTGAGAATGGAAATCCCTTATAATTTGGTGGAGGATGAATCCTCATTTAGCACCATGAATGATGGGAGGTGTCTCATAATAAAAAACTGTTAAGGTGAGTAGGGTGCATGCTAGACATGAGGTGGAGAAGGTCATCTCAAATTGATATAGGTTTGACTAATTAGTCATATATATTCAAGAAGAGAAAATGATCTACAATTTCTACATGAATATCATTGAAGAGAAGGTTCAACTTGAGTAATAATAAGAAAGAATGAGAGGCTCAAAACCATAAAATATTGCTCTAGATCAATAGTTGGCATATCTAGAAGGTTCCAACATCAAGGGTTCTCTTCAAATCCCCAAAAGGAGTTCACTATAAGGAGTCTGGTATCATATGGACGAGTGATGCCAAATCATCCACACCATCTAATTTATTCATCAAATCAATGGAGCTAGCATAACCAAGTTGCCAACATGGAAATATTGAGGAAAACCTTTGAAATATGGATGAATAAAGATCAACTAAGGAACAAACAATGAAATGTATCATAATGATAGAATATTATAGGGCGGTATGATGGGATACAAGAAAATTCATAATGTATACCCAAACCCTTAGCAAAATATATTCAATGAAACACAAGAAAGAAAAAGAGAGTTTATATAAAAAAAATAGAATGAAAACTCAAAAAAATTACAAATCTAAAAGTCCTAAGGTAATAAGAAACCATAGTTCTAAAAAAATTTGATCATGTAGGATTAATTATGTTCACTAAAAATGTAAGGAAACCAACATGTTGTTAAATCTAGTCTACACTAATCTAAGAAAATACATACACATAAGCATAATCAACCTAGAAGTTAAGTAATGATAGTTATGATTGATAAATTTAGATATGTGTAACTATTTTAGGATTGTAAATGTAATAAATGATGGTACTTACATCTATCAAAGAACTAATGCTCCAAAAGAAATTGCATATTTGAACATAATAATGAAGTTTTTAAATTCTATAAATGATTTAATGAGAACATGTACATGATATATTTTTTAAATAATAACACCATGGCATCCCATAATTTGACAGAGGTTAAAAATCAATGAAGCATTAATTTAAATTTGCTTTAGTAAACAATAGTTATATAAGTTTGAAATTAATACACAGGTGTACAAAACTATATGATTGTTGTCTTGTAGAATACATACAAAGTAGATAAATTTAACCTTTACTAGTTCATCACAACTAGTAAGTGGAGGAAAGCATGGTCTGAAATTAAGAAATTTAAATTTAAAACTTTAGTAAGATTAAGATCTATATGTGTGGAAATGACAAGTTGATTTTACACTTGCAGATCTAAACTAGGGTAGTGAATGACTAGATGTAGAGTTAGATCTAGATCCTAAAGATAAGTGATTGTGAGAATAGGCTAGGATAAGATTTTTTTCTACCTTCCACCCAAAAATCCACTCACTTACACACTAGTCAATGTATAAGAACAAACTAGTCAGTATGTTTGTCCACAATATATAATAAAAGAACATAGATATCTATAGATAAAAAGGTAAACATATTTGATTATAAGATTTTAAAATATTGAAATGTGTAACATCCCAAAAATTTATTCACTCCACCCCTATATACGTCACTTAAATATAAAAAATACTATATAAATAATTCATAATTATAACAATATAATATAAATTGACTAAACTCAATTTAAAACTGAGTTAAACCATAGTTAAATCATAAGAAATTGTGAGCATAGAAGACTTACCTTACATTCATGACAATTTTATAATAAACCATTAGATAATTTTAAAAAACACAAAATACTAATATTTAGTCTAATTGTTACGGTCAGAAGTCAGAAGGCTTGAAATGAAATTTCTAAGGCATGGAACACATTTGACCTTGTAAACTGCAAGAGATTGGCTTAAATAGACAAACTGTCGTCATGATTTATACATAGTTAGGTATTGTAATTTGACGTCAAATTTTATAATATTTATTATGCTTTCTATAGTGCGTAGGCGGCTAAAATACAAGTCAAATTTTCAAATTTGAAAGCGATGATAGACAAGGAAAGCTCAATTATCAAATTGAATATGACCCGAGGCCTTTTACCTGAAAAAGGAATAAAGTGATACATGCAGATACCTACCAATGTCTAAAAAAATCAAACAGTTAGTTTATTCACCTTATTTTCTCAAAAAGAAAGAGATATGCTATAATGATCTTTTTAGTACTATTGTGTGGGGAATTTTTCACATATTTATTAATTAATTGAAAATTATAATATAATAGATTTTTATTTTCAATTAGTTAATAAATATGGTTATAAGTGTATTTTCTTTTGTTTTTAATTGGATATATGCATTAATTTAGTGTGGATATTGGAGTTTTTTCATTAGACTTTAGAGATATCAATGTAAGATTTAATAGAATGTAATAGTAATGTATAAATTAATTAGAAATATCAATGTAGAATGCAATAGTAATGTATAAATTAATTAGAAATATCAATGTAGAATGCAATAGTAATGTTTAAATTAATTAGAGATATCAATGTAGAATGCAATAGTAATGTATAAATTAATTTTGTAATTTATGTATTTTTAAAAGATAAGTTATGGTTTGTTAAATTTTATCATATTTTTGTAAGTTATTAAAATGTTTAAAATTATTATTTTTGATTTTGGGAATTAATGATCTAATCACATAATCATGTCTTCAAGTTGTTTGAAACATCTTAAAAACAGATATAAAACTTATGCATCAAGGGATGTATTATTTATTATCTTATATGCCACCACATGATTAGTTGTTTCTTTGATGTGACTCGTGAAAATGTATATTCTTTGTTCATTTTATAGATACAAATATACTAGCTACTAGTGCTTAAAACTTATCTTTATAGCTAATGGATAAAAGTTTTTAAAATAGCAGCTAGAGGGGATTCATCTATTGGGTCCTTTACCCTAGATTCTACAAGAATGAATTCAAATTAGCTATTAAAGTGAGTTCATTTATTAGGTCCTCTCCCCTAGACTCTAAAATAATGAATCAATATTAGAAAAACTTTTTCTATTTATATGTCCACTCTATTATGAGATCTTTAGGAAGGCATACTTCTTCTTTACATAAATACATCTCTTTATAAAATCTTAGTCATTATGAAGATCAAAAATGTGTACTTAAAAACCATCAACACCATTTTTTATTATCAAATTTATTTTTACTCTTAATTTAAATAATTAAGATTATTCAATTTGTATTATTTTTATTTTTCAAACTAAACTTCTACATTAAAAAATAATTCTTAACCTAATTTATCTTAATAAGATAAAAGTTTCAAACTTAAATTTCATTCCCCATCCATGGAAGTGTATATTCCCCATATACATCACATCCCATGCCTGATTAAACTAATTCCCAAATGTCTAGTTCCATGCAAGACAAAATAATATAAAGCCGTACGGGTGTAACACACGGTCGCTATTTCCAACACCTCATTAATGACGCCACCCCACCTTAACACACATGCACGATGGCACGTGCGAATACGACGGGGCGGTTTTAATCCGATACGAAAAGATGCCATAGACGTTACGTTCACGTTGGCAAATATTCTAATATTATCGTGAAAACGACTGTACCTGACCTTATCTTGACGCGTGATAGACAGTTCAAGTCAACTGACACGTAGACAAAAAATGTCGGCCACTACCGGCCTAGTCATCCAACTCGGCGCAGCCAAAGAATATTCTAGCCTTCTACCCGCTCCAGTACGAAACCACCGCCCACTTCGCCTTTCGGCAAAAAGGTAAATGCTGCCACGTAAGCGGTAAGTGGTCCACCGTTGGAATCTCTGTACAAAGGCAGGCCTTTCAAAACATGACGTAAGCGCATCGCCTACTCGTACGCGCACCGACAGTTCTAAAATTTGACAATTTACGAAGAAAATGAGCGCGCGACAGGTCACATGGAAAACCCCTGCGACACGACCTCTTCACCTGCCCGAAACAGGTATTGGACCGGCCGTTCCCGCCGTCTCCCGGTAACCGAGGTAAGGAGATCATCCACAAGTGTGACTCAAATATTCTGTGAACGATGTTCATGTGAATTAAGAATTCCTGTGTACCTATAAACTTAACTTTTTGTCCCCTCATTTTAAATTTACTTTTATACCTACCCTAAAGTATTATAATTACCCTACAAGCTTTTCTGCTTGGCTTGCTGACATATATTATTTATAAAAAAAAAATTAATTATAAAATTATTTGTAATTAAATAGTATTATTTTCAAGTTTAAGAAAAAGAAATTTAAGTCTAAACTAAAACATTTTTTTAAATTTTTAGGTGAATAAAAATAAAGAAGAATAGTCTACATACTTAAAAAATGATTTTTTTTTTATATAACAATTTTTAAAGATAATATGTTGATTTATTTATTATGAGATAGTTGGCACTACATTTTCATAGTTGATGAAGTTGTGTATGATAATTTTTGATCCATCATTACAAAAATGAGAGTTTTAAAATAGTAAACAAATTATTGATGATAAAATTATTTTATTTTATGAAATATTTTTGTTTTTAAATATTATTTCAATTGACATATATTCGTTTTTTCTATCACTAAATCCACTACATGTTATAATCATAAAATTATATAATTTATTAAAAAATCTACTTAACCTTCAATTAAAAAAATAAAATTCAATTCTTTAAATAGTCTTACACTAAAATTTAATTTCAGAAATAATATTACATTTGGATTCATTCAATATATCAGTAATAATAGCATTAGGATGTAGTACATAAAATTTTCTATTAACCTCGTAACAGAACAAGTAGTGGTAGTACAAAATTGTTTAGTATTCCCCATTGTTTATTATCCTTTCTTTGGTTGGTGGAAATATTAAGTAGTGCCTTTTCCTATTCAACGTGTGCAATTGTGAGAAATCATTATGGATTCAACAAGATACCAAATGTCACTGTTTTCTGTTTGACTAGTAGTTGTAGTTGTTAACAAAGTTAGTTTGCTTTTTTTTTAAATGTAGAATATAAGGAATAAAGTTTTTATTTTTTAATCATAAATTAAATTAGGGACTAATGTTTATTATTATTGACTGAAGAACTGTTATATTTCTTATTGATGATTATTTATTCAAAGTTGCACTTATATGTGTGAAATTATAATCGATCTTAATTTTTATGATCTATTAGGCTCTTCTCTTTTTTATGTGATATAGTTTTCTTTAGAAAATCATTGTATTTTATGATAAAAATGTTTTAAAAAGATCGTACATCATCAAATTTAAGTCTTGATTCTAAAGATGTCATAAATGTTAATTAGGTACTATAATAGAGGTAAATATTGACATAGTGATAATAAAAGTGTCAATGTAATATTATGAGGGAAAAGCACCACCTTACATAAATTATTTTAATTCAATTAATAAAATTAGAATAGTAAAATAAATTTGATTTGAGGTAATGAGTTATGGACGGACCGTTTAAATACTAGAATTAAATGTCAAAATTGAAATAAATTTAAATCATTGCAATACTTGGCTTGAAATCTAATGTTGAGAATATGTTGTGACAAATATTAAAAACTACTATGTTAAGGTATTGAAATTGAAGGCTTGCTTAGAGGAAGATCTCAAATTATTTAAACTAATTGTGTTTTGTTGTAGATCACCTACATGCATACTAATTTGAACTAATGCACGGGCTTGAATAGTTACTTGTGAATATAAACTTGCAAGATGTGAACTATTGTAATTTTTTACCATGGTCCAAGCTAGCATTTTAATATGTGTAAGGTATATTTAACATCCCCAATGAATATCTTTGGCAAATAATCATTAGGTATACAAATTTTAATAGGGCTATGATACCACTGTAATGTACCTAACAAAATATTAATATAAATATTACTTAAAGCCTTTAACAATTATATTTTATCTTGGACATATGCATTTTGGATTTAAATATTTAACCAAAACCTTATAAAACCCTAGACTTAAATGACGTGCTCTCGAGTTTATAAATTTTCACCCTCTTCTTCCAAACCTAGAAATTTCTCCTTCTATTCAACATCAAACCCTAACATTGTAGCTTGGGTTCACCCATAATGATAAATTAAAACTTTAAATATAGTTTATCAAACCTAGCAAAAACCATATTTAGCCTTGAGTTTTATAATAATAGTAATAACCTAGAATTTATGCATGATACTTCATAAAAAAATTGATAACCCATATTTACAACAATAGTTAATGACTAGAACAAGATTCTAGAACTTCCCCTATATGAGGAGCGGGTCAAAAATACAATATAAAATGTTGCTACAATAGCAAAACATATGAGAAAGTACAAATCTTACTCCCACAACAACTATAAGTGTCATTTAGACTCAATATCACTAAAATTTCTCACTATTAAAGTCTAATACGACCTTTACATGAGATCCCTCCTTTAGCCAAGAGCTACTTTTACACTTGTTTGGGCCCTCCTTGCTAAAATTGGGCTTCTTTATGCCTTATTTGGTCCTATTTTGCATCCACAAGCCTTATTTAATGCATCTTTTCGAGGATAATCTTGACACATATCAAATGGCCAATCATAATTTAATGGTTTTGGATTGTATGGCCCAAATTTAGTGATTTGGGACTCATACGCCACCTTGGCATATGAATCCCCCTAAATTTCGGGGCTTGGTCCTAAATTTGGAATTAAACTAAACATTTCTTGAAATTTATGTCCCAAGCTTAGCCTACTAGGATTCATACGCCCCAATTGGCATATGAGTCCCACTTAGCTTGGACTTATTTTAAATTCAAATTCTTGGAGGGATTTTATTCTCCTAGATTTGATGTCAGCTTGTAGTGTTGTAATTTTGAGAAATTTGGCATAAACAAGTATAAATACAAGGTTAATTCACATAGTTTCATCTAAGCAATTTCAAGCAATCAAGAGCACTTACACAATAGTTCACAAGATCATAAAAGAGCATTCAAGAGAATTCAAGAGTTGATTATCAAGCATTTTGAGCTATATTCAAGATTCAAGCATCATGTCAAAGTCATCATGCATTATGTTTGTTTTTGAGCTAACATTTGTGATGTAGGTTTTTATGATTCAAGCAAGCATTCAAGTCAAGATCTACATTCATGCTATCCATTGCATACAAGATTTCAACCTTTATTCCAAGGGTTGGGAGAGTTGCAACATAGATTTTTTTTCATTCATCATTCCTCTATTCATTTCAAGGTTTGATTACCAAAATGGGGTTTGACCAAGGCAAACCCTTATCCACTAACAAAACAAAAAATTTCCCTCTCTTTGATGTGTGGTTTGCAGATTTAGGTTGAAGATCCATTGAAGAGAAATATTGGAGAAATTTTTTGAAGTTGCAAAGTTGTCAAAGTTGTCATCTACATTGCAAGATCATGGAAAGTCACCTACATGTCAAAATTCAATGTTTTAGACTCGGAGATTAGAGAGGAGAGAAGCTACAGGAGATCACTAGAGGATATTAGAGTTTCAGATCAACCCTGATATTGGGACTAAATCACCACTTGTGGCATATGAGTCCGAGTATACCAATTTTCAAGCATTTTTTGTAGATCTTGGTTTAGTAGTTCCAGATTTTGAATTCAACCCGAAACCCTAAAGTAGGACTAAATCACCCCTACTGGTGTATGAGTCCCAATGTGCATTAAAAGTCATATTTTTGGGAGTATAGACCTTATTTCAAGAATCTTCAGTCTTCCAAATGCCCCTTTGTCTTTTCTTATTTTTAGTTTCATATCTTAGGTTTGCATATTATTTGCATCTTCTTCTTTACAAGACTTTACTTGGTGGTGAACCCCCTTTTATCTTTAATCACACCCTAAGACACCTTATTACAAATCTCTTTCCCTTATTCCATCCCTATATTGAGATCTTGAATGAAATATAAGGAAATAGGAGGAAGGTCCTAAACTCTCCTTGTGTGTGTTCCATCTCCTAAAAGGTGGAACCCCTCACCTTCTTATTTTTTTTATTTCAAAAGGTATAAATGAAGCTAGAAACATTAAGAACACCACATCAATAGTAGGAAACGACCTTCATATTGGTCCTTGGATTATGTTTTTGGTAGCCAACACTTATCCTTGCCATTTATATTTGGTGCCTTCCAAATAATGTTGCAGAGTCATCTATCCATTTTTTCTCCTAGCACCTAAGACCTAAAACAATGATTTTACTACTATTCCCATGGGTATGTGTTATGCATTTTGCACACATGCCTCACTGAAATCAGGGACCCCCTCTTTTGTTTTTTTTCATTTTTTGCCAACTCTGTCTGTGCTCATTTGGTTTTTCTTTCGTCTTCACCTTTTTGCCTTTGGTCCAATTTTTCCTTTGGAATCTTGGTGTCTCCTGAAAGCCTTGAAAATCTGCCTTAAGTCTCATTTGCTGAAGAAATTTGAAGAAATTTCCTTGTGAGAGGCCATCATGTGGATTTCAGAGCTTTCTTGGTTGTTTGTAGGAATTTCTATGTGGAAATCCAAGTGCGGGAAGCCGAATGCAAAAAATTGTTGTTCTGCTTCTAGTGCCTTTTTCACCAGCATTACTCATCCTTGCATTTGAGTGACATCCACATCAATGACACCTATAGTCATCATCTATATATTTCCTTGACATCGAAAAAATAAATCTCTGCATTTGAGGGTTTCTCAAAACTCGAGGTACCAACTTGCATTTATTGTAGAAAAATCTATAAATAAGGTGAGGTTGAGTTCATTTGCACCTTTCACGTTTTTGAGTTTTGAGAGAGTTTCTTGTGTTATCTCTTGAAATTTTTGGTGATTTTAATCTTGGATTTATTGCAAGCCTTTTGGGAATCTATCAAGTATGATCTCATTCCTTTTTTTGTGTGATTGTTTGCTCTAATTTTCTTCATTTTAACAATGGGTTTTGACATTTTCGCAAAACTATTAAAATTAATCCTTCAAAATCCTCATGCAAAACCTTGACCATTGCATGCCAAATTTTGGCTCAGGAGTAATTACCTTCCGCAAGCATCAACCCTGCATAATCGAGCCCTTGACCCAAAAAGTGACTAAGTCAAAGACCATTACAAAAAGTTTCATATAGGGGGCCATGTGTAGAAAGACAATTATCTAAAGCCATTTTATGGCATATCACCATGCGGCTTCCGCATCCTTGGCTTCTGCATGTGGAGTTTCTAAATTCTTAAAACAGAGTTGATTAGCTCTTAAAATCCATCAAAAGAAAAAATTTGGTCTTGGTTTTGAAAAAGGGAAAATTTCATCATCTAGTGCTTCCATAAACTTATATGAAAATTTTAAACTAGAGGGGAAGTCTGAAACCAAGGAGGAGAAATATTGCACCGAAGAACCTAAGGAGACATCCTCTAAAGATGTAAATACAAATCAAGATAGAAAGAAAGGAAGTGGGTTCCTTCTTGTTTGGAGACAAAAAGGTTTCAAAATTCTTCCACCAGCTAGACAGCATGCCCCTACTATGTTCAATCAATATTTTCAAGGCTATTGTTATTCTTGCAATAATTTTGGACACAAGGTTATTGAGTGTAGAAGTAAGATGAGTCAGAATTCATTTAGACCTCTAAGGTACAATGCTATTAAATCTCAATCATTTCGTGGTTAGTGCTATGCTTGCAATAAATTTGGTCATAAGGCTAATGAATACAAAAGTAAAATGATAAGGAATAGTAAAGCTATGACTTCTCAATCGTTCTATGGTTACTGCTACACATGCAACAAGTTTGGTCATAGGGTTGCTAATTGTAGATCTAATGTGAGAATAAGTAATTATTCTTTTCAATCTAATATTACCTACTAAAATTGTAATAAATTAGGACATATTGTAAGCATTTGCAAGGGAAAAAATGTAAGACCTTCTACTTCTCAAAATAAGACTTATTAGCAAAATATGGGTAGTGAAAAGGTTTGGAATGAAAAACAAGTTCAAGAAAATGAGAAGGATGATTCTACACTTGTGCATTCTACACAAGATCCTAAGACAAATTGAGATAGAGTATTATCTAAAGAGGAGCTATGATTTGCAAACCCTTTAGCCCCATGAAAAGGACAAGATGCTAAATATTTCAATATAGGAGAAGAATTGGAAAAATTCCTCTAGGTTGGTCCCGAAGGGGCATGCTCGGTCCCTTCAGGCAAGTCAATACCAGAGCTTCACCTGAATTCCGCTCTAGCTTCTAACCAGAGCTTCATCCACCACAAACCCCACCTAAGTCAGGTATGGTCAGTGGGGTTGTGGCTTTGTGATCGACCTATTTTCCAACTCTATAGCCTCCCCCCCGGATCAAAAAGTGCTAGGAGCTTAGGAGGATATAGAGTTCACCTCTACAGGTTAGTCCCAAGGGCCCCTATATCTCCCACCCCCCTGATTAATGATGGTTTCAGAGCAAGAGAATATTTTTTGGAGGTGTGTTGAGCTTCATTTTATCCCTGTGATGACATAGTGAAATCCAATAGAGGGTTTACCTAACAAAGTGTGAATGTATTTATGGAGAAAATTTAGGCCTTTTAAAAGGCCTTTTATGTGATTTTTGGATCATTTTATCTCAAGAGAATTTGTGTTTGGGAGTGAAGAAGAAGACTGCTTAGTTTCTCAAGCCGCTTTTGTGAAACCCTTTCTGCAGTGTTTGAAGGTTTCTAAACAAATTCCAATGGCGATACCTCAGGTAATTGATGTTGTGGAGAAACCCAAACCCAAAAACAAGAAGTTTCATTTCAAGGCAATGGAAGTGGACAAAGATGGCACGTTTTCAAATGTTCCATCAGATGTTGTGTATTATGAAGATTTAAGGATTTACTTCCATGCCCAGTTAAATGAGATTGATCATACTTCATCCTTTGAAGTAGACTAGCATGAGTTGTTGAATTAGAATGGAGTATACTAGATGGAATATGAAAAATGTTTCTATGAAAGGGTTGTATATTTAGAAAGACTTTTCAGACTTCTGCAAATGCAAGGAATGGGTAAGAATTGTCTTAAGCCACATTCATGAGAATTTAATTTGTCTAGACAAACCCTACATCATCAAAAAGGATGCAATTAGGTTTGTTAATAGTCTTTGTGCCTCCAGACTAGTCTTGGTGCTAAAATATATGAAGAATGAAATTGTCATGGAGCTCATTGGTGCTAAATTTGATAAGATATCCCTACCAGTAAAGGATATCCTTGATCCTAATGTCCAATATGCATCAATGGGGATTGCATATAAGATTTAATTCATAAGTAGAGAAGGGTCTCCCACCGCCAACAATTCACATTGCATATCAAATGGTAAAGGAAGGTGCCAACTTTGATCTATGTGAGCTATTGAGAGAGTAGCTAATAAAGAACTTGAAGAATATAAAAGAAACCAATTATAACTTTAGGTTTCGTTCCTTGATTATATGCCTGAATTTTATATTTTTGAAAGAGTTACTTGGTTTTAAGGGTAAAATTTGGGATTTCACTCTGGTAGCGATTTAGATCAAACTACATATGAAACATTTTCAGAATAAGCAAGTATATACTACTTTATATTGGGTATTTTTCAAGAATTTGCAAACTAATATGTAGAGAAGATATAGGATACCATCTATTTTGGTCCAAAAGTATGAGAATGAGTTAACTTTTATGGTTAAAAAGGACCATTGTTTCATGGAAAAAATAGAGCCCAAAACCTCATGGATTCCTGAGTTTCCTTATGAGGTTGAACATGAATTTGTACAAGGTTATGTATATATTTTATTGTCAAAACCTAAGGATCCCAAAGTAGAAATATTTGGTACACATAGAGAAATCATGGATGAGATTTACAAGAAGCGAAGAGATGAATCCAGTGAAAAGAAAGTGGAAAGGGTGCTTAAGGAAATGGGTGCTCCATGGTTTTCAAAGATAAAAGATAAAGATGAGATTCACAAGATATTGGGTACTTAAAAAAATACATATGATATTCTTGTGGAGGTTTCCAAAGCCAAATCTATTCCTCTGGAATCTAGTCAAGGTTCAAAGAAATCAGGTAGATCTTCCTCTATTGTTGCATTTTCTCTGTAGCCCTTTGAGTCTACAAAATAATTTGGTAGTAAAAGGAAAGCTATACCTATAACTCCTCTATAGAAAAAAACACTAAAATAGTGCATGCCATGCCTAATCAAAAGTAAAAGAGAGAAAAGACAAATGAGGAAGAATTGGGTGATGTTGAAGAGATTGGAGATGAAGGGATCTCCTTGTATGAAGAAAAAAGAAAAGTAAAGAAAAAAAAGAAGGATCCTCCAGAAAAAATTGAACATGGGGCTCTACAACTTGAGGCCACTATCAATGTAATTGCACGACATGATGCACCAGAAGAAATTGTTGATCTTTATGATGAGATGCCCCTAGTTCACAAGGCCATAATTGAAAAGGCTATAGTAATGTATATGGACAAATTTAATATGGATCTAAATGAAATTATTGATCAACTTATTCCAAGTCTTGCAGATACACTTAGCAACAAGAGGAATGAAGTTGTAGTGGAAGAAGCCAAAATGAGGCAACAAGCATTAGCGAAGGCCAATTTATCTATTTCTCATGAAGAAAGGGTTAAATTATCCTAGTATTAGGCACAAGTTTTCATAAAAAACAAAGGATAAATACTCTAATGGGGAAAGACAAAGAAGAGATAGAAAGGATTGAGAAAGAGACAAAAGAAAAGACATCCAAAATTCTTGAAGAGATGAAGAAGGCTAAGATGAAAGTTGAGAAACAAGTTCATCTGAATAATACTATCCCATAGGATATACCTCATGTGTCAAATTAAGAAATAGATCTATCAGTTTTTGAGGGTATTGTGATAGATGGTGATAAAAAAGAGAAAAATGATATGCAGAATGAGGAGACTACTCCTCTAGAGAATACTGGTGCAGGAGATCAAGGTGAAGTGAGTGTACCTACTTCAGGGAACATTAAGTATGATAAAGAACATAATATTTCTCCTCCAGAGAACTTAGGAAATGATAAGAAAAAAGAAATAGGATAGTCCTAACTATTAATTTAGGTCAGGGTTTGACATCTTTAGATTCTTTCAAGGACCTGCTAGAACTGCAAATGTAGTTTCAACCTATGGTGACACCTTAGCTCTTACAAATTCCTACTCATGAGGGACAATTTGACTTGTCAAACATTTATCCCTTCCATAAGTTACAACTTGGTGATATTTTGCATGCTTCTACAAGGAAGGAGATTCTTTAGGAACATGTGAAGAAGAGTGGATTAATTGATGATGCAGTGAAGATCATTCAAGAAGGTTTACTAAAGGTAAACATAGATTCTTCCTTGCCTTTAGAACATAAATTGAAGATTTTGATGGATTATTTTAAGGACCATTCTTCACACATTGAGTAGAAGGCAGAGTAAGAGGCCTTGAGGAAGATAACTGATAAGAGAATGGTTGAAGCATCTGATCGGTGTGCTAGTGTACACAATAAACTACAAGAAAACATAAAGAGGCTTAACAATTGTGTTGATGAAGTCACTACACTTTATTGAGAAAAATGATATGCAAACTGAGGAGACTACTCGTCTAGAGAATACTAGTGCAGGAGATCAAGGTGAAGTGAGTGTCCCTACTTCAAGGAACATTAAGATAAAGAACATAATATTTATCCTCCAGAGAACTTAGAAAATGATAAGAAAAATAAATAGGATAGTCCTAACTATGAATTTAGGTCAGGGTTCTACATCTTTAGATTCTTTCAAGGACCTGCTAGAACTGCAAATGTAGTTTCAACCTATGGCAACACCTTAGCTTTTACAAATTCCTACTCATGAGGGTCAAGTTGACTTGTCAAACATTTATCCCCTCCATAAGTTACAACTTGGTCATATTTTGCATGCTTCTACAAGGAAGGAGATTCTTTAGGAACATGTGAAGAAGAGTGGATTAATTGATGATGCAATGAAGATCAATCAAGAAGGTTTACCAAAGGTAAACATAGATTCTCCCTTGCCTTCAGAACATAAATTGAAGATTTTGATGGATTCTTTTAAGGACCATTCTTCACACATTGAGCAGAAGGCAGTGTTGGGTCTCAAAAACATAGGTTTGAACCACGAGAGGTTTCCAAGCTCTCACAATGCTTTTGGCCAATGTACAAGGCCAATTGATGCAATTGTACCTTCTACTCTTCAGGTTCTACTAGACCTAGGTGGGTGTACCTATATGAATGATGCAGATTTTGAAATGTATTTCTTGTTGAAACAATCTACCCACAATGGAAAATGCAAGTGGATAAACAGAATCATTACAACTAATCCTACTCCTATTGCACACAAGAAAGGATTTGAATAAGCTGTTTGATATGAAATTTTATCTCTGGGTTGAGGCAGATTAGTGCCTTCTGTCCACATGGGAAATGGATTCAAAAATCAAGAATTGTGTGCTTCCTTCTCTGGTTTAATTCTAGTTGCTAGGCACTTTGTAAAATGAAATCTTAATGACTGGCATATAACTTCATTTCTTTATGTCTTGCATAAATAATGTTGGAATGTTTCTCTAGTAGGTTCTTCTTCAACAATCCAAAAGAAATCCTAAAATTATAGTGACTTATTTAGAAGGATTTAAATCTGACTTACAGACACCAATCAACTAAATCACACAAAAATGGGAATACATTATGATAAACCAGAGATTATACTTGATATGCTTATTTAAATAATTAAAGGATCTCAAGTTGGAGACAACGAAATAAAATAAATATGAATTATTGCATCACAACAACTGAACAACAAAAAGAATATTCACCAGTTTAAAACATTAATCTCCATTGCACTGTTTCAAGAAGGTCTGTCATTATTTACATTCCCAGTTTTAGAAATCTATCTCCTACTCTAACCCCTTGGCCCCCGTTTGTTAACTAATTTTCCAATACATTTATACAGTAAATCCAAAGGGTCGTGACCCTTCACTTTTTGGTAAAACTGTTTGTTATTTCATGATAGTAATTAAAATATTTAATTGTGTTGCCTCTCGGCAAATTAAATATTTTTTACAATAGTTCTACCTTTTACTTTTCACTTTATGCTTTTACCGTCCTTATACTTTTATTTCCCTGTGGCCTTTAATTCTACCGCTATACCAAGGTCAACATGTTGACCGACTGTGGTATTGCATTGGTCGGCTAGCCATCACCCATTACCGCTTTACCGCAATCTTCCTTGGAGCTCCCCGTGGTATAGAGGTTTTTTCCTTTACTCACATTCTATGTCAATCACGCCACCGCGGTCTTTGTGTTGACCACCCATGGTTGCGTGGTAATTGTCTTGCCTGCCACCTTCGCTGCTTATAAACTATTCACTACACTACTGCGGTTACCGTTCTATCCAGCTACGGTACCACGGTAGCCGCTCTACAACTCACCAGCTACTTCCTTTTGTTCACCGCGGCCACCGTGGTCTATGATATGACCGCCAACGGTGGCGTGGTAAGTGTTGCCTCACCACCTGCTAACCCTTCTAGCCATTTACTGTGCCACCGCGGTCACTATGATGACCACACATGGTGTAGCGGTAATGGTTGTCATTAATGTTCTTTACTGCCACTGCCATACCGCGAGCCCCTTAGTGGGAGACCACGATAAAGTGGTAAAGACATAAAAATTAAATATTAAGGTAACAATGTAAGGTATAAGGTGTATTAGCATTTTGGATGGGAAAAAATGTTTTTTTATGAAATAGTTAGGAAAATGATGGGCTTAAATGGGCAAAAAGGATTAGGATTTTAATGGAAGTTTTTGGTTCTAATAGTGGCTCCTATTGGGGATGAGTGATTGCGCAATCACTACAAGAATCTAGAATTCTTTGGGAGAGAAGACTGAGTAAAGGACATGAAAAATGAAGGCAATGGCAGATGAAGGGAATGAAAAAATGAATGATATGAAAATGGAGCAAATGGAGAATGGAAAACCCTACACTACTGTACATGGAATGGAAAGCAATTCTTTCAGAAAGGGAACTCCTGAGAATGTCCATGTATTGGCAAATCCAGACCCTTCAAAGATTCGTAAAACTACTGTGCATGGAAATGAATTTTTTAAAGAGGTTTTGCTAAGAATTGTCCATGCACTAGAAATCCTTAATCCTTTGTACCTGCTATGGTTCAAAAAATCAAACCATAAGGGATGGCCCTAGGCCACCCCAAAAATAAAAACCTTCATTGTCCTCTTTCATAGACCTTATTCTGATTAAAGCTCATCAGGTTTATTTTGAAGCTATCCATTCCATCTGCCTTGTTACATGCACTGCCATTGAAAACCTTCAAGAAATCATTATGTTCAATCTGAATCTTACTCATTTCACCACTCTGCATTTCATCATTCTTATTATCAAATGAAAAATATTTATCACCTTCAGCACACAAGGTGTATCCACACTCAACAAAAAATTCATAGGATTGCTCATTATCATATGTTGTTGAATGTTCTTGCAACTGTACTGGGACCTGAAAGTATGAATGCTTCACATGGGAATCTACAAATTCAATCTCATCAATATCTTCTAAGACAACTGAATCAAAAACATTTTCCATTTCTCTTCTATCACCAGTTGGCATTGACACATACATTTTATCCATACAGTCATCCTCATACATACTTGAATCAATAAATGTTGGACACTCATCATCAATAACATGCAAACCAATATCTTTTTCTTGCAGGCAAAAATCATTCAAGTCACATACCTCTTCTTGGACACAAATAGATCTTTGATCAACTTCAAAGAACTCCTCATCAATGTGAGAGATGCACATGGGGTCATATGAACTGTTACACATAATATCTTCACTGTCAAAGCAAATATATGTTGGAGCCAAAACTTTAGAATCATCTTTATGTGCATACTTTTGGTATTCAAGAGTTAACAAATCTGAAACTTGCTCACTGTTGAGTGAATAGGTCTCTGCTTCCATATCTTCTACCATATCTCCAACCTCTTGATCTTCATAAGAACTGTAACAATCACCCAGTTTTTGATCAACATCCACAATTTCATCTTCACAATTTGAATAGCAATCAGTTATGCAAGAGAAACTCTCCATATCTTCACTGTTGGATGACATGGTACCTTCTTCTATTTCAGCTTCTGAAGCATTATTGGTAGTATCCACATACCTTGTCCCAAGAATGGAATCAATAATTCTATTCACTGCATCAAAGGTACATTGTTTTGATGATTCTGTCCAATACATCGATTCAGGCTCTAATGCTCTTAGAAATTATTCAACAAATGTGGGTCTTGTAGGCCTAAAATGAGGAGGCAATTGCATACAAATGTCTGTCATCCTACTATATGGAGAGTTTATATCTTCTCCCTTATATCTCCTTATGTCAAAAAAGGCATCCACAAGACCTGTACCTCTCTCTTGAATTTGAATATACTTATCAAAAGTATATTGTTGTGAATAGAGTACATTACCTTTATTACCAAAGTTCTCAGTTGCATCATGTGGTGTCCAAGATCTCCTAGCATTTGTGTCTTCATTCTCACTGCATGATGACCTATTTGGTGATGTACTTGGAGCACATTTGACTCCCAATTGCAGCAATTGTTGGTTCACTTGTAGCATCTGTTGTTCAAATTGTAGCCTTTGTTGTCTCAATTCCTTCAACTCTCTTATTGACTATTGTCTCATTTCTTCTTCTACCATTTTGACAAAATATTACTGCTTCACAACATCCATGCATTATTTGTCAAATGAAACAGAGTTGCCACCTACTTTTCCCAAAAGTAGGAAAATGAAAACAAAAATTGATATTGTTTTGGTTTGCCCTAGTGGAATCCCCAAACAAAAATGTGAAACTTTGTTGACACTATAAATGGGAAGGCTGGAAATTTTTCTCAGTAATTCCCCAGTGGAGTCGCCAAACTTTTGGGTCTCAAAAATGCAAGTTTGAACCATGAGAGGTTGCCAAGATCTCACAATGCTTTTGGCCAACGTACAAGGCCAATTGATGCAATTGTACCTTCTACTCTTTAGGTTTTCCTAGACCTAGGCGAGTGTACCTATATGAATGATGCAGATTTTGAAATGTATTTCTTGTTGAAACAATCTACCCACAATGGAAAATGGAAGTGGATAGACAAAATCACTACAACTAATCCTACTCCTACTGCACAAAATAAAGGATTTGAATAAGCAGTTTGATATGAAATTTTATCTCTGGGTTGAGGTAGATCAGTGCCTTCTGTCCACATGGGCAATGGAGTCAAAAATCAAGAATTATGTGCTTCCTTCTCTAGTTTAATTCTAGTTGCTAGGCACTTTGTAAAATAAAATCTTAATGTCTGGCATATAACTTAATTTATTTATGTCTTGCATAAATAATGTTGGAATGTTTCTCTATCAAGTTCTTCAACAATCCAAAAGAAATCCTAAAATTATAGTGACTTATTTAAAAGGATTTAAATCTGACTTACATACACCAATCAACTAAATCACACAAAAATGGGAATACATTATGATAAATCAAAGATTATACTTGATATGCTGATTTAAATAATTAAAGGATCTCAAGTTGGAGACAAATGGGAATACATTATGATAAATCAGAGATTATACTTGATATGCTGATTTAAATAATTAAAGGATCTCAAGTTGGAGACAACCAGATAAAAGAAATATGAATTATTTCATCACAACAACTGAACACCAAAAATAATATTCACCAGTTTAAAACATTAATCTCCATTGCATTGTTTCAGGAAGGTCTGTCATTGTTTACATCCCCAGTTTCATAAATTTATCTCCTACACTAGCCCCTGTCCCCTATTTGTTAACTGGTTTTCCAATACATTTATACAGTAAATCCCAAGGGTCGTGACCCTTCAGTTTTTGGTAAAACCATTTGTTATTTCATGACAACAATTAAAATATTTAATTGTGTTGCCTCTTAGAAAATTAAAGATTTTTTACAATAGTTTTGCCTTTTACTTTTCACTTTATGCTTTTACCGTCCTTATACTTTTATTTCCCCATGGCCTTTAATTTTACTGCTATACCACGGTCAACATGTTGACCGGCCACGGTATTGCAGTGGCCGGCTAGCCATCACCCGTTACCACTTTACCGTGGTCTTCCTTGGAGCTCCCCGTGATATAGTGGTTTTTTTTGTTTACTCACATTCCATGTCAACCATGCCACCACGACCTTTGTGTTGACCACCTGTGGTTGTGCGGTAACTATCTTGCCTGCTGCCTCTGCCACTTACAAACTGTTCACTGCGCTAATGTGGTTACCATTCTATCCTACTATGGTATCGTGGTAGCCGCTCTACAAACTGCCAACTGCTTCCTTCTACTCACCACGACCACCGTGGTCTGTGAGATGACTGCCAATGGTGGCGCAGTAAGTGTTGCCTCATCACCTACTAACCCTTCTAACTGTTTACCGTGCCACCGCGGTCACTGTGTTGACCACGCGTGGTATAGCGATAACGATTGTCATGACTGTTCTTTACTACCACCACCATACCACGAGCCCCTTAGTGGGTTGTTGTGGTAAAGTGGTAAAGACATAAAAAGGAAATATTAAGGCAGTGATGTAAGGTATAAGGTGTATTAGCATTTTGGATGGGAAAAAATGTCTTTTTATGAAATAGTTAGGAAAATGATGGGCTTAAATGGGAAAAAAGGCTTAGGATTTTAATGGAAGTTTTTGGTTCTAATAGGCAGAGTAAGAGGCCTTGAGGAAGATAACTAATAAGAGAATGGTTGAAGCATCTGATCGGTGTGCTAGTGCACACAATAAACTACAAGAAAACATAAAGAGGCTTAACAATTGTGTTGATGAAGTCACTACACTTTATTGAGAAAAATGGTATGCAGAATGAGGAGATTGCTCCTCTAGAGAATACTGGTGCAGGAGATCAAGGTGAAGTGAGTGTCCCTACTTCAGGAAAAATTAAGTATGATAAAGAACATAATATTTCTCTTCCAGAGAACCTATAAAATGATAAGAAAAATAAATAGGATAGTCCTAACTATGAATTTAGGTCAGGGTTTTACATCTTTAGATTCTTTCAAGGACCTACTAGGACTGCAAATGTAGTTTCAACCTATGGTGATGCCTTAGCTTTTACAAATTCCTACTCATGAGGGACAAGTTGACTTGTCAAGCATTTATCCCCTCCATAAGTTACAACTTGGTGATATTTTGCATGCTTCTACAAGGAAGGATATTATTTAGGAACATGTGAAGAAGAGTGGGTTAATTGATGATGCAGTGAAGATAATTCAAGAAGGTTTACCAAAGGTAAACATAGATTCTTCCTTGCCTTCAGAACATAAATTGAAGATTTTGATGGATTCTTTTAAGGACCATTCTTCACACATTGAGCAGAAGGCAGAGTAAGAGGCCTTGAGGAAGATAACTAATAAGAGAATGGTTGAAGCATCTAACCGGTGTTCTAGTGCATACAATAAAATATAAGAAAACATAAAGAGGTTTAATGATTGTGTTGATGAAGTCACTACACTTTATCAAAAAAAAATTAAATGAATTATTTATACCAAGAACATCAAATACCATATTGACTCCATTGAGTCATAGATCACTCAAATGGTCTGGATATATGATCAATCAACAGATAAGGATAGGTCAATAAGAACTCAAATAGAAAATCTTCATGTGCAGTTGGCATTACTTTAGGACTAGAGAGAGTGGATTAATAAATAGTTTGGTCAGCTAAAGGAAGCAGTCAACTTGAGACTTGCTTCATTAGCTAGGTTGCTTGCTAAGGAAAAAAAGATTGATCAGAAGTGGAAGGCTCCAAGTAGTATAGATGAGTCTAAGGATTTATGCATGTAATTTGAATGTCAGAACTACATTCTTTCCTCAATAAAATAAATTTGGGTTGCAACTCTGGGACACCTAAAGGTGATCTACAAAAACATTGTTCCTTCTAAGGCGGTTGTTGTTGATATGTGGAAACTGATCATGCAAATACTGTACACTCGTAATGTATCATCGTTGGGGTTCGGGGGCACAACCATCAATTTTTTTTCCCATTAACACATCAAGGTTTTCCCGTTGACACATCAAATGAAAAAAAACTTTGTAAAAATATAATTCTGGAAGCTTCCAAAAAGCTTGTTATAAGTAGCTGGGATGTAAGTTGTGGTGTGTGGAATTTTTGAGATTGCAATCTATTTTACACTGGATAATAAAATCATTGGGTGGATGAGTTTCTATGGATGTAGCCCATATTGGGTGAACCATGCTAAATTTTTGTGTTGATCTCTTTTGTGTTATTCTTCATTATTATTTTTGGGTTATTTAATCTACATATAATTGTTAATGTTTATTGCTCCAATTTTCCTGAATCCTAATAGTTGCAAAGGTGTAGATAAGACAAATTTGTCTTTGTATAGTCTTGTGGAGGATTGTAGTATCTTTTTGGGTTTTTGTTGAGGATATTTTGTACATAACATTTGTTTTGGGGCATCTCCATCTCAGGGGAGATTTTTGATAGAAATCATACAGTAAGGGGGAGTTCATACATTTTTGAGGCCGGTATATGTTAATGCTTAAAATTTCTAGGCAAACAGCCTTATGGGAAACTTAGTTAATGGGGGACCAATTGCGCTAAACTGAGTAACCTACAGGATTTTTAAAGAAGTTGATTGTTCCTGTAATTGGGGTTTGGAAAGGGAAAAGGAAGCAAATATAAACTAAAACTAATCTAAGGTGATGTGCCCGAATTTAAATGTGTAGGCATGGGAAACCCTCCTTTCAGATATGCTTCGAGGGTATTTCAACGATCTGCTATGTCCAAGAATAACAAAAAAAGGTGATAAAATCCTTAAGCAATTAATCAAATGACATAGTATAACTTCAACATACATCTACTGATCAAGAAGAGTCTGAGACATGATCCAAATGGTAAATTTCTATTGAAGTCACAAAAGTTATAGATAAATTACTTAATACAACAAACAACATAGTATCATGTCCTATATCAACTAAGAAACAAAGAGGCCAAACAATGGGCACAGTCTGTTGATCTCAATACAATAATCAAAAAACATTACAAAGGATTTAGAGATTTTAGTCTCTTTTCTATTAATTTATGAACCTTTTCTAGAGCACTGCAACAGGATATATATAGAATTTTCTCTTTGACTCAAAGCCACCGCCTAAAAAGACCCCATAGGCACGCGTCACCTCTTCATTGGATGAATCAAAGACAAATTGTAACCGAAAGATATTTGGTTTTCTCGAACATAGCGTACTTCACAACAATGATGAATGTGGTCCTAAGGGTGAAGTAGCAGCAATCTTAGAAAGACACGTGCCTAGCCACTTGAAGAGTTGGCTAGGACACGTGTTAGAGCGATGCGGCCTTTTCCTTGACACTTGATCTCTTGTGATCAAAAATTCCACCAAGGTAACATGTGGAGAAGCTGTAGGGGTTTTATATCCATCCTTTGGTTTCTTGGGATGCAAACCCTGTGAAGATGGTATGTGGTGTGGTGTCAACCTTAGCTTCCTCTAGTGGGGCCCGTCAAAAATATTTTGAAGGTTTATGCAATGTGGCACACGGGCGGGACTCAGAGAGGAAACAATGGGGAGAAGCATTTCAAAATCTCGTGTTGCTGACACATGGCAAAGTGAATGAAAGAACGATCAAAAATTACCTCGGGGCGAATCAAGAAATACATGTGTGGCAAAGGATTTTGCAAATCCGAATACAAAATAACCAGAAGGGAGCTTCGTGGATAATTTAATCCATAGCTTTTGGAAACTATCAGGGGTGATTCCCTTATGAAATGAGGACCCAAAATCTTGGTCCACATACCAGAGCCTTATCCATTGGGAAAATGTTTGAGCTTTGCAAGGGCAGTCTATAAACGTTGCCAGCTGACCTCAGATTGTGTAGATAAGGCATGCAGATTCTCCAGTGCCTCATGCAGATCAATGAACTCTTTGAAAGGTAGCTCCATGGAAGTTCCAGTCCTGGACTCAAGCTAGAAAAGAAGTTATACAACTAAATGAATAATATTTTCAATGTCCGCTATTGTGGGAGGTTGGTCAAATGATTGGAAAGTTGACAGATCCTACTGCTTCTCCTTGATTCTTGATATGATATTCTCTATCGTGGCTACTAAATTATCAAAGAGGAAAGGAGAAGGAAAACCCAATTGAGTTAAGTGCAAGAATTGCACCTACAGATTATTCATCGTGAGACTTAGGGATGCCAAACAATTCATGGCCTAGAGGATTAGTGCATGGTAATAGATGAATTATTTTTCCTTCTTGGTAGCTAACCTTTGATCCTCAATCCCCGCTCTTGTCAATTCTACATTGGTTACCTTGTACAAGTTTCCCAACAATTGCTCTGCCCCAAGAACCCTCTCAGCAATGGACAATGGAATTCGCTTGATGGTCCCACGCACTTCCCTGCTCAAACTTGCTACATCCACCATGAATTGGAGCACTGGTTGTAGGGATAAATAGAAGGATTTTAACTTCTCCCAGTAGGAGACATATAGTTGTTGAGCATGGATAACTTTAAGAAACCCACCCCTCAGCACAAGTGTAAAATCCCGGCGAATCCTGTATACTTCTCGATGAAAAATATTAATTTTATTGGCGATTTTTTCATTTTTCGAGAAAAAAAAAATCCCCATTGGCGAATCTTTTATAATCCCTAGAAGTCAATGGAAAATCATGGCGAATTGCAATTTTTTTAAATAGAATAAAATATTTTTCATTGGCGAATAAAACCGTTTTTCAAACCAGAATTTTTTTTCTAATGGCGATTAAAACCTTTTTTCAAAGAAAAAAATATATTTTCATTGGTGAATTAAAATGAATCTCAAAATAATAAAAAAATCCAGTGGCGAAATAAAAATCATATGGGTCGTTCGATGGACAACTGTAGTTGCATTCCGGAAGTAAATCTCTAAAGTAGTAGACTTGCGATTTGAATCCTCCAGAATATCACTAGAACCGTTAGATTTCTAGAAATCAATGGTTGAGATTTTATTACCGTACAAATGGTTATAAAGTTTTGTTTCTCAATGATTGGGTGACCTTGGCTGGATGCACAACTTTCGAAGTGACAACTCATTTAATGAATTGTACGATGCCATTAATGGATGTCTTCTCAAACACCAACTGGATAGATTTAACGTAATCTTTTAAATCCTCCGAAAGGATAGATCTTAAATAAGGTATTAAGGAGTTTGGAGAAACGGATTTAGTAGCAGATTGTCACTTCTTGTTGGTAAAGTTAAGTGAGCCTACATACGAGGAAAGGTGGCAGTATTTTCAACTCCATACTCAAAGTTTCCTCAAAATGGTACTTCTAGCCGATATTAGGGTATGGGAAGATGAAATTGTGGCCTTCATGCAACCAAATTTGAATTGGTGTGAAGAAGAGCAACTCGACATCATTTCCCAGCTACGTTCAGTGGCGTGGAAAGAGAAAACCAGCTGTGCCGAGTACAATAGGGTAATTTTTGTTTTAGAAGAAGAAGAAGAACGCACTGAATTTCATAATTTTATTATGGAAATGCAGTTGGAACTATACAGAGTCCCGACACCTCCAATAGTTTAGCAACATACATGAATCCTTTTATGAATTGTGAATTTGTGACATAATGATAAGGGGGCATAGTTTCAGCTTTTGAGTGCTTTTTGAATTTTGATTGTACAGGGTGTGGGGTGACAAGTTTGTGAAACCACATTTTTGGCATTAGAGAGATAAAAGAATATATTTCTAAATCTATGTTTTTATCAATCCTTCCTTTTAATTATGAATGAATTGTGTTTCTTCATGATAATTATTCAATGTTTATTTGTTAGTGTTAGGTCAAATTCAGAATGCTTATTTTTTCATCTCTAAGACTTTGTGTTCAGATTAATTCATTTGTTAAAAGAGAAAATATTGCTTTTCTTAATTGATTGTCGAAGAAATGGACTTTGTGTCATTTGTTTTAAAATATTATGCATCTACTTTCATGGTTAAAGTGACAAATCTGTACACCAAGAAAAAAGAGTTGCAGTCCGGAAGTAAATCTCTGAAGCATTAGACTTGCGAATTGAAACCTCTGGAATAACACATTAATTGTTAGATGCAGACATGTGGCAAGATAAAGGCCCATCGCTCATCGCTCATTCACTCTTTTCAATGCCTCAAATATCGATGTTGTAAATTTCATTTCATTGAAATTCTCAATGTTTTTGAAGAAAGTGTGGTTGGCAGTGGCAGTGGCGGCGATTAATGCCATATGTGATATGAACATCCGAAGCAATTTTTGGGACAACTCACAGCTTTAATGAAAAAATATTTGTAATGATTTCATATCATTTGAATGAATGATTTTGATAGCTTGAGGTAGAGTTCAAGTTGGCATGTAGCAAGACATCAATCAAATTAGAAATTTTAATTATACAGGTTGGTAGCAGCACTGGTGGCCCATAAATAGGGATAGTGATTCAGTGATTAGTAGATAGTGCCATAAGAGTTTTTATTTTCTAGGGTTAATAAAGATTCATGAAGAAGATGATGCAGTATTGGGGATACTATAAATTCTCCTACCTACAATTATGTAGTTACAGAGTAATCAATAAAAAATGAATTTCCTTCAAGTTCAGAATGGGTGGAATTGGAAAGAAGTTGATTTGGTTAACCTAAATTTTCAGACGGGTTTTGAACCAGGATGAGGAGCTCTGATGGAGATATGTGCTATCCCAATGCATAGAGGCTGCAGTTAAAAGATGGGAGTAGATTTGCTTCTCCTCCTATATTCTAACAGCTCCCATTTCCCTAGCATGGTTGGCCAGGCAAGCCCCATGCATTTATTTTCAAAGAGACATTTCTTTTTCATCTTCTGTATGACTCTGGTTCTCGAAGGGGATAAGTACATTTTGTATCTTCACGGCTCCCATTTCCCCAGGAGTGATTGGAACCCCCTTTGCCCAGCATGGTTGGAAAATCCACCAGCAGAAGCTTGGAATCATGAATTTATTTTCAGAGCCACATTTATTTTTAGAGATAGATGTGTATTAGGTTTTCAGCAACAAAGCTTGGAAATTGGAATCAATTTGTAATCCATTGTAACGAGCAACAACTTGGAATAAATTATTAAATTTTGTCTATGTAAAGTACTAAAGTGACACACTAACATATGTTATTTATACAAAACATGAGCTACAGTGCTACTCGTCTGTAAAAAGATATGTAATAATGTGACATTGAAATTCAGTTGCAATAAAATAAATCGTTGTGTTGTGTTATTCTTGAATCTTGATTCCTTGAATCTTCGTTATTCATTTACGTTGAAGAGTAAAGAGTTGTTTTTTGAGTTAGGAACTTCAGTGTCTATTAATAATTTAATATATTCAAATCAGTTTTTTTTTTAGAAATTAAGGAATATACTCTATGCAATATGCACTTGAGAATTCATGGTTACTCAAGTTTCAAGTTCAACCGTTGGATGAACATTTGATGTATGGTTGTAGTTACATTCCGTAATGAAATGAACAGAGCGATGGCCTTCCCAATTTAAACCTCTGGAATTACCCTATAACAGTTAGATCTAGAAAGATCAACGGTTAAGATTATGACAATAGCAAACAATCAATATGAAAAATTTATGACGGTTTGGTCATTTAAATGCCTATCAAAAAAATTGTTTAATTTATGATTTTTTATATAAAATCTTTTATAAATGGAAGATCTTGAAAAAATAGAAAAGAATGATAATTATTAGTAATAAATATAAAAATTTACTGTTATAATTAACAATTAACAAAAGTTTCTAAAATCATATTAAAAATAAATCTTGTTAAATATATTCTAAAAATTAAAAATAATTATGTTTTATTTTGAAAAGATTCTAAATTAATATATATTTTTATAATAATATTATAAATCACATATATTAATATAAAAAATGATAGTTATTAATATTATAAAAAGTCAAAAGTTTCTAAATTCATATTAAAAATATTCAAAAAAGTTATATTGTATTCTCTTTTTATAATAAAAATTATAAAATGATATATATTATAAATTAAAATACTATATAATAATTTTTTACGGTTTAATAAAAATATAGCAAGTTAAACTATACGGTCTAATAAATTTTATAGCTACAATATACGGTCTAAAATTGAAAAAATGGTCAAATATTTAATAGACCATCAAATTCCAGGCCTGTTGTCAACTGTCAAGTGATTAATGTTTATTTTTAAAGTTAATATAATAAATTACTCAAGTTTCAACCGTTGGATGAACATTTGATGTATGGTTGTAGTTGCATTCCGTAATGACATGCATAGAGCGATGGGCTTCCCAACTTAAACCTCTAGAATTACCCTATAACCGTTAGATTTAGAAAGATCAACGGTGAAGAATTTGCAACTTGTAGACGTAAGACGTGTCATTCACTTTAATGTTCCAATTTCGAGAAACAAAGCATTTAAAGCACTTTGTACTGCTGAGTGTCAATTGTCAAGTGATTAATGTTTATTTTTAAACTTTAAAGTTAATATCATAAATTACTCAAGTTTCAACCATTGGATGAACATTTGATGTATGGTTGCAGTTGCATTCCATAATGAAATGCACAGAGCGATGGGCTTCCCAACTTAAACCTCTGGAATCACCCTATAACCATTAGATTTAGAAAGATCAACGGTTAAGAATTTTCAACTTTTAGTCTTGTAGACCTAACTCCTAAGACATGTCATTCACTTTAAAGTTCCAATTACGAGAAAAAAAGCATTTAAAACACTTTGCACTTTGAAATTGTACAGTGATTTTTAAAGTCTTCAATCTTCAGATTGCTCATTGGCCATTGCAGTGCACCACCCTGTTTTGGATTCCACAATTCCACTTCCAACAACGCCATTCCATTTTTCAAGTGTCAAGACTCAGAATCTGGGTAAGTGAAAGAATTCTTGCGGCTATGTTTCATCGTTTGGAATTTCTTAAAATCTTATTTTGTCAAAGTTTGAATTTTGGTTTTAGACTTTAGAGACTCAAGAATTCATTAAAATTAAGGAGGACTAATAGGTATTACTTATTAGGGAATTCAAGAATTCAAATTTCACAACTTCACATTTGTACAAGCATGTCTACCACCAGTACCACTAGAGCAATGTCCGATAAAAAAAAATACATTATGCATAATTGCTTAAAACCCCAAGTTTCACCGATGGGTAACATGATATTTATGATCTTGAAATCTATGGTAGGCGTACCTCAGAAATTAGATTTTCATCTCAGAATAAGGCTGCAAAGCAAACAAAATTTAATAGTGTTAGTGCACTATGGGTAACTCGATTAGGGCGCATGATGTTACATGAAGTTTTCCCTTTCCCAAAATTTATCATGGTCTGTGCCGAAAATTATGATGATAAGAAAAGAGAAATTGTTAATAAAGATAACCAAGAAGAATTGTTATCCATTAATGCAAAAGAACTTGGAAAAGTGTTGGGGTTTACAACCGAGAATTTGGAAACCACCACATCGACCTAGAAAATCTTGCTAGTGATTATGAAGCAGTGGAAGAAAGGCTGAAAAATGATTTCTTAAATAATATAGTTAAGGATAGAAACAAATTGAAAGGTGATCAGAAGCCTCCTTATAATTTGGATTGTTTTAAACCATGGGTTCAAGATACTATTTCCATGCTAGCATTTTGCCTTGGTCTAGATAGCAATTTGGAAGTGGGTGCAAGCCTCCTTGAAATGGTATATAATACCCATTATGCTGATGAACATGACAAATACAATTATACTCAGAACATTGTAGAATCCATGCATAAACAATTTTTAATGATTAAATAAGGTTCCACGAAGACATTTAGGTTCACAACCTACTTGTGCTATCTTTTTCTATTCAAATTTAGAGGAATGTTTCAGACCAACAAGCTTCAGATTCAACCCTACAATAATGCAGAGGAAAATAAAATAGCTCTAGTATATGAATGGACCACTGAGATAAGGATGCATGATTCTCAAAGGAACTATAGTCATTTTGTAGACTACTTTTTGGCTCCATTGCATCAAGTAATTACAAATAATCCAATGCCTAGATTGCCTATGTCATGTAGAAACTGCATGCAACTAGGAAAAGAAATACAATTAGCTGATTGGTGCTTAATGGAAGAATATACTGTGCTAAAATTTTATGGATTGGGAGTACAGCCATACAAACTTCCAATACATGTGATAGAAAGGGTTTTTGCATTGGAATATGTAAGGCAGGTGCAGAGTGCTGATGAACTACACTTTCTCAGTCAACAAAAGAAGACCTTATTTCCTTCTTTACCTTTTTAATGTGGAGGGTTCACATTCGAGAGAAAATCATTTAGTGTGGCACATAATCTTTTGAATTTTTTTGCATTTGATGCTATCTGTCACTGGTAGTATGATCCATGTGACATCATTAAATCAATGATTGTGGCCAATAGGAATGCTGCAAATAGAATTCAACATCAAAGTAAATCCTTGTTTGAAAACTTGAGAAACAAGGATTCTTGGGATGAGGTCAAAATAGCAATGGAGAAAAGTGCTGCTGAGAATGGTATTTCTTTTGAAAAATTGTCAGGCGAAATTATGGCATTGCACCGAAAGACAATCAGGACATACAAAAAAAATTATGAAAAAAGTGATAAACCATCTAGTAGAGTAAAAATTCCAAGTTCTCTAGAGAAGGATGTTATAGATAAAAAATGGTCATGATAAAAAATTACTGCCTTTTGGTCTATGAGGAAGGACCTAGGAGAAGAAAGAGCTCTTGCAAAGTATGATGATAACGAAGAAGATGAAGAGTTTAGCAAATTGTGGAATATAGAGCATCCTGATGAACGTGATGAATCTAATGATGATATTGATATGGAAGAAGAAGAACAAAGCCATGCCAATTACAAACCTATTTTAAGTGAGGCCGCAAAAGAAGAATATGCTTCAACATATACTACAGGAGCAGCCATACCTCAAAAAATTGGTTATGAAGGTGGTCATTTGGGGTCCAAAGGATAAGGCCCTTCGACAATACAAAGTGTTGAGCATAGAAAACCAGTTGATAAATATGGCCTTGGGTTTGGAGGTGAAAAAGTAGACCAAGGGGATACAAGACAAAATCAATTTGTTAGAGCTTCTAGTCCTCATCCTCATGGTTAGATACAATCACAACTAGGACATGCCCTTGGTGGATAACTTAGTGCAACTGGGAGTGCCATTGGTGGCGATGGTATGGGTAGTAGTACTAGTAGTGGTCAACATGTGCTACAATGACAAATTACACACAATACTAAGAGGAAAACAGAAAAAGATACCACAGAAACACCAGGTGATCAAGGAAATCAAAAGAGGTAAAGGATTTTGACAGGTCCAAGTCACACTATTAGTGGATCCACCAGTACCACAAAGGATTTATTTCTAGGCACTCCCCCAATTCTAGTTAGTGTGGGTGCAACATCATTAGCAACTGCAAGTACTCCTATTCCTTTGCCATTCAAGCATTCCATTGTTCCTGCCTCCCCAGGTTATGATTTCATTGAAGAGTTTAAAAAGAAATCGGACTTGAATAAAAAAGAAAAGAAGCAACTCATGGAGAGTGCATCTGCTGTAACTTCAAAGACTGCAAAAACCATGGTATTACCCACATTTGACACAAATAAAGAAATCATGCAGTACACAAATGTTGTTCCCACAGTTCAAAACAAACCAACAAATCAGATGGATCGATCTGAATACCAGGTAACCAATTTTCAATTGGATTTTTTTGGCTTGAAAAATACTGACAAAATTAATGTATCAAAGAAGAACAATGAATTGGTGTACACACCATTGCTAAAGCAAGATAGAGAGAAGAAAAGGTTGTAGACCCAAATAGAAAAGTTACAGGCAGACCTAGCAAGTGAGAAAGCAAACAGGAAAGCAGCAGACAACAAGAGCAATGAATTAGAAAAAAGAATAATAAAATCTGCTTCTACATCTACAAGCAAAGAGGATAAATCAAATGAGAGAGAAGTGAATGACCTGAAGTGAAGGCTAGATGAGAGCAACAAGAAATATGATGAGGAAAAATCCAATTCAAAAAAATTAAGACTAAACATTGTGAATGGAAATGCACAGTGGGAACAAAAATTGGAGAAACAGAGAAAAACAATTGAAAGATTGGAGAAGGAGTTGAAGGAAGCAAAAGAAGAAATTAAGTCTTCTCAAAATAAGTTATTTGCATTTTCTAGAGATACGGTGAGGCATATGAAACAAAAGATCTGGGATGAAATAATGTAGAGGTTTGATCATTTGTGTGACATGTTTCAATTGATTGATGCTATCAGACAACATTATAAGAAGCTCAACAAATATTTAGTGGACAACAAAAAGGTGCTGGAATTAGAGAAATCTGCAAATGAAGTTCTACAAACAGTCTACAAAGCCAGTGACAATGATCTAAAATCAAAAGGGATTACTAATCGGATTGAAACCTCAATGAAGTTGTCATCTATCATTGAAAAGTGTTCGAGAATGTCTGGAACAAAGGAATATTTGCATTTGGTTGCAGACAAGATGAAGGTGGTGGATGAAAAGGTAAGGAACTTCACAGAGCTTGGTTTTCTAGAGGGTTTTGACACAAATGAGCGATTCATTGGAAAGGATGGTTTAAGAAAGAAGATGCAAGGTGCAAGGAAGATTGATTTGGACCAGTTTCCTTAGAACCTAGATGTGAACTATTTTAATTTGGATTCAATCAGAACACTGATAACCTTGAATGCAAAATTGATTGAAGAATTCAAGACAGGTTCCACTTCTAATTACAATCATGAAATGTTAACAAAACTTCAAGTCAAACAACATCAGTTCGAACAAATGGCAATTCCAGCTCCTGAAGAGTGGAAGTTGCTAGAAAAGGTGATACAGTGACTTGATTTTTTATTTTCAACCATTGATAATATGAGTTTCCAAGTTCCAACTCAGCTCTGTGTAGATTTGTCTTTGGGCATTAGCAAGATTTTGCATTGCCAGTGCCAATATGTACTCTTTCATGTGAAATTCAATTAAAAAGCTCAAATTCAGACTTCAGTAATGTGATGATGTTCAATTATTTGTATTACTTATTTTATCATTTGAACTATTGATGAACTTGATGGAACTTCTAATTTTTCTCTCTGAATTCCTCTTTGTCTTGACCTTGTCTTGGTCTGTCAATGTGTCATATTGTTTGGGAAAGAACCTAAGGTTGGGGTTTTTATTTTGGTTTTCATGAAAATCCTAATGTCGTATGTAATACCTTAGGTGAAAATCTATTCGGATTTTACCTTTTTTGGGTGGGTTTTGTTGGTGTTTTTTAACGTAAACCAAGTTTGTCTCCTAATCTACCTGTGGAATTGCCAATTCCAATCAAGGGCATGGGATGATTACAACATTATTTCATAACTTATGATAGTCATTTTATTTGCAATTTGGCAGCAAGATCTAAGTAAAGACATACATACACATGACTTCACAAACTTGTACAATTTAAACCAGTGCCATATACCATTGGGGAGTCAAATTCACAAACATTTAAAATTTAACAACATATTCAATTTTTCAAATACATAGCATATAGGATCCCTGGAAATATTGCATTACAATAGTGTCAATCCATATCCTAACCCAATACTTCTTACTAAATCCCTTTACAAACATATCCATCCATGATTCCATCCAAGCATTTTAATTAATTCCTTGAATTAAAGCCAAAATGGAAAACATACACACCAGAGCACTGAGCAGTGAGAAGAAAACCATAATCCTTGATTATACTATTCAAAATTATGATATGTTTATACAAAGGAGAGACATGAGCTCGAAATATAACATCATAACTCAAATGCTACTACTGTTGTGAAACATCAAATCTTCATAGACCTAAAACCTATTCTGCAACTATACCTAGACTCGACCTCAAAATATCTGACTTGTCAAACCCTATTTCTGGCTTTGAAATCCTTCTTATAGAAAATGAAGGAGCAAACAAGCATCGGGCCAGAAATTACACATGTCATTGGTCAATTATTAATAGACCATAATCAGTTATACTATAACCGTTGAACTGCTAGTTGCTGGTAATAGACATTGTTTTACTCCTGTTCGATTAAGTACTTGTCCACCCATTTTTGGTATTCCTCATTTGTTGGCCAGTTAAAATTCACCACCTCGATCACCCTAGTATCGTAAGGTGTGTACTTCACCGCAACCTGGTTAGCCTCTCTCTCAAAAGACTCTAAGAATATGCTGGTATTAATTATTTTATCCATACTGCTCACTAGCAAGTCATAGTCCGAGCCATCACAAATCAATATGATTTGTGCATCAATAACTTCTTTTGCCATATCTTGCCACTGCTGCAATGTCTTAATATTTCCCTGTGCATCTATTATATTTGGTAGAAAAGTATCATTCCAGTGATCAAAACTCTTTACCAGTTCTCTAATTTTTCTACTCAAATCATCAAGTAGGGCCTGGAATCCCTTCAATGATTTCACAAAATTTAGAGTAGGCTTCAATGACTGAGGCCTCTTGTCTACATCAAACTTGGAAGCCTTAAACATAACATCTAAATCAGTGGCCCGAGGGATCCACTTCTCAACCAAAGGCATAACTACTTCCCTATCTCTATTAATGTTTTTAATTCCACCCAAGAACAAAGAATACAAAGAATGTACAGATGGCAACCTACAATCAACTTTCTCATTTAGATGCCTCAAAATGGTGTCAACCACCTCTTTGTGTTTAGCAATTGCATCATCCTCACTTGCCTTTAGGGTAGCCTGCAATTCTGTGATTTTATTCAACATTTGCTTCTTGGTAGGATCCACATAATACTCAACTTCCTCTTCAACTGGCTCTGGTGTAGGGTTGAGAGCAGGTGTCCGAATGGGGGACCCAGGAGTAGAAATGATTGGGATATTAAGGGGGACTAACCCTGAAGTAGTGGGTAGTGCTATGATACCAGGGGCACTGGAGGATTCTCCTACCTGCCCATATTTCATTTTATCTACTTCAGACTGCAGCTCAACATTCCTTTACTGTATTCTACTATATTCCCCAATTATTACGTTGTATTTCTCCATCAGACTCTTCTTTTCAGCTTCCTCCCTTTCAACTACCTTTTGGGCCAATTTGGCCACATTCAATGTCAAGCTTGTGGCTTATGTTGTTGAAGTTTCAGAAGCTCTCTTGATGATGAGCCCTCCCCTTAGACTTGGGCCAATATCAGCCACATTTGGTTTTCTACCCTGGGGTGCCAATGCCCATATGGCTAGAGTTTCATATTCCTCACTAAAAGCAGAGTCTTGCAAGGCTGCCTTAACCTCTTCCTCACTGTTTTGCATAGGATGCTTGGACTGCAGGATAGCATTGAATGCTACAACATCAACTATGTTCTATTCAGGTAGAAGTAAGACACCAGCCTGAGTCACAAGTCTCTTTCCTTCCTCAGGAGTAATGCTCTTGAATTCCTCCATTAGTTCGGCCTTAACTTCATCATCATTCTCCTATTCAGACCTATCAGTTCTTGACTCTCTCCTTCTCTTGCATTTATCTTGATATTCCTCTAATTTCATTCTCCAAATTAACTACAAGAATACAAGAGTCTTCATGAAGGCATCATCATCCAGGAATGCCTTGTAGGGTTCCATTTTGGCATCCTGTACACACTGCCCCTTTATATCCATATCAGTTAACACCAATTATGTTGTTCTAGGAGGAGAAGGGATACCAACTTGCATGTCTTGATCAGTTATAATTATTTCATCCATCAGAGCCTCTTGTGTTTCCTCAACCCTTTGCCTCTTTAGGCTTGGCTCTGATAGTAACTCTATAGGATCATTTCTCGGTGGTGAATCTAGGTCCACATCCTTATCCTTCCAGGTTTCCTGATCCCTTGACCCGGTTGTGATGATGCTTGCATTATTTGTTTTCCCCTTTTATCTCCTGCCTCCTCATCACTGCTATCATCTCTCTTCCTCTTGTATAGAGGCCTGTCCTCTGGTGACTGATAAGTTGGCCTTGTTTCTTCAGGCCTCGCCTCTGGTCTCTGAATTCCCAAGTCCAGTTCCAAATTGACTTTCTTGGTTTTCAAGGTGCTCGTGATATCTTTGAAATTATTCATTAAGAAATCTATTCTTTTGTGAAATGGAGTGAACTCCATCAGTGGATCATATTTTGGATCCATTTTATGCACCATAGCCAGCAGTTTCTCATAGGCAATCCATTTCTCTTTATTTAATTCCTACCTACTCAAATCAGACTCATTTCTAATTAGATCCTCAGGAAAATTGAAAACATGTGCAAACTTGCCACCTTTAATTTGTTGCCTGAATAGGGAAAAGAATCCCTCGGGGTCATGCTGCCTCTTAGATCCACTCTTCAAATGATAATCATCAAAAAATCTTCCAAAGTGGACCCATCCTCCCTTGGAAAAGACAAAATCAGAAATAACAGTATAATCGGGGAACAAAGTCTCTTTTCCTTTCCTTGTCAAATTATCCTCATGAATGCAACCTAGTTGCCACATGACCTCAAAAAATTCCATCCTTGATGGTTCATTATATGAGAGAATGTGAGGAGCTCCCTGGAAACCATAAACCCTTAAGACAGTGCTTATGGGGTATAAGATGATGTCACCCCAATTGTGGCACACCTTCAAATCAGGCTTCCTCACTTTGGGTTGAAGGAAATCATGCAAATCCTCAGGGACCCTTGGCACATTTACCACCAATCTAGCTCTAAGTCTGGAAGCAAAACAGTTATCAAATTGCACAAAGCTAGCACCTCCCCTATTGCAAGACAAATCTGCACTCCAAACCTGTATTGGTAATCTTTCTCCATTCACTTCTTGCCTCAACACCATTTTATCTGAGAAGAAGTCGGTATTCTTGTACATGAACATATGCATTAATAGGGAGTACCAAAAGAAAGGAGTACCAGTGTCCCCCATATGCAACTTCAACAAACCCTCATGTATCTTTTCAGCAAGAAAAGATGCATAGTCGTACACTACAAAAAAATTGGGATGCTGAATCTAAGCCCCCATAAACATATAAGCAATGGGCATCACGGTATTAGGGTTGAAACCTAAAATCTGGCAAAGTGAATAAAATGTTGCCAAGAAGTGATCAACAAAATAGGTTAGCCTGAAAGGCTCCTGATCAGTTGGGCTGATGTGAATCATTGAACTGTCTGTCTTGGCTAAATGAGGAGGAAGCAATTTTGATCTGAAAAGAGGCTTTGACCTAGCATATTCCTGCTTCATTTCCTCAAAATCTACTCGGACTAAGAATGGGCTATATTCACTCAAATTGAAAACTTGTCGAATCTCATCTGCATTTATATTCAGTAGAACCCCACCATCATTATCCCTGATAATACTTGTAACAAGATCATATCGTGTTGCCACTGCTCTAAGTAGGTCAATATCAAGAAATACATTTGGTACAACTAGTTTCCCCATATCGTACTTCCAGCCATTACAGAAAGGATGAGGCACATTTCGCTGCCCCTACCATCTCCTAAACATTTCTAGGCCCATCATTTGGACCCTAGCATCTACAATATTATAGGTTTTACACCTTAGTCCCTTGTCTAAGGCTTTCCCATTCATTAAAACCAAACCCCTCTTCTTGTCGTTCGTTGATAGCGGGAATTGATCTAGGAAATCGTCGTATAAATTCCTTTGCAAATAATCAATATGGCCAGAATGCTTCTTTGATGGCGCCATTTCGAACAACCAAGGCTTCTCCTAAAATCAAATTCTTGAACAAACTAGGGCAACCAAAAATGAAATTACACCAGAACTTTGCAATTTCACATAATTAAAAAGAACCAGTAACCTTATAGTCTTAATCAACAAGACCCCTGACCAACAAAATACAACCCTCCACAAAAAACACATTCAAACAGAAACTGTGGCATAGAAGGTAACTCATGGGATTTCATGCCTTGCAGAAAACCAAACCTCGCTGTAATTGCTTGAAAAACTCAATCTCTAGCTCTAAACCACTTCGAAAACATTTGAATGCCTTTGTGGTGAAGATATAATGGAATTAACTACTTAAAGCCGATGAAAAATGGCTAGTAGACGTCTCATCCACCATTAAAGCTCACTTGCATGCTGTGCCAATGACTTCAATCATATTTGATGCAAATTTAAATCCTCGACATCGATCTCTTGTTCCTGTCAGATCATCAATGATCAGGCGGCCATCTTCAAAAGGCTTACAGCTTGACAACATCTCCATGCCATTATCGAGGGCCCACCATAATACACAGCACCAAAGGAATACACATGGCGTCCACCCATGATATCGCAATCACTAAACACCCTTCACTTTAGGATCACGTGATCTCGGGCAACCATTGATTCCCTCCATCATCGATCATGATCATTCACAATAGTGAGTAGTAGCTGCAGCACCAAAACCTATTCGTCGAGCAACTTTTCATCAAGGTTAAAACATCGTTGTCAATCTCGAGCACATGCATCTCACATCTAGTTTAGTAACCCACTCTATAATGTACTAAAGTCTGATACAAATATTAAGCACTTTATTTACTCCTTTTCAGCATCGGCAATCTGGGACACGTGGCGCCCGCCCGTGATATCGCAATCACCAAGCAACCAACAGTGATGTCACTATGATATCGTGGGGAACGGTCAAGATCAACCGTAGGGAGATCGATGATCACTAAAAATAACCCCCACAAAATAATACAATTACTTAAAATAAAAGAGGGGAAGGGAACACTGCCTAGGACAATGACAAATGATGGGTCAAAGTTGTTCTAAAACACAGGGCACAGTCTGACCCAAACTTGAGAAATAAAAGGTCAGGTGAAATATTTAGCATTTTTATTAAAAGAGGCCTGGCCTAGATGATTCAATGAGACATAAGTTGTTTTGAAACCACCCTCAATAAAGTACGTTAGAAAAGACCCAACCCAAATATATACATTATATGGCAGGTTACTAAAGCGGCTGCAAGATGCACATGCTCAAAATCAATGGAGGTGTTATAATCTTGATGAAAAAGTTGCTCGACGGTTATGTTCAACAATGGTGATTGTTATGAATGAACAGGATTGCCGATGACAGAGATCAACGGTTTCCCGCCATTGCATGATCGAAATATGCAAGGTGTTTATTGATTGCGATATCATGGGCGAGCGCCACGTGTATTCCTTTGGTGATGCATAGTGTGGTCACTGGTGGGCCCGTCGTGCTGAGATGGAGATTACATCAGCCTTTTTGAAGACAGTCATTCGATGCTCTGATGAAAGTGAAGGATCGACGGTTGGGATTTGAATTTGATCGACATTAAGTAATTTTCCTTCGTTCTATTTTACCACAAAGTTATAACAGATTTTGGTTGTATCTTGATGATAGTTTTGGGCCACTTTTGGTGCAAGTTTCTTTAGTTTTGGTGGTTGGCCAGTGCATCAGTCATTTTGTAGTAGGTTTTAAACTCATTAGAGTTTGATGTTTCAGGACAGTACTAGCATCTGAATGGAAATTACTCATTTCAAACTCATGTCTCTCCATTGTATAAACATATCATTATTTTTAATAAAATGATCAAGGGTTATTTTGTTCATTTCTAAGTTATGGATGTTGAACTGTTAGTCTGTTAGCTTTTGTTATGTTTTGACTAAAAATCCTGATATGATTCATGAAGTGCAATATAATATAAAATATCATGGAGACTTGGAGTGCAATATAAAATATTCAATAAAATATCCTGATTCCTGAACTTGAATTGCAATGATTCACAATTTATTTGAATACAATATAAAAAATCATCAACTACTATTTGGAATATGATTCATGCAGTGCTTGAGTGCAATCTAAAATAAGATTATAAGATATCATGAACTTGAAGTGCAATGATTCACAATTTTCATTTAATAGAATATAAAATATCATCAACTATAGTTTGGACTTTGGAACAATGGAAACTGATTCAAGAAGTGCAGTAAAAATACCTAAAACCTGCTAATTCTCTTCCATTTCCCAAACGGAGTTAGGGTCCTCAAACTAATGCTCATCTTCAGATAAAGTAAAAGAGTCATCTTGATTCGGAGATTGCTCCGCACTTTGTTCAGCCTGTGTCTCAAAATCAACATTCATTGTTTGATTAGTGTCAATTTCAATATCATTCTCATCTTGATCTATCCTAGGCCCACTGCCACTGCCACTGCCACTAGTACCACCACCAGTACTATCAGCTCTTGGAATTGGAGAGCCTGTGTTGCACAACTCGATCCCTCTTCTTTCACATGTGTACCTCCAGATTGTGAGTGCCCTTTCAAAAGGAAAGTTTTTGACATTATATGGAGTTCCTTTCATCCTCAAGCAATTTTCCAAATTATTGTCCAGTTTGTTTCTTAACTTTGATTTCAAAAACCCCAATGTACTAAAAACTCTCTCATCCTCCATCGACCCCAATATCATTGTTTGACATAAATCAGAAAGTTTGAAATATTCTGACATCAAACCACGCAATATTTCACTCTGACCTAAGCTTGTCCAAACCTTTTTTATTGATCCTGGTTCAAAGGCCTTCTCCTTTCCAATGGAATCAGTCTGGTCCCTCATAGCTATTGCAAAACTCTGACATTGCTTTCTAAGCTTATTTTCATTTAAAATTCCTTCTATTGCTTTCTCATTGTATGTTACCTTTTTTGAAAACTGTTCGATCACGATTTTTACTTGATCATGAAAATATTTTGGGTTATCTCAGTTTACCCAAAATTGAGGATACACAATACCCATGGCTTCAATTATTTCATGTCGAGGGAATCTTCCATGAATCTCTGAGGAAAGATATTTTTCAATTTCCTTCAAATTATCACTAACAGATTTAATAATGTCGTTAAAATCTTCCTCATTAAAAGGTACTTCTTTTCTAGAGCGCCTGGCTATCTTACAATGGTACATGTGTATCTCATATCTACATACACAAATACATAAGTGCCCGCTCGCATTAATCTGTAAATAATTATCAGGATTATTCAAATCAGTAATTTTTCGCCACAACAAATAATTTGCGCCTTCTTGTGTTAGATCTAGATATAGATGATCGAGGGCCAAGCATGTAAGTTTACGTAGATTGGCATATTCATAAATATACATAGTTCTATGTTGGGATTTCTTCACAAGATTGTTCATCTCATCTAGCATGGGGAGAAGACTAGCTAAAGTCAAGAGTGTCTCTATATCACTTAACCTATGTAAGAGTTTAGGAGCTTTGTCTACTGTGTTGTGATGCTCGTACATCAACCCAATCAAGGATTGATATTATGAAAGAACTCGTTGCGCTGGTCCATGCAAGGAGATCCATCTGGTATCGACATCCTTGAGAAGCTTGTTTCCAGATGTTATTCCCTCAGCAAAATGTTGAAATTAAAGGAAACGTTTGGGACTTCGGCAGAAGTATGCGTGGATCTCGCGAACTAGATTTTCAACTTTTGATACTATTGGAAACTTGCTTACAATTTCAAATGCTAAATTCATTATGTGGGCCATGCAGTGAATGCCAAGCATGTATGATGCACAAGTAGTTTGTAACTTTGTGCAAAGACCACTCCTTTGACTTTGCATCACTGCAGCTCCATCAGCTCCTACACACACCAACTTTTTGGCAATTGTCAACTCATCCAAACCTGCAATTTCATTCAAATATTTCTTGACTAGTTCAAATAGATTTTGTGATGTTGAACTATCCTTCATTTTACGAACACAAAGAAGATGAGCTTGGCGAACATGTTTTTCTATAGTATACAAATACATACAAACCCAAGAAGTATTGTCTACCGCAGTAACTTCATCTAAAGATAATGCAATGAAATTTGACTCTTTTAATTTCTCCTTTAAATCTTGCTTTTTCATTGTAGCAAGATAGTTCGCCAATTCCCATCCAGCTTTTACTGACCAATGTGAGAAGGGAAAGTGGGGAACACTCAAATAAGATAATAAATCAAAATATTCTGGGTAGTCTATCATAGGATGCCCCCTGGACAATATATGAAAAACAACACTCATCTGAATAGTTTTTGACAGATTTGTTGCTGCCATGGCTTTTCCAAAATGAGCCTCAAGTGTACCTTCACATTTTTTAATCTTCGACATTCTATGGTTATGCTCTCCATAATCTGTGGCATACTTAACATGAATACATTCTTCCTTTGAATTCCATCGTATGACTGATTGTTCCTTTCCATCTATGATTTTTTTTTCGTAAACTTTGCCGATATGCTTTTCTATAGTGTCAAGCTTTAGCTGCATCGTCTTGTCTCTTCCACATTTCCAACTACAAATCTTACATCTGACCTTTGTTGCCCTTTCAATATCATTTTCGTTTGATACCCCCACTGGTTCAAGGAATGGGTACTTTGACAACTGACCAATTTGAAAATTCCTTGTCATTTCCCACTCGCGCCCCAATTTTGCTTTTCCTTTTCGTTTCTTGCTACAAACATCATCCTCATCCAAGTCGATTATCTCATTCTGGCTATCCGGGGAATTCCTTGGAAAATCTTCTGCGGTAATTCCATCCTCATTTGATACATTTTGATTTAACACAATGACAATCTCACCTTGACCTTCTTGTGGTGGAAGAGTTGATGATGTATCTCCATCTTCAATAATATTTGGTGGAAGAGTTGATGGTGTAGCTCCACCTCGATTTGATGGATTAGAAGCTTTGCCAATTCCAAAGTAAGACTGTATGGTACCTCCCCATTTTGGGAATTTTGATGGCCTCCCAATCTCTTCATTGCCTGCCTACTCAGGAGTCTTACCCTTGTTGCTCGACATATTGATCCACTTCGAATAAAAGATGGAAAAAAATGTCTTCTTGTTTAAGAAGGACAGATCGATAGAGAATATAGATCCCATTCCCTACTTAAAATTATGTTTAAGATTGAAGCAAGAATGGAAAATAGATAAAGAAATCTTATTATTATAACTAATAGTCTAATAACTAATAACAGTATGAAGAAATGATCACTCACCTTTGAGTCTACGTTTTCAGGTTTCGCTGATTTCTGAATCGAGAAGTAGAACCTCAGAAGTTTAGAACCGAACAAAATGTGTAAAACCAAACAAAATGTGTACGAACAAATAACAGTTTCAATTGTATTTATATCAATGCATATTTGGCGAATTTCGCGGGATTTTGAAATGGTATGTTAAAAATTTGGCGAATCCCGCGTGCTTATACAATGATACCTTGAAATTTTCAAGGCGAAATAGGTCCTCATAAGCAACTATTTATAAATTTTAATTGGCGAAATGGGTCTTCACAAGCAACTATTTGTAAATTTTAATTAGCGAAATGGGTCTTCATATAATGTTTTTTTAATAGTATTGGTAAATATGTTGGTGACTTTGACATGCTCCCTGGGATTGCAGGCAAAAATATTGATCGGTGCATTGGAAATGCATAGTCTGTTATGGAGAATTTATTGCCTAAACATGCCTCGTAAAGAAAAACTGCTGGTGAATGGACATGCATTGGATAGATAGTCCGTGAATTCCAGGTGATTTGAACACCCTGCAGATACGGTAGATTTGCCAAATTCGAATTGCCAGATTCCTAGAATTCACCAATTAGTGAAGATTCACCACTAAATTTATCCCTGTTGTTGAGCCACCAGCAGGGAATCAGATTAAGGAATAGAGGGTTGTGTCATAATTTTTGAAAGACTTAGCTCAACTTATTTCTCCCTAATTTCCTCCATCAGTTTATCAATCCACTAGTTAGATGCATTGAGTCATTCTTGTAGTGTTGTTGGTTCTATGCCCTTTCTCCTCAATATTTCCTCTGTTTGACCTCAAGAACCTGATTCCATTTCTAGTGACACTTGTAACCTTTCAATCTCTTTTTCAAATTGACTTCGCTAGTTTTGAAACTCCCGAGTCTTTTCCTATGCTTCCCTTCCCATTTGAAAAAACTACTCCTAAATCTCTTGGTTCTTTTGTTGTAAATTGCAAACCAGGTTGGATCCTGGGATTGGAACTTCACAAGTTCTTCCTAGAGTGTCTGTGCTTATTGAGATAGGCACGACAACTCAACCTCTCTACTCTTCTCCTTCTTCTGAAGGACATCCACCTGTTCCTTTACATTTCAGAGCTCCTCCTCTCTTTTCTTTAGCTGAAAACTATGCTTCAAGAAATCAGTCATCACAACTCTCTGGGTCTCCTCCATTAGCTCAACCTTATCCTGTGGTTGGGCTATGTTCAGATCAAGCCCTATAGCATGGATCGTATTCTTCAGGTTGCATCTCCCTTTGAGATGTGATAAAATTGGGTGTCATAGTTGTGAATGTTATTGATCATCGGTGCTCATTGTAAAGGTTCTGAACACATGGCTTGTTAGGCTTCACGACATCCTTTTCTTTCCTTTTCTAAATCTGTAGTGTCTATGCAAACTTAGTCATGGTATTTTGTGCAAAGAATTATGATGGTGATCTAATTTGTCTATTGACAAAGGGTGCACCGAGAGGGATAGTAAAAGGGAATGAGACCATTGAAGACTCAGATGATTTTTTCTTTGGCAAAGTCATCATCAATGGGGAGAAAGGGGGAACATTATACTAGGTTCTGATCTCAGGAACGGTGGAAGGGCTTCTAGGAGATAATTACGATATCGAGGTTTCAAAAGTTACCATCTATTGAGAAGATTGAGCAAGGGATGACACGATGGAAGCAAAAGGGTTTACAATAGCAGATGTAGATTGGACTTGAATAAATGGTGGCAAATTATATGGAAGATTAAAATCCACTCATTCTCTTACAAAGAAGGGAGCTTGGTAAGAGCTCCTTGCAAATGCAGAAGAAAAAAATTGAAGACTGACACTCGAGGTGATCAGAGGAGTGAACACAGCAGGAAGGGCTAAAGACTGAGATGAGAGAGAGGAAGGAAAGAATTTTACCTGAGCTATCGAAAAATCTGACCCGTGGCTCATTGTCACAATCACTTGCAAACTCTCTCCTTGGATGACATCTATACTTTGCCTCTTTTGAGGTGGAGAATGGTCCATGTCTATGATTTCTTGAGACTTTTGAGGAATTCTGGATATCTTAACATCCCACGATTGTGGTAGTTTGACCCTCACACGAGATGTAGTTGTCTGTATATACAGGGAACCTTCGACATGTTGTTCCCCAGCTTTGTTACCCCCATTTTCCTCTTCCTCAACACTATCATCACTATCATCGTGACTCCTATTCTAGAGATCATCAAACTTATCATCCATGCTAGGGGCCTAGAATGGAGCATCGAGACATTCAGTCTCCTGATGATATATCCAAAACATGACAATGTTCTCTTGACTCCAATTATAATTTTAGATAAGTTGGTGAAAAGAGTGGTCGATATATTGCACTTGTCATTGACCTTGGCCAAAGGGAAATAGAAGGAATGCCATGGTGGCCTTCGGTTTCCAGTGGGAATATAGGCCAGTTCTACCAATACCTTCATGTTCTCTGACTATGGATTATGACGTTCCTACCAGTAGGATCGGGGGCTGTGTTTCACTTTAACCTTTATGTCCGCTAAAAATTGTCGGGATTGTAATCCCATTTGTCCTCAATTAACACTAGACCCAAATGAGAAATCTTTGCTAATAGTAGACCATGTGTTTTCTTTCTTTGCATTATAACTGCACCAAAGCTTAAAGGGAACTTGAAGAATCCCTTCCTATTCTTTCCTCCATAGAAAATTTTATCAATAAGTGATAATTGCCTAAATAACTCAATAGCCAAAACCTTGTCAGTGACACACAATGACAGTCGACAGGGCTCCTCAGTGAAACCATGCAACTAGAGAAATGAAAAATCCTCACCGAGGAACCAATCATAGGGAGGATGAAAAATTCGCATCCATTCCACCTGTTGAGTAGAAAAACAATAACACTCAACCTCTCCATCCACATCAAAATCTTGCAATATTGGAACCAAGAACTTAGAAAATGCATAATAGTCATAGGTTGTGGAAAGGAGAGGGGTCCACACATAAACTAGCCTACATGCCGCACTTTCATCAAGGATAGATAAATTCATATGTCTTCAGAAGAAATTAGGGCTTTGGTGTAAGAACATATAAGAAAGAAAAGAAGATAATCTAAACTTACTTTGAGTTTGATATTCCTTGAATTTATCCAACATCTCCTTACAAATGATCTTCGCAAAGTCGTACCAGAATAGGGAATGTTGTTTCCTTAACTAGAAACCCAGACCCATTTGAAATTCCTACACATCCTAGGCACTATTCATGCCACAAATAAAAGCCACCATAGGAAATACATCCTACAAGTCTTGGTTGAAGGCAATGAGTGTGACCGAAAACTATAATAGATGCTTATCATCTTTGTGCCTTTTCATTTCTCTGTTGTAAAACTGTAGGGGTTGATTTCTACCTCTCTAAAATTTCTCCATATTATCCACATTGAACCTCTCATATGCATGTATTCCTTACAAAGGGGGGATACACAACATACCCCTAATAGCATTAGCGTTGATTACTACCCTTAATTACCAGCCAATAATGGCACTAGTATCCGGGTTGAAATTATGCATGTGCTGATCAATCAATTCCAAGAAATGGTGCACCAAGGGGACCATATGTTGTGGGATACCACAAAACCATAGCCTATATGCCAAAGAGTATTTGTTCCCTTCCTCTTCAGCCTTTTTTCATTCTTTCATAGTGTTGGTGTTTTTTATTGTAAACCAGGTTTGTCTCCTAATCTACCTATGGAATTGCCAATTCCAATCAAGGGTAGCTAAGAGGACCTAGATCAACTGATCAGGATTTGAAAATGCCTCCTATACTTTGGGCTCTACAAGACCTAGGAGGGTGATCCCTTAATGATTTTACAATCTCAGAAACAAAATTATAAACAATCATTAACTTCAAACAAATAATCTCACTTAATAGCTCAAAGAATGGGATAAAACTAAATAGAATTGGTTGTTCATCAGCAATATCAACCATTTGGAGCATGAGATAGTTACAACAGAACTTCATGGTGAAAGATAATCATTATGTTTAAAATTGTAGCAAGCTCCAAGTGAATACAAACAAACACTGAATCGCAAAGAATAAATGCAAATCAAACCAGTGCCAAATCCATTGGAGGAGTCAAATTCACCAACACCTAATGGTTCATAGAATATTTCAACACAGCATATAATATCTCTGATTATACTGCCTTACAATATCACCAATTTGTACCTCATCTCAATACTACTTACCAAATCCTTGTACAAAACATTTCAATATGCAATCTCATTTAAGCAGTTTAATTAATTCTTTGAATTAAAGCTAAAACCAGAATTGCACACACTACAACAATGAGTTGAACAAAATAACCCTTGATTACTTCATTCAAAATTCAAATAAATTTGCACATAGGAGAGACTTGAGCCTGGATTTATCAGTTAAACTCAAATGCTAGTACTGTTATGAAATACTAAATCCCAATAAACTCAAATTCTACAATAAAATGACACAAAACCCACTTGCATTGCCTCTCTAACTACAAATTTTACAATTTTCTATGCAAATCCACACCAGACTTTTGACTTGATAACCTATTACAATGAGAAGAGAAGAGAATATATAGAGGAGAAGAAATTCCAGAAGAAACCCTAAAATCGAAAAGGAAAAGCCATCTGGAAACATCTCGACCGTTGAACAGTAATCTGCAAAACATCTTCATCTTTTCCCTATAACAAACCTTACTCTATTTTTAAAAAAACATGTGCTCAATTCGTTCTCTAATAGAAAAATGCCCATGTGTCCATTCTCCACTCTTTACTTGCAGCTGAAAGAAAAACTCCACTCCTGTGAAAACCATTTTCTGCTCTTGTTTTGCCATTTGCTACATTCTATTTTCTCATTTTCTTACTGCAACTTCACTTATAATATTTCACTTAAAAGGAAAGGAAACATATTACACTCCCCAACAAACAAAATATTAGAATGAATACTTTATTCACCCCTTTCAAATTATTAATTGTGTTTGTATTTTGCTTTCAACAATATATTCCACACAGTGAATATTTTTTACTCATTACACAAAAACACCCCATGCATTTAATATTTTTCCCATTTTGCACTTCATTCCCAGCACATAACATTTCATCTTTTATGCCAAAATATAATAAAGTCCCGTAAATGTCAAACCATGGGATCAAATAGAAATTCTCCCCTCTATTCACGTACTTTATTTTACCCCCACAGATAAAAACTCACCATTTAAAATTTTAAGTTCTCACCTGTTTTAATCTTTCACATCAAAATATTTCACCCCCAAGTAAATGGAAAATAAAATATTTGATAAGCACACTAACTCCTCCACCCAAGACCCACATCTCAAAACTACCATGGGGAACATTTAAATCCTTATTTTGCCAATATTTAATTTTCCCCCAAAAGTATACCTTTTAAAATGCACTCGATGGAGTTTTCTCTCTCAAATAATAATAAATCTTTCCTTTTATTTCACGGGGCTCCCTTTATCCCTACCTGAGCCATTTAAACTCACAGGGCCCACCATTCTTCACCCTTCCAACAATCACGCAATCAATATCCCATGAGCAACTTGGGATTGTGAAATGGCAGGCAATGGTTTAGATGCTGATGCATTCTAACCCTATTCTCTGTCATTGGATTTCACCAGTTGCCCATCGGTTCCCTAATCCTTTTTTGCATCGTGCTTCATCGTGCTCTGCAAATGCTCGACACTCATGGCAGCCTCCATTCGCATCATAATCATTTTTTGTACCTTGAAGTCTTTGAGACCCTCCAAAATGTACACCCCTGTTACAAGGCTCCCACGTTGTGCTAATGCTTCCAATGCAATGCCTTTCTCTTATTGCATGGGCATCTATACCACATGCTGGTCGCACCCCTCAAAGGTCTCTCTAGCTCATGTTCCTCACTGTGTGCGGTGGTCTCCACAACCTATTCCAAAGCCGCACCCTCCAACATATTCATGCATATGGCTTCCTCATCTAGCACGGGTCTCCCTTGATCTATTGAATGCGCCACATAGAGGTCCCTCCAACATTGGTCGTGCCCAACTTCTAAAGAATTCTGCAATTCCTTCATTACTTATCCATGGTCGTACACTTCACTCAGGATCCCTCCAAATTTTGTATTGTGCCTTGATGTATGAGTATATAGTGCAACCCGTACACACCATTGCAGCTCCTTGAAAGTTAAAAATTCCTCTCACCATGTGCAGGTTGTGTGCCTTCAACATTACCTGAGAATATTTCTTTTTTGAAGAAACCACCTCATAACCTGGCATACTAGCATATGCCCTCAAACAATCCTTTATTCAAAATGTGTTTCCAGATACTCATGCTATTTGGATTCGCTTGGCCAATCAAGTTATTCACCATGTAATTGCTCCCACAGCTCACTAGTACATTCAATAGAGTAGTTGCAACCATAATAATGACTTCTCCATTCCACATGCATTGACAAATGTGCATATCAACAAAAACATTCAAACTAGCACTTTGTAGTTCATCCCACTACCAGATGTAAGCATATACATTTCTAAGTCACTACAAATGAAATGCTACCCTCATTTGCAAAATAGCAACACTTATGGTGTCATGATGATGCAAAGCATGTCAAGCCCCAAGTGGCTTGACTAAAAAAAAAAATCATTTTCAAATAAATTTTACCCCCAAATGACTTGACACTGCATTTTGAATCATGTGAAGTGAAAACATGAATTGGGTCTTCAACAAAACTTGTTTTCTGACACTTTTGCAGAATGGTGGAAACTGGTCAAATTGCCTCAAGAATCAAACTAGAAAACTAGTCAAACGACCCCCCTAAGCAATAAAAACTTGTAAACATATAGTCATGTGACCCGATAATATAGTGCAACAAACGAATCGAAAAAAGGATTCACAAGCTGAAATATATTAATCCGCAAATTTGCTCAGTCAAACTTTTTTGAAACAACAATTGTTCTGAAACAATTAAAACTCACTCAATTGCCAAGTTGTAAAAATAGTGAAACAACTCCTAGCGAGCTGCGATCAGACACATGAGTTCATTAAGGTACCCTGAGAACATGTGCAAAAGGAATTTCCATGAAACATCTTTGATCAAAAGATATTAATGATCAAAGCTAACTAGTCAAAAAGGTTGTCAGGAATGTAGATGTGGAACTAAACAACTGGATTTGGTTTCGATCTACTAAAAATAGAACAATCAGATCACAAGGCTCTGAAAACTGACACCTGAGATCATTTAGGTATAGAGAACACAAACAACATTCATTTTGACATGAAAGTCAACTAGCTGCGAAATCCAAGCTCAAACAGGAGGTTGTTTCGCAAAATTGACAATCTGCAAACAACATAATAGTACAAAAACCCTCCAGCTTCACTTTTCAAAACCATGACAAAACTTATTTTGAAAAGCTAAAAATTTACACACACGTTCACATATGTCAACTAAATACGTCTAAAAATGGGTTTTTCTTGGAAATCAAGAGGCTCCTAATTCGGATTCTCCAAAGTGAGTCATTCAAACTGACCCCTCAGGTGCACTTTTGAAAGTGCAGAGGAAATTTTCTCAAAATGGGCACCTCAAATTTTGCAAATTTGAGAGTGCTAACACATAGGTCTCTTCCCTAAGATTCAAAGGGTTTATTTTGAGGCCAGGTTCGTAAATATTGTCCCACTCTATTATTTGGATTTTTTTTCTATGGGCTATCTTTTCTATGGTTTGTGTATGGGGCCATCTTGGCTTTGCTGGTATCCCTGGTGTGGCGTAAGAGACATTACTGAAAAAAATTACCCACGACATTTTCTTCATGGTGTTGGACAATCTTACAACCAAACTTTCCTATGTCGATGTTCCAAGATTTTGTGCCATTCTCTTGATGCTCCGACCCAATAGCATCCTTTCCTTGCTTTGAAAAATTACCCTTCTTCAAAACATACCAATATTGAATGAATGGAACCTAAACAAAAAACATCAATACAAGGCTTGTACTGAACACAAATTCAAATGGATTCTTTTTCTTTGTATGGGTTCGACTCATTCAAGCACAATGCATCATTAACAATTATTTCTTTGAACCTGGCTGCTTCGATTCTTCTCGCATCATACTTGGGTTTTTTTCAGCAAGCTATGCATTTATTTTTACTCTTTATGTTTTTCCTTCGCATGCATGTTTCTTTTTCTAAAACTGAAGTTAGAAACAACAGTTTCTTTTAGAAATAAATTTGGCATGCAATCACCAACTCATCTGTTCATATGAAAATAATTCCATCTCTTGAAAAGAAAAATTCATAATGACAATTTAGCCACTATGTACTATGACTCCAACTTCTGGCAAATTGAGCAGGGAATTAAAGAGACATGAAATTTTTCACATGCGTTTGCACTTAATAACCTTAGCCAAATGATTTGGCTAAAAGGTGTAATAATTACACCAAGATATTTGAAATGATCCTTGGAAGTTGAGAAACGTTTATAGCCAGACACCTAGTTTTTTACCATGCGGATTGCCACTTGCACCTGCCGCAAGTTTTAATCAATTGATTACCTTACTTAAATTCGCACACAAGAATTCCTTGGATGTGAATTTTGAGTGATCTCAATCAAACTCATCCTTATCATACACATCAAACACAACTTGGTGAGAACACTAAGCTTGTAACTCTAGTGGGTTTTCCTCAAGTTTACAACTCGATCGATCATTATGCTTATCACACATTCTACCCTAGCTACCTCTATAAATAGACCTAGTGATAACCACAAAATTCATACTTGGTAATTGGGCTTCTTGATAGCAGCAATGGATACTCCCATTAGGCTTACTAGCAATAAGTCTTAGGTAGATTTCTTATGAGATATTTCTAGTAGGCGTTTAAAGCAAATGACAAATAAAGCATTCTTTGGTCATTATTGCAATAAAGTGGGTGTTGGGTAGGGATTTCCTAGAATATGAAGATAATTACAAAGTTAATATTGATGTCTGCTCTCACTTCATCGCCTCTTTTCTTGACATTCAGGTGCCAAAAGAGATGATATTGTAGCTTACCCAGGTAGTTTTTTCCAAGCATTATCTCGGTGGGCTTGGGGAAGTTTTGACAAATGCCATGTATGGCCTTGGGTTTCCAATGGTTAGTGACCTACGTTTACATGTCAAGGAGGATGCAGTGGTGCCATGGGTACCATTCCTGAATGGATTATGCAAGATGAGTATTGATAAAAATTGCTAGAGGGTGTCTCATGCTAGCCACTCTCTGATGAGGTGCTACAGTGTAGAGCTCTTCTACGTTGTGGAGTGGTATACAGACTTCAAGAAATTGATGTACCCATCACCTTCTACCATTGTTGTTGAACTCCTATTGATGAAGCTCCTTCTGAATGATTGAAACCTTTCCTCCTCCATTTTTGTATATATATCTCAAAATTTTATAATATATATACTCACAAAGCTTGGCTCAAAAGCCATTTTGGATTGTAAATTTTGGAGTACATAATATATAACCCTTTGTTATAATTTTGTCTCCATTGCTCCCTCTTGCTTTCTGCTGCTTCATGGGTTCTATTTAAAATTTCGGCCGAACAAGACACAAAAGGAAATAATTACATATTTAAATAGAGTTAATAAAGCTAATTGAACAATTTTAAGTGAATTTCATTGATAGGAATTCCTAATGCTTCTTTTTCCATGTTTTCTAGTTCAAATGCATTATGTTTCTTACTTTCAATGATGCAGAAGAGTCCTTCTCTTAGACTATCAAATTTACCATGTTGTCCAAGTTTTGCGGCCCTCTCATTGAATTTGAGAACTAAATCTCTATGCTTAAGACCTTGGTCAAAGGTCTTCTTGTCGAACCATTTCTTAACCACATATTGATGGTTGTTCATGCCCATCAGGGCTTTTCCTCTTTATTCTTGGACTTTTAATAGTTCAGCTAATTAAACCTCCATAGCTCCATTTTGTTTTACTTCTAGAGACTTTAGAAATTATAGCGTGAGAATCTCCATAGAAACAGGCTATAGTGTCTTCTTCCCATATACTAGCTCGTATGGAAATCTTCAAGACCTACTTTGGGGTTATGTGGTTTTCCCATAATGTTGCTTTGAGATTCAAATGCCATTCTCTTTGATGCTCTGACCCAATCCATTTGATGAGTCAAACTAAATTTTTATTAGTCAACTCAGCTAGGCCATTTCCTTGCAGATAATAATTTGAAGAGGTTTTTAAGAATATTCCATGATTGTGTGTGAATTGACATATCTTCGTACCTAGGAAGGATTTTACATTATCGAAGATAATGGTCTTGGGTGGGCCAAACCTTGTTACTAGCTCTTCTAGGAAATTTACAATTTCTACTTCAGTTGAATTCTTGAAAGACATGGCTTCGGTCCACCTGGTAAAATAATCTATGGCCGTGAGAATCAATTTATGTCTCACACTGGAAGTGGGATTAATCATTCCAATAAAATCTAGTCCCCATTGTGCAAAGGGCTCTTCAACCACTATCGGGTTCAGTGGCATAGCCAAAAAAATTCTTCTTCCCATGAAGAATTGGCATTCTTTGCTGGATTTGACTAAAGCATATGAGACATTGAATAGTGTAGGCCAAAAATATCCTGCACACATGATTTCAATGGTAGTGGTTTTTTCAGAGAAATGTCCACCTACTAGACTGCTATGGAATTGAATTATAATTTTTTGCGACTGTTCTTGGTCCACACACTATACAAGAATACATTTGAAGTTCCTTTTGAAGAGAACTCCTTCAATCAACACATAACCATTGTTCTGTAATCTATAAAATCTTCTCTTCTGAGAAGGGAGGTTCAACAAATATTTCCCAGTCTACACAAATCTCATTTTGTCTGCTACCCAACAACCATCAAACTCAGTTTGATTGAGAGAAATTAGTTTAGGTTCCTCCTCTTCCATTGGTACTTTGTTGTCTTGCGCCAGATACTCGCATAACCCTCTTCCTCACATGAATTTTTTGGGCCTAACGTCAATTTCATATTCCAGGATATTTGTTATCTAGTTGGCCCTTTTTTCTGTGATTTCTCCTTCCATTATGTGCTCGCACACACTAGAATGCACTACAAATACGACCACCTTACTGCAAGATATAAGGTGTCAAAATTTTTTAAGGCCTTTGATAATGGAAAATTCCTACCTCTCGACGAAATTATATTTTGTCTGATAATCTTTTAAGGTCTAGGAGTGAAAAGCTATTGGGTGTTCTCCTTTCCCTTCAATATCTTTTTGAGTCAGAACATTAGTGATACTTGATCGACTACTGAACACATACATTATGAAATCCTTTGATAAGTCTGAGCTTACCAGTATAGGGGCTGAAATAAAAGCTTCTTTGACTTTCTCAAAGGCCTCTTTGGCTTCTTTTTTCCATTTGAACGACTGATCCTTCTTGAGCATCATGGTGATTGGCCTAATTAATCTTGCAAAATCTGAAATGAATTTTCTTACAAAATTTACCTTTCCTGGAAAGGATTGAACTACCTTTTTGTTCACTGGAAGGGACAGTTCCCTCCTTGCCTTCACCCAATCAAGATCGATAGCGACACCATCTTTAGACACTACATGTCCCAACAATTTCCCTAAGGCACTCCGAAGACACATTTCTTTGGGTTCAAGGATACTTCGGATGAACTACTTGCATTTCTAAAAAACCATTTCAAGATGATCAAAATGGTCATCTTTTGATTTAAAGAATACTGTAAGGTCATCCAAGTAGATCAAGATGATTTTATTGATCATCTCTCTAAAAGAAATATCCATTGCTCACTGAAAGGTAGCTCCTACATTTGAGAGGTCAAAAGGCATTTTTGAATAGGTGAACAGTCCCTACTTGGTAGTCAACATCATTTTGTGTCGATCCTCTTCTTTCACTTGGATTTGATTATAACCAGAGAAACCATCTAGTACAGAAAATATCTCCAATCCAGCCATTGTTTGTAAGATAGACTCCACAAAAGGCAAGGGGTAGTGGTCCTTCAGGGATGCCCGATTCAGATCACAAAAATCAACACAAAGGAAGACGTCTCCATTCTTCTTTCTAACTAGAACTAGGTTAGACACCCATGTGTTGTGTTTGACTAGAAAAATGATCCAGGATTCGATCAACTTCCTTAGTCTTGCACCATAAGTGGCTCAATCTTTGGATTCACAGGCCTTTGCTTCTGGTGGATACGCTTCACGCCTTCTATCAACTCTATAGTATGCTGAATGATTATAGGATTATATCCCTTGAGTTCATCATATGAACAAACCACTACTCTACTATACTTCTCACAAAATTACATGAGCCTCTCCTTGTCATGTTGTGGAACTTCTTTCCCACCTTTAGCTCTCTTCCATCTCTGACCTAAAGTTCGGTGTAATTGCTTTTGTTTACTACAAAATTTCTCTTGTCATTTCTTGCATCATCACAATAAAATAGGTTTTTGAGAGTGACCGGGCCTTTCAAAATCTTGTTGGACCTCAGCTAAATAATTTTCCCCTCATATGCTTCTTCAATTTTTGGTTGGATCCGATCAAAAAATTCCCCCAAATGCTAGATGAATGAGGCAATGTGAGTGTCGCTTTCAAAAAATTGCCAACTTAGATCATTGTTGGGGATTTAGGGTCAGACAATCACTCACATAGAGTGTATGTCCCCAATCAAATTAGAAGCAAGGTCAAATTGAGATCCTATTGCCGCCATGCAATCTGCAGTCGTGTTCTACTCTCTAAGCATCACCTGAATATTGAAAGCTTCAAAACCTTCAATGAGGTTCCAAAACCTATGTCTATAAGACCACATGTGAACATTCTTTATTGCAGAGATGCCTTAGACTTGATTAAATATTAGCTCAGAATCTTCAAACACTATTATCTATTTTACACCCATTCGCTTCACAAGGCTTAAACCTTGCACAAAGTCTTCATATTCAGCTTCATTGTTTGAACATGAGAATTGAAATCGAAAAGACTTGACAATATCTTCATTGGATGGAGACATCAAACATATCCTGACACCTGCACCAAATTTTCACCTTGTTCCATCAAAGTGCAACACCCACAGCTCTAAGGCGTGATTACTTTGGGGACCTTTCACAACCTTTGGAATTACTTGATCCTCCTCGTAGATCACATAAGTCCCCAATCTAGTTGCATGATAATTTTTGAAGGGATCGATGTCAAAAAATTTACTCAAGAGGAATTCTTCATCATCAGTTCGGTCTTCGGTTACTTTTTCATCCTCAATTAACTCGGTGCAATACGTTTCCTCTTTGGTGATAGAGGTATGGGTAGCCTCAAAATTTATCATTGCTTCAGCTACTACATGTTACAAATAGAATGGTTCAAAAAACAACTTCATCTTGGCCCCATGATTAGTTCTAACAATTAGGTGTGACCAATCTAAGGCAAGGTACCCACCCAGTTTGGTAGTGAATTCCCGAGACAAGCAAAGACCAAACATGGGAGGAACATCAATTATTGCAGTATCTTCTTTAACTGTGATGCTAGGGAAAGCAAACAGAGTTAGTGGAAGGTCCTTAATGGTACCTATAGTATCAACCTTATTTCCATCCAATTGCATGATCCCTTTATTTAATGGTTCATAGCTAAGTCCTAAGGCTTTAGCTATTTGCTTAGGCAAGACCATAGTGTTAGCACCAGAGTCAATCATAGAATTATGCAACAATTGTTTACCCACAACGAGGATTAAGAAAAAGGGTTTTGGTTTCAGCTTATCCTTAACTTTTTTTGAGGAATCCTCTACATCATTCGTAGGGAATTTGGCTTGAGGTGATGAATCAACAACCTTTTCGTGGGGTGGTTGCTTTGTTGGTTATGTACTTGTATCCTCCAGTAGGGATTTCTACAAAATTGACATATGCTCCAGAATAACTAAGATATTCCAAAGGGATACACTAGTAGATGATTTATTCAATTGTTCCACCACTTGAATGGTAGAAGAGTCAAAGACTTCTGCTCTTTAGGCCTTGTTATAACAATCTCCTTGCACGACTACGGTTGTAGAGTAATTATGGAAGGACTAGTTGATAGATTCTAGGTAGAACATGAATGCCAAATCAGGAGGCGGGTGGATCGCTGTTTGAATCCTCTGCCAATTTGTATGCAACTTAGCATTGAATTTGGTCATGGCCTCTTAAGGGGCCTGCTTAATAGTCACCAACTGCTAGAGTAGTGAGGACCGATATTTGTTGTTCAAAAATCTCTCATAGAAAGGATCTCCAAGCTTGTCCCAAGTATCAATGGTATTGGCTCCTAGCATGTGGTACCAATCAAGGGACTTGCCTTTAAAAGAGGCTATAATTAGCCTTAGTGCTATGTTTTGATCAACTACACCATGCACCAAACATACATTCGCCACATCTTGCAGATGTTTGGATGGTGTCTTCGAGACATCTTTGGTGAATTTTGGTACAACTTTTAGTGCAAAATCTAGGATAGGGGCCCAATTTTTTGGTGCTACTGGTGCTATGAGAGGGCTTATGACATCTCATGCCACGTAATTAATGTTAGCTATTGGAAACATAGATAATGGAGGGGTTTGGACGTTTACCGAATGGGTTCTTGTTTAGATTATTACTAGCGGTGGCACTAGCAAGCCAAGGTTATTTGTAGTTTGGGATCTAGTAACAGGTCTATGGCTCATACACCCCCTTCAATTTAGGATACATTCAATAGGTCCCACCAGGCATGCCAAAACAAGAAATTGTTGATTCCTAAAATTTCTAGGCAAACAACCTTATGGGAAACTCAGTTAATGGGGGACCAATTGTGCTAAACTGAGTAGCCTCTGAGATTTTTAAAGAAGCCAACTCTTCTTGTAATTAGGGTTTGAAAAGGAAAAATGAAGCAAATATAAAATAAAACTAATCTAAGGTGAATTTAAATGTGTAGGCATGGGAAACCATCCTTTCGGATATGGTTTGAGGGTCATTCAACAATCTGCTATGTCCAAGAATAACATAAAAAGAGATAAAGACCTTAAGCAATTAATAAAATGACATAGTATAAATTCAACATACATCTACTAATCAAGAAGAGTCTAAGACATGATCCAAATAGTAAATTCCTATTGAAGTCACAAAAGTTGCAGATAAATTACTTAATACAATAAACAACACAATATCATGTCTATATCAACTAAGAAACAAAGAGGTTGAACAATGGGCACAGTCCATTGTTCTCAATACAATAATCATAAAACATTACAAAGGCTTTAGAGCTTTTAGTCTTTTTTTTGTTAATTTTTGAACCCTTTTCCAGAGCACTGCAGCAATATATATAGACTTTTCCCACCGCCTCAAAGCCATTGACTGAAAAGACCCCAAAGGCACGCATCATCTCTTCGTTGGGTGAATCGAAGAAAAATTGTAACCAAAAGATATTCAGTTTTATCAAATAGAGTGCACTTCACAACAATGATGAATGTGGTCTCGAGAGTGAAGCAACAACAATCTTATAAAGATACATTCCTAACTTCTTGAAGAGTTGGCTAGGACATGAGTCAGAGCGACAAAGCCTTTTCCTTAACACTCGCTCTCTTGCAATCAAAAATTCCTCCAAGGTGACATGTGGAGAAGTAGCAGGGGTTATATATCCATCCTTCAATTTTTAAGGATGCAAACCTTGTGAAGATGTCGAACTGATTCCTTCAGTGGGGGCCATCAAAAAGTGTCTGAAGGTTTATGCAACGTGGCACATGGGGGACTCAGAGAGGAAACAATGGGGAGAAGCATTTCAAAATCCCGTGTTTCTAACACATGGCGAACCGAATGAAAGTGCAATAAAAAAGTAGCTTAGGGTGAATCAAGAAATACAACATATGTGGAAAAGTCTTTTGCAAAACTGAATACAAAATAACTTGAAGGGAGCTTCATGGATTATTTAATCCACAATATAAGTAGAAGATATTATGCCCTTTTCCCTTGATGTCAAAGGGGGAGAGAAGTCTTGTAGATATATGAGTGTTACCACTAATGAAAAATCAGGATATTGTTGGCAATATGTGTTTTCATTGATGCCAACTCAAGATATGTTTCCATTCATTTCTATATATGCTAAAGATTGTATAATAGCCCAAAGATAGTTTACGTATAGAGATATCAACTAGTGCAAGACATCTGTGCAGTATGATGTAAAATGGTGATCAATATAATGTCTATGTGTGATGAAGAGGGAGGTACACTTGTTCCAATATGTCTCCTACATGTCTACTTTGATATCATTCCTACTTGGTGTACCACACATGGAGTTAAGGTTCAAAATTTTTGCTAAAGAATTCAGAGTGTATACTCTAAGATAGAGTCATGGCATTTTGGTCAGCATCTCTCCATAGAGAAAATTTTTGTTAGGCTGTTCAAAAGATAATTTGGTTGAGATGTAAAGGTGTTATAGCAAATAATTCAATTCATTGCACCTTGTATAGTGAAATTTATAAGTGACAAAGTTTCAACCTATGCTCTGGCAGAGTATAGTGTTGATGAAGGCTTAATGAAATTCTTCACATTCCTTCGAAGTTATAGATATGGTTGTGCAAGCTTGGAGATATATTCAGAAAGGTATATGGGTTCATCCTTGTAAGTCTCAAGTGTTTTTGGTGTATAGCAATGCAATATCCTAAGTATTGGAGTGTTACAGATTGTTTGGATGCTATATTTTCATTAGTTCAATATGTTTTTCTTCTTGCAACAACACTTAATGATTGGATATTTCAAAAGATGGTTGAAGAGGTGTCATGCATAAAATAAAATTCTCACATCTTGGTCCACATGATACTTTTAGTTTCTCCTCGATGGTGAAAATTTGAATAGTGGGCCAATAATCTTGTTTCGTTCATTCAGGATTGGTCTTGATTAATTAGTTTTTCTTTGGGGGATGTGTTGAGATACTCTTTGGTTCTATTACGCCATGTGTTGATCGAAAACTCTTTTTCTCTTTATAATGTATATGATTTGAGATGGCCTATGTTGTATCATTCATTTAATCAAAAATTCATCTTGGAGCCGACCTTATTGGGGTTTTGAATTGTTGCGATGGGTATTTATAGAAGAAAAAAATCATTTGTGAATGTTTTTGAGGACAGTGAATTAGAATTGATCAGTATGTTGAATATGAAGTGTATGAAGTTAGTATAATGGAGAAATTATGAAAAAAATGGACTCCAACATCAACCTATGTTGGATGCTTCTTTATATCAGTTCATGTTCATATTTTTCATTATAATTTTCATGTACATCCTGCTCTGAGATATTGAGTCTCAACAGGTCCTTGTATCTTTCCCTAAGGTTGTGCGCCTTAGTCTACAAGTCCTCAGGCAATGAGCCTTAAACAACATTGTAATTCTTGTAAGTAGTGAGATTCATATATTGTGAGTTAACTCTCACCGTGGTTTTTCCCTCATTAGGTTTTCCATGTAAAAAAATATTGGCATCCTTGTGTGGTGCATATTTTCATTTCTTCTCTTCTTTCAGTTAATGTGATTTGATGTTTAATCTACAAAATATAATTGTTTAAGTTATAGTATATGTTGATTCACCCCCCTCAACATTTCAGTGGGTTCAACACATTGGAGGAAAAATGGTGCTTTTTTCCTATTCTATACTATATGCACTTTCAAGATCATATCTTTCTTATATCCTTACATGTTTTTCTCATGATGATACCTTTTACAATGTTTTGATGGTTTTAGCACATGTTTATCTTCTTTCCTCCAATTCCTTATATCCTTTGTATGTAACCAATTGAAAAGAGTTTAATATATGTCACTAATATTCTTTTATTAGTTATGTTGTGCAATGATATGCTCTAAATCATTTGTTAGTTTGAAGGTAATATTCTATTAGTATTTGTAGAGTCAAATATTTTATTTCACATAGTCAAATAATTTATCACTTTTTCTAACAAGTAGAATGTCTCATCCTTATACTTTTATTTTTACTATTTCCAAAGATAGTTTTCCTTTTAAATTTGTTTGATTATACTCATTTTTAAGATTCTTTTTATTGAATATTTTTCTTAGTTGGATTTCTATGGAACATTCATTGTGAGATAGAATTGATGATGATATATTAATTTTCATAGATTTTTTTCTCTTGTATAAATAATATTTAATTTATATGTAGATCACTTTGTTTTACTTTAATATTTGTAAATCTAGTACTTGACATGTACATTAAAGTGGGGACAAAGTTTACTAGTGAAAATTTCATACCCATGCCTTTTTTCCTTATGTTTTGGGCTTGATTTTATAAGAGTAACTTAAATATAATAATTAGTGTAAAAATGGCATATTCTTGTATGAATTTGACTCATAACATTTTCATATCTCAATCCTATCATCATTTATTTGTAAATATCTATAGATGCCTCATTCATGACCCTAGATTAGACTCATAGGTGTGGACTTGATTTGGGTCACTTCCATAGTCATGAATTTCAACTTTTAACTTTCTAATTCAAATTTAAATCTTATCTCATTGACCCCCTCCTACTATCCATTGTAAGTTGGACTATAGAAAAGAGTTGTGATGATATGTGTGCTTCATTGTTGTATGTAAAGACATTAATTCATTCATTCATTTTGAAATCACCTAGGAATCTATTGAGCACATCTAGAATTTGATTTGTAAAAAAGGATAAAACAAATCCAGTAGAGAATTGCGTCTACACACAACATCTTGGTTGCATTGTAACATTGTTTGATATCTTTAACCCTTTGCTCAAAGTTATAAACCTAGTCCACTTAAGGGTTTTATTGATAAAAATATAGTCCTTACAATTCAATAGATTCCTAAAGGTGTTCCTAAACATAGTCATTCCTACAATGACTTAGATATAAAGAATTAAGGTGAGTGAGTCATAAAATTACACACCCTCTCAATTCAAATCAATAGTTTCAACTCAAGCTTGTATATAAGTTCAAATCCATATCTATGAAGATTAAATTTAAACTCACATAGACAAAATAGAAAAAAAATAATGTGTGCAATATATGAAATCTTCATTCAAACAAATACTAAAATTCTCACACTTTAACAAATCAATTTTAATATCTATCATAATATATTCCATCATAAATTTTAAAGTTAAATATCATATTTAATTTATGTTAATATATATATTTATTATAAATATTTAATTATATTCCAACCTGATTTATTTTCTTAAACTAAATATATTTATTATGTAAAAGTAATTTTAATATATTTTTTACCTATCGATATAAAGTACCTAAAGTAGCACATGAAATTCAAAATTATTAACTATATGAAAAGTGTTTAAATACAAATTCAAATTCTTATAAGTTTCAACATCTTTATAATATATTGTTTGATTTGTTTAAGATTTGATCAGCTTGATTCACTTTGGTTGGACATTTCAGGTTGTAATTCTATTCTACTTTTTAAAGAATTAATATAAGGTATCTTTGTTAAAATAAACATTTATTTATAAAACAATTATAACATACTCTAATAACACAATTCTTTTCTTATCTAAATTAAAAACTCCAAGTCAAACACAAGAAAAGACAATTAGCATTTGTCAGATTCTTTGTTTTCGAGGTATTTGGGGGAAACTTCATTTATATCTCAAACAATTTTAAACTATAACTTATATGCAGTCTTATTTTTAAATCATGATTTTTAAGGTTTAAAAAGTTTAATTAGCTTTTCCATATAAGCAAACGCTTTAGGCTTTCCTAATAGAATCACCTTTTGCTGGATTTACTTATAGAGGATAAACTAAATAAAAGGTTAAATACATTAGTTGGACAAAGCTATTACGTCTATCTTAACAAAGCTTAGGCACCTTATGCTTATACTTACATATAACATTGAAAGGAATTTTTTGAAAAGTATATATATATATATATTACTTATAACTTTAAAATATTATATAAATTTATTATAAAATTTGATAAAGAAGATTATAATATTTAGTTTCATTTGTAAGAAGAGGTTTAGTGGTAAGTTATATTTACTAATATGATTTATTTTATTAGATTTAAAATTGTGAATCTCTTATGAACTAATATATGACATGTATTTTGTTTAAGTTCAATCTTATATCTACAATTTTGACCTTTTTTCTATAGTATTAATCTTGGTATGTGGTCTTAAAATTTATACTCATAGTCTTCAAAACATGTTCACCTTTTTTTGGTATAAAAATGGTGGTGCTTAGAATCACTAGTATAACTTCTAGTGCCAGGGTAGGAAGGTGACTAACTCCCCAAACCTTAGTCAAGTCCTTGGATTGATTTAATAATTTGGAATAAATTGGAAAACAACTTAAGTATAAATGAAAATTCCTATATCTATTCTTATGATCTAAAGTGTTGATGCAACATTTTTAATGGAGTGATCATCACATAAGAGATGATGGATCTCTAAAATGAATTATGGTTTATCCTTTTATACAACAATGTAGTAGCACAATTTAACATCAAGGAGGGGTAAAATTTTTATTAAATCAAGGAAACATTACAAAGCACGTGCATTAAATGGCCCTATCAAGATCAACCAAGTGATCCAATTGATGAGACAAATCAAGGGGTAGTTGACTCCGATCCACCAAATTCCAATCATGAATATGGTCAAAAGCCCATTTAGCCAAGCAATCAGCCACCCCATTCCATTCACGAGGAATATGAGTGAAAATAATATCCTTCAGAGAAGCACAAAGAGTGAGAATTTGTTCAACTATCAAAGCCAGTTGCCAACTCACATCATCCAAATACTGCATTTTCAGTAAGTTCACCACAACCTGTGAGTCAGACTCACATATGATCTGGCGCCATCCCAATTGACTGCCACGTTCCAAAGCTAGTAAAATAGCTTGAGCCTCCATGAGATTATTCATATGAATACCCTTATACACAAAGAAGATAAACTGAATATCTCCAAAGCTATCCCTACCAACACCCCCAATGCCAGCATGACTCGGATTTCCACGAGAAGAGCCATCAAAGTTGATTTTTAGGACTCCATGAGGAGGAGGGATCCATCTTCCCTCCCTATTCACCTTCGAGGTAGGATGTCTACATCTGTTGTGCATGATCTATTGTTGTGGAGGAGGAAGATGAAGACGATTACAACAACCAACATCACAAGGGTCCACCAACATAGTCATATCACACTTAGCCACAATAGTTTCCCCTAAAGAGTGAAGAATTTTCCACCATACGTGAGGGGCCCTCAATAATGAATCTTGAAAAATCCACCTATTCCTCTCCAACCACAGGTTCCAGATAATAAAGGATGGCCCAATAGCCCAAGCATCCTGAAGAAAGGAGGTGGAAACAGGGGCTCTGCCCCACCTTTCCCCAAACTCCACCAATGAGGAAGCATGCCAGCAATCCATATTCCACTCCCCACTAGAAATTCCAAATCTCTCTAGCATAGGAACATTGGAAGAAGAGATGAGAGACACTCTCTTCACAACCATGACACAAAACACACATAGAGGGGCCATGGAAACCACACTTACATAAGTTATCCCAAGTAAGGCACTGGTTTTGAGCCACTAACCACATAAAGAATTTGAACTTCGGCCAGGACAACTTGTGCCAAACTTGCTTCCACCAAGGCACTTTAATGTCCCCAAACAACTTCCTACCTAACTGGTTATAGCCAACCACCACAGAGTAATTTCCAGACAACTCTGAACCATCCCAAGCCAAGACATCAGGTCCCCTCAAAGAGTTACAAGCACGGGAAGCCAAAATTAGGGCAAGCTCATGCCTATCCCCCTAAGATCCCCCAGGTGGCCACTACAAAGGTAGCTTCCAGCGAAAACTTAAAACCAAACCATGTTGTTCCACCTTATACTGCTCCACAGTATCCCAACCGACCACAATAAAAACATCACAAAAGGGGCTGGAGGTGAGGAAAAGAAGAGAGAATAGGAGGGTGACCATCCCAAGAATCAGACCAAAAAAGATCTTGTGACCTCGAATGATAGATCCAAAAAATCCCACACTTAATCAACTGTGCCCCCACTTTCAAATTTTTCCAAATCATAGAACCACTCCCTTCTAGAGGATAGCGAGGAACCTCAAACAAAGCAACACCCTAAAGATATTTATGGTTGATAATATGAGCCCATAACTGATGTTGATTAGTACACCATCACTAGTAAAGATTGGCAGGAAGAGCTTTCCCATTCAGAATAGCAGAGTGTAAACCAAGACCACCCTCTTGCTTTGGCCTACACACAATATCCCACTTAACAAGGCTCCACTTTGAAGACAAAATATTACTACTCCACAGAAATTGATGAGAAAGGGCATCAAATTCGTTAAGGAAATACATCGGAGCCACTTGAACAAAGCACCTATAGATGGGAAGTGTTTGGATAACAGACTTGAGAAGAGTCACTCTAGCAGCAGTAGACAACCAACGATGGGTCCAATGAGTAACCTTCCACCTAATCTTATCAAGCAACAAATGCCAAGAGGATCTGGGTTGACAACCAACATCAAGAGGAATATCCAAGTAAACAAAGGGAAGAGACCCAATTTGGAACCGCATAATAGCTGCAATCCTCCGCTGGATAGCTTAAGGAGTATTAAAAAAGAATATAGAGGACTTCTGCTCATTGAATTTTTGGCCTGAAGCCACAAGGTAGTTGTCCAAAGCTTCCCTTAAGGAATCATCCTCCCTAATATGAGTCAGTCCCATAAGAGAGGTGTCATCCACAAATTGGAGATGAGAAAGTGAAGGCAAGCCCATCCCCCACTGCCACCCATGAATCAATCCCTATGAAATCCAAGACTTAAGAAGCCGAACCAACCCCTCTGCCATAATACTAAACAAATAAGGAGAGAGCGGATCTCCCTGATGAAGGCCCCTAGAAGCCCCAAATAGCTCAGATGATTCCCCATTCACAATAACCAAAAAGGAAGAAGAGGTCACGCAGCTCAATATCCAGCTCACCCAATCATATATGTAGTTTTTAAAAAGGGTGGAGAATGATAGATATGAAGGTTGGATCTAGACCACTAGGGGACAAGGACTTAGATCAAATATAGTATAATTTGGATGCCAACTCTTGCACACAAATATTCTATTGTGACACCAAGTTGTTTCATTTTGGGAAAAGGTCAAAAGTGAGTTCAAAATTAATGATAAAAGAGCAAAGGATACACCTTTCACCCTTATGTTTTCTCGTGCTTTAATTTTTATATCAAGCATGAATCATGCATGTCAAAGCAAACAAGTGCTCAACATGAAAGTAAATAAAAAGAGCATATAAAAGGAAATAGATATGTAAAATGATCTACACATGCTCTTGAAGTGACAACCCCATCTTCAAACCTATAAGCATAAAATTCAATGAATAAAATTTGATAGAAATTTAAAGTAGAGTATGGAAAACTACTTAACAATGCTAAGAATAATACACAAAATTAGAAAAGAGAGATGTGAGGCTATGAAGGAACCATAAAAAATATAGGGTTGTAAAGGATCCATCATAACTAAAATAAAATGTTGTATGGATAAAAATGAGATATCAAAATAATTTTCATGATATTATATGAATTCCCTCTCTAATTAGTTGCATGTTAATGATGCAAGGAATTAGAAGAGAGGAGAAAAATTAACATGTAAGAGATAAGATTGTGTACAACTCAATAATCACGTGACACACAACATAGATATCAATGTGTGACAAACATGAGATAATATATCAAGATTTAATTATGAAATCATAATTTATAAGAGATAATGAATAGTCCCCTAAAGTTGTTTCAACAATGATTGAGTAATAGTAGTGAAAGTGATTGATTAGCACATGTAAATATAGATAAATTTCATGTACATAACCACAAGTATGTGTCATATAAGATGTGAATATGTAAGGATATCAAATATTATAATAAAATATAAGATCATGTAAGTGAAACAAAAGTTCTGATGAAGAAATCATCAAACAAGATTAATACAATCAATGTGAAGAAGATGCCCTTAAGTGGGGAAAATATGTGAGACAAAACCATCATGTGATAGTCATAAGGGAGAAGAAACAAAGCCTAACATAGAAGGTGAATGATATTGAAAACACCACATAGAAAAGTATAATATTAATGAATAAGATAATATAATGCATAATAAACAAGGAAAAAATTAAGCATGGCTCAATCAAAAAGGTGAAATTTGAAACATACACAAACATAGAAATTCACGTCATAAAAGAATATGCACCCACACACGAGGAGGGACAAATCTCGAGAACTAAAACACTTGTATTTGAATCACAAAATATTGATGACTCAAGTGAGGATAGACAAACATCGAGTGAGCTAGATGATTTGGAGGAAAGTAATATCATAGACCTCGACATCATTATTGAAAACCCTGAAAACATAACTATTGGAACCCTCAATTTCGTTGACCTTAGTCAATCTGATGACTTTTTACCCTTAGTACATCCTAAACTTATTGATTGGGAACCAAGTGAACCTATCAATGTACCCATCTTTGTGAATGATGTTGCTATCGTTAATTTCTTTTGTTTTGATGACCCTAACACAAATTCTAATCATAAATCTCATAATGATGTGTTCAGTCAGGAGGGTGTCAAATATTCTAGTTGCAAAATGGAAAACAAGAAAAATGGATCTAATGGTGAAAACCATTTAATGGCAGCATCAGATCTCGAAAAAGTAAAAATAAAGAATGCATCTGATGGTGAAAACCTCTTTGAGGCACCAAAAGATGGGGGATTTGACACCCTTCTAGAGCATTATCATGAAAGATCATCAATACTACTGGAGCCTACACAATCTATAAATATTGGCACAACAAAAAAAGAAAAAACTTTATATCTAGCAGCATCTATGACTGAACAAGAAAATCCAGAATTTATCAAGTTCTTTGACGATAGAAGCATTAAATTTGCTTGACCATACTCTGATATGCTATATTTAGATCTAGATCTCCCAATGCATCATTTATCTCTACCATCTAGGATAAAACTTGTGAAACAAAAGATAAGGAAAATGCATCCACATATCGCCTTGATGGTAAAGGTTGAGCTAAAAAAGTTGTTAGATGCAGGATTCATCAGATCTATCAATTATGCTGAGTGGATATCTAATATTGTACCTGTATCTAAACTAGACAATAGTATCAGAATATGTACTAATTTTTTAGATCTAAACAAGGCATGTCCAAAGGATGATTTTCCTTTACCAAACATTGACATCATTGTGGACTTAATAACAGGACATGCCAAATTATCAATAATGGACGGTTTCTCGGGTTACAATCAAATCAAGATAGCACCAGATAATCAGGAGAAAACAACATTCACATGTCCATGGGGAAATTTTTGCTAGAATGTCATGCCCTTTAGATTGAAAAATGCAGGGGCCACATATTAGCAAGCAATGACCACCATCTTCCATGACATGATGTATACCTTTATGGAATATTATGTGGAAGATATATTAGCAAATTAATATACCAAAGAAGGTAATCTAGAGATCCTCAACAAAAAATTTACAAGTTTGGAGAAGTTCAAGGTCCGATTCAACCCTAAGAAATGTGTCTTTGGTGTTACATCAGCTAAAATCCTAGGATACATAGTTTCAGAGAAGGGTATCGAATTTGATCACGCCAAGGTCAAGGATATAATGGAAATGTCACCACCAAAGAATATTAGACAACTAAAGTCTCTACAAGGTAGGCTAAAAGCAATCAGGAGGTTTATCTCCCAATTAGAAAACAATACTCATCCATTCAATCACTTGTTAAATAAAAATGTCTTGTTCAAATGGGATCAAGGGTGTGAAACAAATTTCAATTAAATTAAACAATATCTGTTGTCACCGCCCATACTCATTCCAACTATAGAAGAGAGACCATTGTTAATATACATTGCAACAACAAAAATTTCTTTAGGAGCACTATTAGCATAGGAAGATCCTGAGGGAAAGGAACAAGTTGTTTACTATATCAGCAGGGCTCTGAATGGCTATGAAATAAATTACACCTTCATTGAGAAAGCTTGTTTAGTAGTGGTATTTTCTACCCAGTAGTTATGGCATTACATGTTGACTCACATAGTCAGGCTCATAGAAAAGATTGACCATTAAAATATCTACTCAGCAAGGTTGCTTTAACAGGGAGACTAGCCAAGTGGGTCATGATGTTAAGTGAGTTTTATATCCAGTATGTGGATAGGAGAGTCATCAAAGGTCAAGTGATTACTAATTAGTTAGCTGAAGCTCGATTAACCAATGATTGTCCTATGACAATTCAATTTATTGATGTAGACATTCTTACTATGAAAACACAACAATGGAGGCTTTATTTTGATGGGTCATACACACAGCAGGGGTCTGGTGCGGGAATATTGTTTGTTACACCTCAAGGACAAACCATCCCAAGGTCCTATAGACTTGTATTTCCATGTACCAATAATGTAGCCGGGTATGAGGCACTAATCATTGGCATCAAGGTAGCAATTGAATGGAAGATCACAGAGCTACAAGTATATGGAGATTCACAACTAGTCATTTATCAAGTAAATGATGAATATCAGACAAAAGATGAGAAATTGATGCCATATAAAAATTTGATTGATGATCTCAAAAATTACTTTGTGGATATCAAGATTGAATAGATTCCAAGGGTAGAAACAAAGCTGCAAATGTTATGGCGGAAATTGCTTCTCTCTTGCGATTTCCAAAAAAATGTGGTTGTTATGAGTTTATGGTAGAACAAGTGTCTAATCCTGCTTATGATAATCCTAAATCTCAAACCATGCCATTTAGATGACATTGAATCCTAAATCTATGGAAAGACCTATGCTTATCTAAAAGACAATGTCCTTCCTCTTGATCTTTCAAGAAACCATAAACACAACTTCATCTACCAAACCGCACGACATACCTTAATTGCAGACATACTTTACCATCGAGGTCTAGATGGTACTCTTCTCTGGTGTCTAGAACAAAATGAATCTGAGACAACCTTACATGAGGTCCATGATGGTATTTTTGGAACTCATTCAAGCGGGCTAACTCTAGCCAAGAAACTCCTTTGTTTTTGGTATTATTGGCCAAACATGGAGAACGCGTCTTATCAGTTTGTTAAGAAGTGCCAAAAGTGTTAGATACATGGTAACCTAATCCACGCACTAGCACAAGAATTGCAACCATTTAATTCAACATGACCTTTTTGTCAGTGGGGACTGGACTTGGTAGGAAAGATTAATATGTCTTCATCCAATAGACACAAGTTCATAGTCACAACAACAAAATACTTTACAAAGTGGATATAAGTGGTTCCTTTCACAAAAATCACTAGGAAGAAGATTTCTTCTTTCATACTGAATTACCTCATCTGTTGGTATGGAATACCCCAATTCATTATCATGGACAATGGTAGACCTTTTAAAAACTAGGATGTCCAAGAACTATGTGAAATTTTTCACATCCAACATTTTTTTTTCAACACTGTACTATCCTCAGGGAAATGGCCAAGCAAAGGCCTCCAACAAAACAATTCTAAAAATTCTAAAGAAAATAGTCAATGATGTTGGACTTGATTGGCACAGTCAATTAAACCCTTCTTTGTGGGCATACCGAACTAGCATCAGAACACCAACAAGAGCTACGCCATATGTCTTGGTATATATGGATCAAAGGCCATACTACCCATTGAGGTTGAGATTCCATCACTCTGTGTATCACTGAAGGGTATAATTATAGATAAGGATTATAGGGTGTCTAGACTTCAAGAACTGGAATTGTTACATGAATGTCATCAACAAGTTGTCAATCATTTAAAGGTATACCAACAAAGAATGTCCAAAAGCTACAATCACAGGGTAAAGCCTAGAATCTTTCACGTTGGTGATTTGGTCCTCAAGGAAAACCCTATAAATCAAAAGGACAAAGAAAAGAAAGGGAAATTTGAACCTAATTGGCTAGGTCTTTTTGTTGTCATATCAATCTATGGATCAAGAGCCTATCAACTATCAACACCTGAAGGGGATCTGTTTATGAACCTATCAATAGTATCCATCTCAAAAATTTCTACACCTAAATCACCTAGTGCACAGTTCAAGTCCTGGAAAATAGTTGCCTTGATGAAAACTTGGAAAACAATCATCTTGGTGATAGAAAAATGTAAAATAAAAATCAGAAAAAGGAAAAAAAATAGAAAAAATGGAAAAATACAAAAAAATCATAAAGTCTGAAAAAGTGCAATAAAAACATGCGGTGAAAACCTAGAGACATGCACTACTTGTGATTCAAACTAGAAGTTCCATCTATTATAAACAACTCATGGTCATTCACTTTCACCATCATTTCCATTTAATATCATATCATTGTAAACATGGTCGTGTCTCACCCTAGCTTGGGGGAAAATCCTGAACTCATTAGGGGCAATAAAAATGAGCTTAAACAAATAGGAAAACAACATGAAAACACAGTAAAACAAAATTATCAAAGTGGAAGCAACATTGAAAATCGAAACATTTCAAGAAGTCAACTATCCATATCAAACAGTTCAAAATCATAATCAAATCATAACAAACTTTAGGGGGTTGATATTCTTTTGAAATAGAATTTTATTGCTATATGCTTGAATGTTCAACATCTTGTACTTTGATTATTTTTATCATTTCTTTGGATCAACTCGATGATGTATTGAACTAAGAAGCTAGGAAGGATAATGGTATTTTTCTTTGTCTTTTGTATGTGAATTGATCATTTATTTTGTAAATTGTTGCCAGAAGTGATATATAAAGTATCACTAATGACATTCTGAATTTACAAAGTATAAAGATTCAATTCTTGTTTATTTACGCAATAAATGCCCAAGTCATCTCGATGATGCTTGCTAAGCACACAACCATGACAAACACCATCAGTGCAGGAAATCTGTGGAAGACCAGGAACAAGTGCTTGTGTACTCATCTGCTGAAGATATCTGTAATTAACATGGCCCAAATGCTCATGCCAAATCTTACTCACTGAATCTGCATGTGCTATAAGAGATGAACCTGTACCCTCAGAAGGCTCAAATCCATCAAATCTGTAAAGAGGAGATACAGTATCAACACTCCCAGTAGCCACAACCAGATCAGAGTCGTGGAGGTCCCGAATAACCACATCATGTGGTGAGAACTCAACTATTTTACCATACCCAGAATGGAAAATCTGATAAATGGATAGGAGGTTCATCGAGATGTCAGGAACAGCCAGAACATCTTGTAGAGTGCCCCCATCCAAAGAGACAAAACCTGAACCCAAGAATGAAAGTTGTGAAGAGTCACCCATTGCAATCTGTGAAGTACCACAAGAGGCAAGAGAAGTGACAAACTGCTGAGTGTGAGTCATATGGTGAGAAGCACCAAATTCTAAAATCCAAGTGGACCCATAGGTCTATGCTCGAGCAGTGAGAGCATGACCTTTCCCAGTGGAAGGAGAAGACGACTTAGGTGAGGAGATGTTATGCTGCTGCATGGCTTCCTCTAAAGCCTCTAATCATTTCCAACACCTGGAAACTGGATGTCCTTCCTTGCCACAGAAGTTGCAATTGTCTCTTGATTTTTGCTTAGTCTTGGAGGAAGACTCACCAGACTTCGAATATTTCCCATGTTTTGGATTAAGTGGTAGTTTAGAATTAGACTTAGGAGGAGGTTTGGAGGAATGCTCACTGCCTGCAAAATATTTCTTGGGCCTCTGCTTCTGTTTCTCCTTAGATGACTGAGCAACCAATGCTTTGTTCTTCGATCCTGAGAGCATATCCATCTGAGAAAGGTGTGACTGCTCACAAGACAAACACTCACAAAATACATCAAAGGTAGGCATGGTAAAACTAGCACCCAGACCATCCATGGTGGAATAGAAGGAAGAATCAAATATCTGAAATGGACTACGAAGCTTCGAAAGAATCAAGTAAATGCACTCTGTGTCTGACTTATTCTTGCCACAACCCTATAAAATAGTACGGATAGTCTTGAACTTGTTCAAAAAATCCTCAATAGTGGGAAATGATTCAGGTAACAGCGAAGTCAGCTCTGCCTCAATCTGTAATGCTCGAAACTCATTAATGGCCCCAAAAAGTGTCGCATACTTCAACCACATGGATCGAGGAGTGAGCAAAGCATCAAGGTGAAACAAAAGATTGTTTGAAACGTGCATGGATAGCAAACCCATAGCTTCATCCATCTTGTTCCTGTGCTGCATAATCTCAAAAGGATGCTTCAATTGAGGTTGAACCTCATCTAAACAAGACCACAACCCTCGTGACCTAAGTAGCCCCATCATGCGAGACTTCCAGGTGTGATAGTTGTGTGATGTGAGTAACTCAACTAAAGAGTCTGCCATGAAACCCTGCACCTGTACCTTCTTGTGTTTTTTATTATTATGTGATATTTTAGAATAGACAGAAGATGCAGAAGGGTTTGATTTTTTGAGAGTTTTGGTGTTCTAGTTTTCTGATATAAATAACAGAAAGCAAAAAAAAAACACCCCCCACAAGAGATAAACCCAAACCCTAGTACAAACTGAGGAAGAGGAAGCAATAAATAAGCAAAAAGTACTTCAAAAAAAAATTCTCCTATACTTGGTGAAAATTCTGATAAAAAGATCACATATCTGAATAGAGCATGCTGAGAGCTTTCCAACGCCTATTCCTTTTTGAAAAATGGAGCCCGTTTGCACCTTCTATGGCCCTGGAAGTGAAGAAAAATGGCCCCACTTTGACTGCAAAAATAATAAACAGACTGGTAAAATTTTGTAAAAAATCCTGCACGATCAGATCGGTGTTGGAATCAGCTTTCCAACACCTATTTGTATTGGAAAATCTGAGCTAAAACGCCTGAGATATGCCCGTTTGAATGAGAGGTGCATAAAAGGGTGTTGGAGAGAAAAAAAAAATAGCCCTCAAGGGCTCAAATCCGGTGGCCCCTAATCATATGGACAGACTAGGTGGCGCATGGGTGGTGCGCGATCGGCTAGTGGCATGTGGGCGGCATGCAGGCAGAGCGCGGGTGAGGCATGGGTCGGCGGCGCGACGGTTGCTACGGGGCCGCGACCAGTTGTTGTCATCAGGCGGCTCACCAATGGTACGGTCGGTGTGTGCAAGCAGTGCACAAAAAAAATTAAAAACCTTAGGTTTTTATTTTTTTTGCCATTTTTTTGCTGCGGACATCGTGCCTTGGGGCCGTACAGCCTTAGGGAAAAATGTTTTTGCCTCCCTGATTGATTGTAACCAAAATCGACGAATGAACAGTCGATTTAGGGGTTTTTGGATGCTATGAATCCAACGGTGAGGTCCGTTTGGACTCAAAGTGAACCCAAAAAATGTAGCATTCCAAATCCACCAAAAAAAATTTGAAACCCCATACTTGCTTCCAATTTAAAAAATTCTCAAAACAAGAACAAGTAGCTATAGATTTGAAGCTCTGATACCATGTAGGAGTTGAGAAATCCAACTTCAGACTCCAAGATCACCTACATGCAAATGGATACCTATCACAAAGAAGAGAATGGATGGAGAAAACAAACAAGGGTTTGATGCTCTGAATAATAGAGAAATTATATTATCAGAACAAAAAGGAAATTGATATATATTATGTTGTGTTGTGAAATATACAAAGGGATCAGTCCTTATAAAAGGAGATCATGCAAACCCTAAAGAAACCCTAATAGGAAAAACCCTAAAAGAAGCCCTAATAAGAAAACATTTAATAATTAATATAATTATTAAATGTCACTTTATGCAAACTAACCTGAAATCTTAAGAAGGGAATAAAGGTAACTTAATCAACACAATTAAGTTAAAACCTTTACTCTAATAGATGCTTGTGTTCACATGTAATATCAAAAATCATGAAAGTAGTACTTAGGTCATCATGGTCTAAAATCATAACATCAATGCTTGTACTCGCTTTCAACATTTTAAAGGCTCAATGATGATCAAAAGCATGATAAAAATATTGTTAAGGTGACAATTTTTGCATATGTACTTTTGCATGATTGCATTAGGTTGCATCCATGATAGTTTTCATTGCAGAGTATTTTGTTCCAAAGACGGGTAACAAATTCATACATGATGTTAAATTTCCTTATTAACAGATTGAGTATACTTGACATTAACAAAAATATCATCATTACCATATAGTTGCATAATCATTTCCAATGCATAATTTTGAAAAACATTATTATAGCATTTCATCATTCATACATTCTATCATATATTTGCATCATATCAATTTTTTCAAATCATCATATCATAAAATTGTATCAGAAAAACTATCAAAAATAAATCTCTATATAGTTTCATATTCATTCATCCATTTATCATATCATAAAGCATACAAAGAACCATTATTATCATCATTCATTCATCCATTTATCATATCATATATCTGCATTATTCATCTATCATTAAAACATCACATTCATAATCATGCATATGGTTACATTATCATGTAATTTAGATATACACATCATCATACATCTATCGATCCATGTAAAATAATTACACACATCATGCATTCATACATACATCATTATTCACATAATCACATTTGAACATCATACAAAGAGCATCATAAAGCATAGCATATCACATGATTATTAAATGCATCCATAACGTATCATATAGATCATCACATAACATATAGAAACAGGGAAATTAAATGCATCCATCATAAAAACCATATAGAAAACATATAGATCGATCAATCCACTGTATATCATATAGATCTCAAAATAAAACAAAATCATAATGTCAAGTATACAATGATGTTTGAAATATAAAGAGATACAACATCAAAAATGGCTTTCAATAAAAATACCGGAGTATATATCATGTCTCAAATATCCTGAAAGCACATCATGAAACTATGCAGTGCTATCTCCAAAAGGTGTAGGCATCTTTGGACTAGTCCCTCTACCACCAGACGTACCAGGGTCTCTTGGATCTCTCTATGGAGGTTGAGTCACACTTGCGCTAATAGTCCTAGAATGGGTCCTACTTGATTGAGACTACGCGTAACTAACTCTCTACGCAAAGGCGATTGCATCGTGGTATCAACCTCTATAAAAATATTCCTCTCTTCCCACATAGATAACCTCTCATATAATCACCCACAGTGGTACTATCGACTAATCTTTGTATCCTCTCTACAGTAGTTTGCGCCTACTCTACAACATGTCTGGTTGCATCTCGCTCTACTGTCAATGAGTCACTTTGTGTTTGTGCAGCTGCCAACTGTCTCTATTGAAAGGAAAAGCAGAGGTGCGGAATACAATTTCCTAATGCTACAACCATAGAGGAGAAGTGCAAAAACCAATATCTAAAAATTTCTTACATTTAAGATGCACATACACAGTAAGACAAGAGCAACAAAAATAAAAAATACACAGAGATAACACTAGATTTACATGGGAAAACCCTTATGGGAGAAAAAACCACCACACTAAGCAAAGTCACTTTGTATTACAGTAAATAAATTACATACAAAGTTACAAAGTTCACTCTCTGATAATTAGCTCACAACAGCAGACTTCAGTTCGAACACCCTCACTATTCCAATTTTATTACCGCATGCAATGAATCTACACTCTAACCATCACCTTAGTCTCTATGCCTATATATCACTTCAAAAACCAAAGGGGGAGCCAATTTAATTTCATACTTCACCGACAAGCAACTAGATCTCTAATCAGATCACCTTGCAATCATGCATCAAGCCACCCAAGCATTTAATTCTATTACAAAGAATTACCTAGATTTGGATTTTACCAATTGCCAAATCAGATCTTATAGTTAATGCACATATCGCTTTCACAGATTTAAACATTCGACCAATAATAGTTGATTTACAATAGCGATGTAACATCAATGAATGATATCGTGCCACATGTCCTCATGCCATTTTTCCATTGCTTTGACTATCAAAAAGGTCAACTATGCCTCGATCTTCTCCTATCGTGCTACCATGGTATGGCCTAGCGGCCACCGCAATATGGCGATAATCATCCGATCACTAGACCGCAAAATACTACCAAGACATGCATACACATCTTGTGCAATTTTAGGGAATCAAAAAAGCATCTATAATTCCCAATAAGTTTCTCTTAAACAAAGACACGTGTTCGAAGCTTGCACACCTCGCATGTCACCAAGTGTCGAATACTCAGAAAATTCTGCTCAATTCACAAGAGTTCGTTGGTACTCACCTAACTAAGCGCGAAATAAAACGAGCACTGTTGGATTAGTCAAATCACAACCATAGATCAAGATCCCTTCGGTACACTATTTTGTGATCCCCACTATCATCGAAGTCCAAAACACTTCCATCTTCCCTCGGTCCATCGACATAGCCTCGTCAAGAGTTCCACCGATGACCCCAAGTCACACCGACAAATCTTTTATCGTATATCGGCATATCGGTGAGACAACACATTGTCACTCACCAATATGTGATCATTCTACCGATGAAGCCAAGGTTCATCATGCTACCACCAAAGAGAAGGAAGGACTTCGCAGTATAGAGGGTAAATTCATCAAGTCCTTAACAAAGATTCAATCTAGAAAGTTGAGGCACATTTTTCAACAAGCTCCCACTTGACGAAGACTTACTGGCTTCCTTCATACTACAAAATTACTAAGGATCATAGGCCCCAAGGCCCATTGAAATTGCACACCATCTAAACTTGTCTGTGCTCACAAGCTTTGTCAAAGAATCAACAACATTCTTCAGAGTATCCACCTTTTCTAAACATACCTTTCCATCCTCCACCATATCTCGAACAAATTGATACTGCACATCAATATGTTTCATCTTGGCATGGAAAGTTGGATTTTTTTCCAAACAAATGGAACTCTGACGTTATAGGAAATAGTAATCTACCTTACATCAAAACCATTATCAAAACACAAATGACTAAGCCAAACAAATTCTTTACAGGCGTGTGTTGCTGCCATGTATTATGCCTCTATAGTAGACAAAGCGACTATAGCATGTTGCTTGCTCATCCAGCTGATTACACTACTATTTAACATGAAAGTATATCCACTGGTGGACCTTCTGCATCTAATGTCCCCTTCCCAATTAGAATCCACATATCCATGAATGTTGAGAGTCCTCTATGAACCAACCAAATTTCCATGGTAACATAGAGCATATTCCAAAGTACCCCTTAGATATCTAAACACTCTTTTCACAACATCCCAATGTGTCCTTCCTGGATTTGCCATAAATCGGCTAAGTACTCCCACTACTTGGGCAATGTTTGGTCATGTACAAACCATCACATACATTAAATTTTCAACATCACTTGAATAGGGCATCCTAGTCATGTCCTCCATCTCAGTAGCAGAGTTTGGACAGTCTTCAACAAATAGCTTCATTCCCTACAAAACTAGAACAACCAACTGCTTGCAATCATTCATATTGAATCTCTCCAGAATAGTGTTAATATACTTACTCTAGCTGACCCAAATAATTCTATTCCTTCTGTCCCTAGTTATTTCCATCCCCAAAATATACCTTGTTGCACCTAGATCTTTCATTTCAAACTTTGCAGAAAATTGAGACTTAAGATTAGAAATCAGTCTTACTATTTCCTATCAACAACATATCATCCATGTACAGTGTAATAATAAACACATGATCATTTTCAGATTTGTAATACACACAATGATCAGATTTTGATCTCACAAATCCCATTGACAACACAAAGATGTCAAAATTTTGGTATCATATTCTAAATAATTTTTTCAAACCATACAAAGATTTCTTTAACTTGCAGACTAGGATTTCTTTATCTTTTTCAATGAAGTACTTAGGCTGGAACATATAAATTTCTTCTTTCAACTCTCCATGAAGAAATATTGTTTTCACATCCATCTACTCAATCTCTAAGTCATACATGACTACAAGTGACAAAAAAAATCTGATAGATGTCAACTTGGCTACAGGGGGAAAATTTCTCCATAATCAATTTTCTCTACCTGGGAATATCCCTTTGCAACCAACCTTGCTTTATACTTTTCAACACTTCCATCTATACCAATCTTCTTCTTAAATACACATTTACAGACAATAGGCTCTCGCCCTTCAGAAAAATGCAACAAATCCCAAGTTTCATTCTTTTTCAATGATTCCATTTCTTCATTCATGGCTTCTAACTAGGAATTTGAATCAAACATATTAATTGCCTCTTTCACAGTCTTAGGCTCATCAGTGCTAGTAATTAAAGCATAGGAAAAGTTCGAATCTAACATAGAGAATCCATACCTATTAGGTTGATTTCTTTCACGTGTAGACCTTATCACTACCTGAGGTTGTGGTTCTTCTTCTTCAGAACTCTCAGATTTTCTAGAGCTCTCCTTAATTTTAGGTACACCATGTAGTTCCTCTTTTTTTGGAGTTCGAGGAATGTCAACTACATCATTCTTCTTTTCCCTTTGATTTGTGTCTAGTTGTGGATCAGCAATTGAAGGCTTCAGCTCATGAAATATTACACTTTTGTTATACAAAACCTTCTCAATATTAGGATTCCAAAGCTTGTATCCTTTCACACCAATGCCATAGCTGATCAAGATACATTTAACAACCTTGTTTTCCAACTTAGATATTTTCTCATTCGGCACATATGCATATGCCTCACAACCAAAGACACGAATATGTCTCAGAGAAGGCTTCTTACCAAACCACGCTTCCAAAGGTGTTTCATCAACAAGAGAAGAGCAAGGTGAATGATTTACCAGGTAACATGTTGTAGCCACAGCCTCAGCCTAGAACTTTTGCTCTAGACCAGCACTGCTCAACATACTTCTTGCATTTTTCATTAACATCATGTTCAACCTTTTAGCAACTCGATTCTATTGTGGAGTATAAGGTGTAGTTTTATGCCTTTTAATCCCATGGTCTTTGTAGTACCTTTCAAAATCTACAAAACAAAACTCACCACCATTATCCATCCTCAAACATTTGATTTTCCTTCTAGTCTGATTTTTTACCAAATTTTTAAATTCTTAAAATCGACTGAACACTTATGATTTACTCTTAAGAAAGTATATAAATTCCCTTCTCAAATAATCATCAATAAAAGAAACATAATATCTAGATCTTGATAATGAAGGAACATTCACTACACCAAATACATCAGAATGAACATAACCCAGTATACCAAAAGATTTGTGAGGACTCGAATAAAATGAAACATGATGTTGATTTCCATAAATGCAATGTTCACAAAAATAAAACTCAAGATTACAATCAACAAGCCCTTCAACAAGATTTTTATTTTTCAAGGTTTTTAAACCTTTCTCACCTATGTGAATTCAAACTCATAGGAGCGACAATCTTCTCCTCTTCATGAAAATTTTTTCCTGACTTTTCAAAGATGTTATATTGAACAAAACATGCATCCAACTTGTATAGAGTGCTAGTTTGTACACCCTTAGCCAACACCATTGAACCTCTAGTCATCTTACATCCTTTACTTGGGAAAGAAACTTCCACACCAGCATCATTCAGCTTACTAATAGAAAGTAAGTTACGAGCCAAACCTAGTATGTGTAGTACATCACCAATCCCTTTGGTTCTTCCGTCAGGGAATCGTATTTTGACTCTTCCATGACCAACAATCTCCACAGTTGAGTCACTCGCCAAGTACACCTTTCCACCATCATAATTTTTGTATTTAGTGAGCCACTCTTTATGAGATGTCATATGGAAAGATGCACCCGAGTCAATAATCTAGACATCATCTAATGCCTGAGTCACCAAGGCTACAATGAATGCATTTGCATCACTCTAAGAAGATTCATTGTCAGAAGAGTTATTCTTGTTCTTTTTCTTATCCTTGCAATCCTTTCAAATATGACCAAGTTGCTCACAGTTCCAGCATTTCACCTTGAAATTTTTACCAAGAGACTTTGATCTCCCTTCAGATTTGGATTTAGACTTCTTGTCCTTCTTCTTACCTTTCTCCTTCAATATACCTTGAACAACAAGAGCCTCTTTGGCCATCTCTGAAGACTTCCTTCATATTTCTTCTAACAGTAGTGAAGCAACCACGTCTTCCATCTTGAAGGTAGTTTTTTTACTTACAATAGCCATTACCAGATGATCCCAAGTGTCAGGTAAGGAACATAACAAAAGCATGCAATGATCCTCCTCCTCTATCTTCACACCCACAGATGCTAACTGAGCAACACTCATATTAAATGAGTTCAGATGGTCTACAATAGATGCACCTTCTTCCATCTTCAAGGTGTACAAATATTTCCTCAAGAATAACTTATTCACCAGAGACTTTCCCTAATAAATATCACCAATTTTTTTCCATTATGAAGCTGCAGTCTTCTCTTCATGAACATTCAAGAGTATAGAATTGGCTAGACAAAGTCTTATCAAGCCTCTAGCTTTTCTATCTATAAGATCCCAATCTTCTTGTTTCATACTTTGTGGCATAGTTCCAAACACAACAATATAGAGGTCTCTATCCACCAACAACTCTTCCATTTTGAGTTTACACAACTCAAAATTGTTGCCATTGAATTTTTCAATTTCTTCTCTACTTGAAGTACATGCCATCTCAAATAGTAGACTTAGTAACTAGTTCTCCCTTAGCAAAACTCTCACTGAAATAGGGTTAGCACAAAAACTAGCCCTACTAACAAGGATAACATAATTGGCCAGGATTTGATACTAGTTGAAAGGAAAACAAGAGGTGTGGAATACACTTTCCTAACGCTAAAACCACAAAGGAGAAGTGAAAAAAATCAATATTTATAACTTTCTTACGTTTGAGATGCACATACACTATAAGACAAGAGCAACAAAAATAAAACATACATAGAGATAACACCAGATATACGTGGTAAAACCATTACGAGAGAAAAACCCACCACACCAAGCAAAGTCACTTTGTATTATAGTAAATAGATTACATACAAAGTTACAAACTTCACTCTCTGATAGTTAGCTCACAACAACAGACTTCAGTTCAAACACCCTCACTATTCCAATGTTATTACCACATATAATGAATCTACACTCTAATCGTCACCTTAGTCTTTATGCCTATATATCACTTCAAACCAAAGGGGGGAGCCAATTTAATTTCATACTTCACCGACAAGAAACTAGATCTATGATCAGATCACCCTACAATCACGCATCATCCCACCCAAGCATTTAATTTTGTTATAGAGAATTACCTAGATTTTGGATTTTTTCAATCATTGAATAAGATCTTATAGTTAATGCACATATCGATTTCACAGATTTAAACATTCGACAAATAACAATTGATTTACAACAACGATGTAAAATCAACGAATGAGATCATGCCACATGTCATCACACCATTCATCCATCACTTTGACTATCGAAAAGGTCAACTGTGCCCTGAGCTTCTCCTACTAGGATACCACGGCATGGATGAGTGGCCACCGTAGTATAACGATAACCGTCTGATTGCTAGAGACCACCAAGACACATGTACACATATTGTGCAATTTTGGGGAATCAAAAAATCATCTACAATATTCCCAATAAGTTTCTCTGAAACAATGACATGTGTTCGAAGCCTACACACCTCACATGTCACCAAGTGTCAAACACTCAGACAATTCTGCTCGATTCACAAGAGTTTGTCGATACTCACCTCAACTAAGCATGGAATAAAATGAGCACCATTGGATTAGTCAAATTGCAACCATAGATCAAGATCCCCTCAATACACTATGTTGTGATCCCCACTATCATCAAAGTCCAAAACACTTCCATCTTCCATCATTCCATCGGCATAGCCTGGTGAAGAGTTCCACTGCTGACCCCAAGTCACATCGACATAGCTTTTATCGCATATCCGCATATTGGTGAGATAACACATTGTCACTCACCAATATGCGACCATTCTTTCGATGAAACCAAGGTTCATCATCCTACCACCAAAGAAAAGGAAGGACTTCACACTATGGAGGGTAAATTTGTCAAGTCCTTAATAGAGGTTCAAGCCAGCAAGTTGAGGCACATTTTTCAACACCTATACCTAAGAGAGAGCCTGTGTATGAGCCTAGGCTTGTGTCTATATTTGTGTTTGTGTCTGAGAAAACAAACCTTGAGCCTAGACCAACTACCCTTGTATGGTCTACACCTGCACCTGTAAACTCACAATCTGAGTTTGTCGATGCTATGATGGTATCCCAATACTCACACACTACTAAGAAGGTGCTTAGAAGGTGCTATGAGTGATTGCCTCTTATGAGGCACCATAAACTCTCGCACATCTACATCTCCACCTAAATCACCACCACTATCATCTCCCTCATCATCATCATCACCACCTCCTCCATCATCACCACCTTCACCGTCATCACCACCATCACCATCTCCCTCCTCGTCATCACTATCCTCCTCCTCTAAAGGTAAGGGTACCAGCTCATTCGAAAAATTAATCCATGGAAAGAGATGTAGAGCTAGATACTTTGCATAATCCGATGTGACAAGAGCCTCTATAATATCAAGATGTATATCCTAAACTAATGGTTGTAGAGCTTGGTACTCCTTTATGAAAACATCATAAGAAAGAAAGGATCCCCAATCTGTAGAATCTATCTGATGATGATTGTAATGTGCAACACACTAGGGCATACCCTGAACAATACCATACTACCTGAGCACCCTCTAGAATAAAAATATCTGTAACACCCAATGAGTCTGACCAATTAGTAGCAACGACTGAGAGAGATAAGGCATCTGAATAACATCATCATCCCACTGCTCACAATCTAGATAAGGCCACCATGTGCTACCCTCAACATCATCCAATGCTCTAGCTTACCTACATAAATATGTACATAAGGCCTCATGGTTGGCCATTGTCTCACCATCACTAGATGTGTAACATCCATATGTTCCCATTCCCACACCTGTAATAAAGTAACCTCGGCGGACAAACTATGACCTCAGAGGTAGACAGTTGAATGTATATCATGATAAAGATGGGTAAGCATACACATGCCCCATGCGTATCTGGTACCATGCACAAGCATAACCTCTAATGCACAAACCAAACCAACATAAAGTTCGTTTGACCTATGATCAGGACAAAGGAACCCTCCAATAAAGCCAACAAGAGTTGAAGGTAGGGTGGCATAGGCATCCACCATCTCACACCATAGAATCCCTTATTTACATATATGATCATCTTGAAATACTTTGTGAAGAGCATCAGTCCCACCCTGCTTTGTAGAATCATATAGCACAAGGTCACCGACAACAAGAATCCTCAGAATCTACTATACATCCTTAGGAGTGATGGTCATCTCGCCAGTAGGAAGGTGGAAGGTATTATGCTCGCTATGCCACCTCTTTGCTAGGGTTGTCAAGAGACCTTGATTAATCCTAATCTGGAGCATAGATAAAAGACATTTCAAACCACAATGCATAATCATTGTAGTCTCAGGCTACACTAGCTGCGATATCAAATAAAAAATCCTATGAAACCTCTCACAATCTTGGAGGTTTATCAATGCTTCCTATCATCACAAAATGTTGAAAGTCAGTAATCTATGTCAATTCATCAAACATCAATCAACCTGTCATATCTAAATTTCTCTGGTGAAACTTTGATCAAATCTCGTGAGCAACCATCAATCAACCTCGCTTATCATGAGGTCAATCATCAATCCTAATAATTGTATCTTGTCTATCATGAGGTCAATTAATCAAATCAACCTCACCCATCATGAGGTATATCAATAAAACTATAATCTTTCTTCACCTATCATGAGATTAATCATCGTCAATCAATCATCAAACGTCACCTATCATGAGGTTAATTATCATCAATCAATCATCAAACCTCACCTGTAATGAGGTTAAACATCATCTACTCTACTAAGATCATCAATCATATCAAACCAACGGCTGACACGATAAAAATTTGACAAAATCAAGGACAAAATTAATAAAATATATCATTCTAACTTGGATGCGCTAAAACAATGTTTTGATGTGCCACAACATTCAATGCGCTAGCTAAACATCTCAACATGCCAAAATAGGCGGTCAAAGCACTAAAAGACTCAATGCGCTATTTCATTTGACCTATGCACCGAAACAGGCAACCAATGCACCATATCAGCCTATGTGCCATTTTATCCTACCAATGCGCTACAAAATTTTCCCTAGGCGTTGAACCATTCTATGTGCTACTTTAGCCTACATGCGAACTAAATTATCTCATTGAGGCACTAAACCTATCTATATGCTAATTTAACCTATCGACGCACTAAAACATTTAACCAACGTGCTAAAACATTTGATGCACTAGAACATCAAGCCTATGTGCTACTGTGGGCTTCTAATGCGCTAAAAGAATTTGAAATTTTGAAAATTGAATTACAAGCATGAATTTTGAAATGCATGAATGAAAAGGAGGTTCATAGGTACGTACTGAAGGTCCATAGGCGGTCGGGTGGTTGTGTCGACAAAAGCGCTCAAAACGGTGAGTGTGGTAAGGAATTGGCAGTTTTGATCCAAATTGCTCAAAATCTCTCTCTCAAATTTTCAAAACTCAATTGCACAAATGAATTCAAATTAACCCCTTTTTAGCTTTTTAAAGAGTGATTAAAAGAGATTTTAGCGGGATTTATTTATTTTATTTACTGGAGGATTAATACCTACTTCATCACAGGAGCATTTTTATAACTTTTTGTCAGGAGATAAATTATTTCATCATCAAACCTTTATCAAATCATCATAAAATCATAAAATTTTGAAATTTTCCAAAATTCCAAAAAATTAAAAAATTCATCAATTTATCTCCTGAGGGGGCATATATCCATCATCACAGCAAAATCAACGTCTGGGGCATATCTTAAAAAATTTCATCAATACAAGCAACAACAACAAAAATTTCTTTGAAGCAATGCGTAAAAAAATCACTTCAAACAGGGGCAAAATGTATACACCTAAAAATGGTCTAGATAATCTAATTAATTAAATACGATTTATTTGATTAATTAACCTTTAATTCTTCTACTATTAAATAAATAGAAATATTTATTTACATAGTTCACTTTTAATTCTTCTATATTTATTATATTATTCCTTCTTAATTAAATAGACAAATTTAATGACTTTTTTTTATTTAATTATCATTATTATTTATTTCTATCAATTATCATATTTCTTCCATATTTTCTTTTTCCATGAATTCTTCCTATCATCTAGTCAAGTTTCTTTGTGGGGAGGAACAATCTCCATAATCAGCTCAAAATCCTTCATACTTCACTATTGAATCCTTAGGATTGAATCCAAACCTTTGCCTTGTTGCCTATTCACAAATATGTTGTCGGGAATCTATAAATACAACCCCATTCTACAGGAAAAAGATCCCCAACTTTGTGCAAGCTTGCTCTGTAGGAATAGCATTCAAGGAATTATCATTCAGTAATAGCATTAATCATAGCATTTTAGCATACAATCATTTAGTTGCATCACAATTTATTGTAGCTTCTTCCATCAAAGTTTCATGTCAATTTAGATTACAATAGTTGCATCAATATCATTTAATTATCATCATATAGGATTAGATTTCCTACATTTAGTAGCATCTCATTCTCTAGATTGGGATTTTAATAGTCACAATGCTTACAAAATCTGAGACCCCTGTGATTTAATAAATATTTGTAGATAGAGAGCAATATAACACTTTCAGGAGTTTTATTATTTTAATTAGATTAACATTTATTAATTATCTTGATATAATGTGTTATTAGGAAGTGTTTAGTTATTTTACTTGATTACTTATTCCACACTTACAGGGACAATGATAAAATGAAAGGACTGAAGATGGTTATAAAAAAAAATCCACAGGCTTTGTTTCCCTTCGAATTTGGCAAATATTGGCAAAAATATGATTAAATTTTGTATTCCCATTTGCATTGTAAGCAAAAGTATGATATCATGGGTAGTTTGGGAATTGATATTGAATTTTTCATATGTTATTCTAGCTGATATAAACTCTATGTACAAACTTTATTTTAATATATATTTACATATATATATATAGGCCATGGGCCTTTTACCAAAAAAGTGTGAAATTCCAATGAGGTGTAATTTTATGACACTACACAATGTTTAAGGATTTCAGATCAGAAAAAATATTGGAAATACAAGAAAATCTAAATTGTTTATGTGAGGCACATGCATGCATTATTTTTAGTATTATTTTAAAGAAATAAAATGAGTGCAATAAGTTCAAATTACTTGATAAATGACAATTTCGATAATGCAAGATATTACAACTAATTGAATCTATCTCTGAAATATTGAAAAGATAACACTTTTTAAGCTTATGAAAGGAATAATGAAATGTAAATATTTAATTTTTTTAATATTTAACCTAACTTGAAATGCACTTTAAACAATGACACTTTCAAACAACCTATTATTCACTTAGATCTCACTACAATAGATATGCAAATTAGAAATTAGTAATTTAAAGATACGTTGGGTTTACCAAAATGTGATGTTAAAAATGGATCCAAGGCTAGTGTTAACCTACATCACACTTTTCAACATTTTAACATTTAGGGGACACAAAAATGATCATAAAAGACCACTTGGCTACCATCCTCAAGGATGAACCAAAATGGATAATTAGTTTTTTCGTCCCCTTAGGGTTTTTGATTGATTAATTAGGGTTTTAATTGATGTGATTTATGTGATTATAAACTAGGTCAACTATGCAAGTACACCAAACTAATTTAAATTTAGGAGAATACATAACTGAATGATATAAACTAAAAATAAAAAGGAAGAGAGCAGAGACAAGTGAACCTTACATTCAAATATAAGATCAAACTAACCAATTAGGGATGTAGGCAACCTAGACTAAAAATAATGGTTTTGGGAATCTTGAAAAAGGTACAAGTGTGTTACAGTCTGTAGGTGCTTCCTTGTCAGAATCAACTTCAAAAAAAAATTGTCAATGAATAATTGATCTTGTCCTAATTTGATGAAGGAATGTTCTTGTATTCTTGATCTTGATATTAAGTCTTCAATCTTCTCCAAATCCACTTCATATCTCCAACCTGCAAAAAAGAGAGGAGAGAAGGTGTTGTGCCAAATAGGGGCTTGCCTAAGTCAAAACCCCATTTTGGTGTTTCCACCTCCATGATGGTTAGGATGATGTTGGATAAAGAGTGCTTACCTTAGGTTTGGCAAAGGAAAATGGATAAAAGAAAATGATAAATTACAATGTTGCAACTTACCATTCAAATCTAAATTCCTTGATGGACTAAATTCATGGTGCACATCTCATACAAGGAGAAATTGATAGTTGATTGAAGATCATGCACGTGTTAGTGACATAGAAGAGAGAGACCAAGAGATAGTCAAGAATGAAAAGATAGACCTAAAAATGAAATAGAAGAGAAGAGGAATAGGTTTTTGACCTATTTAAATTCATCCTAGGCTATTTCTACTAGCTTGGGAAGGTGACAATTGGAAAAAATATTTAAAATAGCCACTATTGGAGAAAATATCATGAGATGTTAGCACAACACACGAAAAATCTAGACAATGTGCTAGTGTTCAGATAACTTGCACTAAAACAATTATTGGAGACTAGAAAAACATAAGGGTAGCACAAATATAGCATGGAAAAGTGACCATGGGAAAGGAGGCTTGAGAACCTTGAGAAGGAGAATGGATAATGCAAGGGTTAAAATGAACCTACGTAAACACTAAGGGAATGGACACCAAAGTTGACATAATTTACATAGCATAAATTGCAAGGGTATGAAATTTTCCACATTACAATGCTAAAGTTCTCTACATATATTTAGTAGTAGAGGCCTCTCTCGAGACTTTCTCTACAACCTCCTCCTTACCCTTTTCTACCTACAACAATCTATGTGTGGACACTACTCCTATCAATATTCAATTGGTTTAGATAGTAGTGTGATTTATGTAAATGATTATTTTTTCTTTTAAACAATCCAAGTTGGCTTATTGTGGGACTTCCACTATTGAATCAAGGTTGGGTAGTCCTCCATCTTGTATTCAACATCACAATATTCATTCATAATAAATTTGGCATTATTTTTTTATTTATGCTTAGGTTCTCTACATCTATTTAATAATATATGCCTCTATCAAGACCTCCTCTACAACCTCCTTCTCAATAGAGAAACCAACTCTAACAAGGTTTTAATTAGGGTTATCTTATTATATTTAAAACATACTTTCCTCTAGACTTCAATATGTATTGAACCACTTTCCAAGTGACAAGCTTCAAACCAATAATTAATAGCACACCCTTCAATGTATACAATAGGGGGCATGTTTGTGTTTCATATAGTTCATATAATTTGGTATAGTCAAGCATGTAAGGTGGAAAATGGAACTTTATTGTACTGATAGCATGGGATCACTAGTGTATATTCAATAGTTGTATTCCCCTCTCTATGAGATTGTATGAACCAAACACCACTTTAAGATAAATTTTTACACCTGTAATTTATTCCATCCATATGAACAACTACATATATTCTCTTACAATTCATAAATATAGTTATAATCTTATGGATCACCCAATTATTATAGCCTAAGTACAACCTTTAGTGCATCCTTTTATGTGGGAAGCAATTATTATACTAATTCATGATGAATCATTTAATGAACTACTATTTTTGTATTTTTACATCATATAACTATGACAACTTAGGCATTAACTCTTTGAATCTCTTAATATACTTGTAGACGTAGAATAAATGGAAATCTGCACAGATAGATAGTTAAATCTAATCTAACAAATATTAATCTAAATCAAACAACTAAGAACGAGTAAAAATGAACAAAACAATTAAAACTATAACTAGAACAGTCTCACCGAATATGTGTCCACTTCTTCGAATATCTTGATTGTCCTTCTCCATTTTGTTGTCTCAATATTCTTGCCCTCAGATTTTCAGTATTGATGCAAGCATAACCTGGATGTATTTTCTAAGAAAAATATCAAATATAATAGGTTCTTCTCAAAAGTATTGATTTCGGGAGGAGGAACAATGACAATGACAAGTCATTTTATAGAAATTGGGTTTTCGAACGATCAGCTCAGATTCGAAAGAGAGATCAACAATTGAGATTGATAAATGCCATGCGATGTGAGTTCCATGTTAGTTAGAACGTGAGTTAGGAAATTTTGCAGGATATAGATTAAATTAGAACAATAACTTAATCTTGTGTCACAACTGTTCAAAAATAGAAAGAACATGAGTTTAAGATTAAATAATCAATTTAATCTTCAATTGAGAGTCTTCGAAAATAGAAGAAATAGACTTTGAATGAAAAAGATAAAGTTAGAACTCAGAGAATAATCCGTTTGAATGCATACATGAATTAATTAATTAAATAAAGATATTTAATTAATAAACACATTCATGCATATGAGTTAGAACTAGTTAATTGTCTGGTTGTGACAAAGAGTCTCCTCGTAGAGATGATCAAATATCGAATCCGGAGATAAATGACGGATTTAAATAGATCTTGAGTCAGAAGGTGAGTGAATGATTAGATAATTGGATGACAAAAGAATGTGATAGAAACAATTAATTATGAATTAAATGTTAATTTAATTCAACATTCAAAAATTGAAATGAATGAATTAAATAAATAATGTAATTTATTTAATTGACTATTGAAAAAGGATTAATTTAATAATTAAGTAATAAATATTTAATTATAGTTGAAATATGACATAGGGGTAATTAAATAATAAATTATTTAATTAAGAAAGAGAATTAATTAGTTAGCGAGATAATTAATTAAATATGATTTATTTAATTAATCAAGTTGAATAAAGGGCCATAATGAATTAATTAAATAATTAAAAGGTTATTTAATTTAAAAAAGGAAATACGTGTTTAGAAATTAATTAACATTATTTAATCATGACTATGGATATTAGATAATTATGTCGAAAGTGGTACTCGCAGGCCTAGACCAATTTTTGGTGTCTACAGTTTGCCCCTCTTTGATATAATGTCATTTCAGTTTTGTGTCAAAGAAAATATGCCTCGATCGTGCCCCAGTATGAAACAGGTTAGGGTATGCCCCCTCAGGAAAATTGACAAATTTGTGAAAAAATTCAAAAAAAATAAGGAAATATTCCCGATAAGTCAATTTATTGCTAGGGAGTTGATGAATTTGAATTTGGAAGTGTTAGGGATGTGTACGGGTCATTAGAATTTGGAAGTTTAAGCGGCCAATAGAAAAGGTTAGAAGAAAGGCCACCCAAACCCTAGGTATAAATAGAAATGAGGTTGAAAACCAATTCATTTGCACTCGGAAGAGTTGAAGAATTGAGAAGTTTTATCTGAGTATTGGATGAAGATGTCTTCAGTTCCCTACGCTGCACATTGTGGATATCAGATCTGGACATTTAGACGGCCAACCGACGTAGGACCCCCGGTATGTACCCTAAAAAAATCTCTTAAAATTTCATTTTGCACGTAGTTTTAGGAACGACACATTTGCTAAAAGATGTTTAGGCTCATTTAGGTCAATTAGGCATTCAACGTAAATGAATTTTAATGCACCGCATTTGGCATGTTGCATTGCATTTTTGTTTTAGATAGGCACATGAAGGATAATGAAAGGCATGTGTTATTTCAAAACGCATATGCATATGGGTAGGCAGATAGATTTTTGCACCGCATATGAATTGTTTGAGACACATTTTCTTGGTTTTCAATTTGAGTGATATTTGTAATGCATTTGAGATAAGTGACACAAATGCTTTATTGTGCAATGCAAGTGTCAAATAGCACCGCATGTGATTTTTTAAACCGTATTTGGCTAGTAAAATTTTTTGATAAAAACTTAAAAAAATAGACATTTGACATCATGGTGGAAATGAATTTGCGGGTTATTTTAGACCCCATCTATACCCTAGAGACATGACCCAACACATTTGAGCTAAGAGATCGATTGTTTAGCATGGAGTCACAATTATTATGGAGACTAGGACTACATCATGTACTAACTATGCCCATGATTCGAGCAAATAGAGGTATGTTGACTGCTTTGTGTGAGTGATGGCATTCTGAGACTTCATCGTTTCATTTTTTAACTGGTGAGGCGACTGTGACTTTAGAGGATGTATATAGGACCCTTCGTCTACCTATTAGAGGAGAGAGGGTTATGTACGATACGCAATGTGGGTACAACGAGATTACTAGATTCTATGTTATTGATGACATTAGGAGATTAGGGATAGAGCACTATGAGATCAGATGGCAGGTTCTAGCGGATAGGTATGAGAGGATGGATTGTATTTTATGTACATTGATTGGAGGGATAGGTCTTCCTGACCGATGGGGTCATGGATTTCCTATCGGGTTGGGAGAGACATTTGTTGGGATGTTAGAGAGGGAGATTGTGTATGCCTGGGGTCCCTGTCTATTAGGCATGCTATACTTTCACTTACATGATACAGTGTACCGAGATGCATAGTTTATGAGTTGTGGTACCACTCTTCTCATGGTTTGGGCATGGGAGCGTATTGATGTATTTCATCCTCCTGTTACTGCAAAGCGAGAGGCTAGATCTCTGTATGTTTTTCGGTATACAGGAAACATTACTCAGAGTCATATAGGAGACACAGGCTACTGGAGACATGCACTGGACACACTGGTTTAGTTCATGTGGAGGCCATACATGGATTGTGAGAGATGGTCCGTTGATGAAATACATTTACCTTTTTGTCAGCAGGCACAGTACTTGATCGATATGACTGTTTCGAGTGTACACATCGTTGAGAGATATCTTCCAGATCGTGTATTGAGACATTTTGGAGAGGTTCAGGATGATTCCAGAGGGAGAGAATATTTTGCTCAATCTTCCAGAGAGGTTCCCTACTGGGGGCCTATGATACAAGTGGCTACTACAAAGGAAAAGATTTAGGCTTTACAACCTTTACAACGGGGATGGAGAGGTGGAGCAGCAGATCTAAGGACTACAACTTCTTATGACACCTAGTGGGCAGAGCATCGTCCTATTCCATATATAGCTCCAGATCAACTGACACTAGTAGAGAGATGGCGTACAAGACCAAGAGGGTGGCACAAAGGTAGAGGTGGTGGTGATGATGGCAGAGGTGGTGGTGGTAGACGAGGACGACAAGGATGGAGAGGTGGACAGGTAGGTGGACTGTCACCTATCCGAGAGGCTAAGGTAGAGGTTGAGGCATAGGTTGGAGGTGAGCATGCTGGAGTAGAGATTGGCAGAGAGGACCTTATAGAGGAGGCTGATATGGATATTGATCCTCTTGGTATTTTGGAAGGTTATGGGGAGGATGATGTTGAGGAAGATGCACCCATGGAGGAGAAGGAGAGAGAGCTCTGGGATCAGATTGTAGAGGGGAGACGAGATGATGAGGCTCCTAGGGATAGTGACAAAGAGGCATTGGAGGAGAGGCTCAGATTCATTATAGTAGAGCGAGATGTCTTGCGGGTAGAGAGAGATAGTGCACTAATGGAGAGAGATCAAGCCATAGCTCGAAGACAAGAGACAAAACAACAGTTCATAAAGGTCAAACGCCTTTGCAGTGTCACCTCATCTGATGGGTTTTCTCATGAGCTAGTCAAATCAGTTGAGATAGTGTCATATTACAGAGATCTGTATGAGTCAATGGTACTAGCAGAGAGACGAGATCCTATCTTTTTAAAGGTTCATAGTCACCAATCACAAAGAAGGAGTTAGACTAGGACTCAGAGCATAGAGGGTGTGGTAGGACCACTAAGATTAGGTCCGTATGACAGGCCTTCCACCTCACAGAGTACCTTTGAAGTAGCTTCCTCCACCTTCACCACGTGACAGTAGTGGTAGTGGGACACGTTGACACTTTATATTTGTGGACATTGTATTTTGATGAGAGAGCTTGTGACCTCATTTTTATTTATGGATACATTCTGACATTGTACTGTGACATGTTATTTTGAGCAATATATATATGATTTTTGGCGGCTTCTATATGATATGTAGTTCTATTTTATGGTGACACATTTGTTTCTATATGATTATGTTTCTTAGATGATGTATGTATATGTGTTATGGATGATTGGTTTTCTACATTATGATGTCTTTATGCATTCTATGATGTTATGAATGTTATGTACTTATGATAAACAAATGCAATTTTCTATATGATGTCATTTACATGAGATGGTTATATACATGTAATGTTTCCATTATGCACCTTATGATGATTGAATGCCTATTATGCCATGATTTTCCTAGATATGCAATGAATATTTATAATGTTCATATCTATATGATGTATTATATGTAGACATACGACACTGTTTACATAATGCTTATAGAATGTATGCATATGCAAATTATCTAATTTGTTCGTTGTGTCACAAGACTCTATCATTATGTCGGAAAAGAGAAATGTTAGCACAAATGATTTCAGAATGTTAGTAAGAAACAACAAAGGTTGATTGAAAAACATATGATCTTCGATATTTTTCCATATATGTTAAGCCTGCAATTTTATCATCATTGGGCGGGTCTGACACAAATGGATAGTACACACCATGATATGAGATAGACCATAGTGTACAAAGTCATCCATCTACGAAAAAATAGACAGTCGTAGACAAGGAGTGTCTTAACTCAAACTAAGGACAAGATTGCCCCAGTCGTTCTGTCTTGAAAATCCACAAACATCAAACAAATAAAAGACAGGACATGAGACATCATTTCTCCTCTAAATCCTTGATATGAAATCCTTGAGGAAACTAGTAACATGACTCAAAATCCAAAATTAAAAAGACAGTTGACAGACAACAGCTAAAGAAAAAGAGTCCTGATACATCCTTGAGAAAGCTAGTAACCGGTTTTATTCACAAATCGATAGAAAGATAAAACAAAATAAGATATAAAGTCATAAATCCAAATAAAATTATTCGCCAAAACTTGATCTTGTGGGATTGTTTGATGTTTGATGTTTGATGTTTGACATAGCGTAATGTGAGGGATGACACATACGGCATAAGATGTTGAGTCTGGTTTTGACCTGGTCACCATCTTTGTAAGGCATGACAAAGTCTGTTTTCAGAAAGACACGTGTTGTATAAGACATTGGAGCCTGATGATGTTGATGCAACAAGATACATGAAGCTATGACAATTTGATGATGTCCATTGACAACAAAGACATATCTTGCTTAAGACATAAGTTGATCACTCTAACAAAGTGTTTGATATTGACTTAATGGCTTTGAGATGTTTTTCTTGTTGATGCATGACTTGTTTTGATTCCTTGACTGATTTGAGTGTGTGTGTGTTGACAGTGTATGAGTTGAGATGATATACCCTAAAGGATTGACCTAATGCAGCCTCGGGGGCTCATTGATTGATTAGCCTTGCCTACGTTGTACACGCAGAGACCTCGTAGTTCGACCAAACTTTAACTGACATAACTGACTGAAAATATGTACTTAAGTTGATGATATGCAATGTGTGTGATAATGAATGTGATAAACCCTATGGGACTGACCTAGTGCGGTCTCGAGGGCTCATCAATTGATTAGCCTTGCCTACGTTGTACACGCAGAGACCTTGTAGTTCGACACGACCAATGACTTTAAATGTACAAAGAGTCATGATTTTAATGTGTGTGAGACATGAGAAACCTAGACAAGCAAACCTAATGCCTTGGGGGCACATCGACTGATGGCCTTGCCTACATCCAATCATAGAGGCAATGTAGTTCGACTATGTCTACGACTGACTTAACATAACTGACTTGACTTTTTTTTTGGGATTTTCTGACATGTTTTGATTTTTTGGTCTTTTTGGTCTTTTTGAGGTTTTCTACTATTTTTAAAAATATTTAGGACATTTTCCGATGTTGGGTTGCTATGTACAAGGTCCACATGACATAGAACAAGGATTTCCCCCAGTCGGGAATAAGACATATGAGATGGAGTGGGGAGACGGAGTGGATTTGATGTCAATCATTCCAAGCAATGGATAAGACAACCATTTATTATGAGGGATAGTGAAAAGTCTGATTGGAATGATGGTAGATGAAAGAGCGTGTTTGACTACACAGGGCGCCTGGTTGCCAGGTTTTCATCATGGTACTTATCCATAGCACCACCAAAGTGGTTTTCACTATTGGACGGATTATTTCTCTTTACTATTTTGTTGATTTTCCAATTTTTTTGGTGTTACAAAGATGCCTGTTTTCCAGGTTTTCATCAAGGTAACCATTTTTTCATTTTTCCAATTTTTTTGTATTTTCTCAATTAAGACCAAGACTCTTAGAAGCTATGCATAGAACCTTCTCAAATGAATGCTATTAATTGGTGACAAAATTGGCTCTCCTTCAGGGGTATAGAGTTTGTATGCTCTTGATCCAAAAGCTTCTGTGACAATATAGGGTCCTATCCAGTTAGGTTCAAACTTACCTGGATTTTCTTGTTCAGCTTGATTCTTGGGATTCTCCATTAAAACCAAGTCACCAATGTCAAAGTGTCGATTTAGAACTTTCCTATTATAGCTATGATGAAGACGATTCTGATATGCTTGCAAATGGTCTAGTGCTTTCTGTCTTCGTTCATCTAGCAATTCTAACTCTTGTAATCTGGATACATGGTATTCTTCATCATCAATGTGACTTTTCAAGGATACCCTCAAGGAAGGAATTTCAACTTCAATAGGTAAGATAGCTTCAGATCTGAATACTAGGGAGTATGGAGTGGTGCCAGTGGGAGTACGGATGCTTGTGCGGTAAGCCCATAAGGAAAGATTTAGTTGTAGGTGCCAGTCACGACCATCATCATTGACAGTCTTTTTTAGGATTCTAAAAATGGTTTTATTAGATACCTCGGCTTGGCCATTACCTTGTGGGTAATACAGGGTGGAAAAAAGATGTTTGATATGGAAATCCTCACATAGATGGCGTACTTTTTGGTTTTTGAATGGGCGTCCAGTGTCTGTGATAATGGATTGGGGTACACCATACCGACAAATGATATAGTTTAAGATAAACTTGGATATTTGTGTGTCGATGATGTAGGTCATGGGAATAGCTTCAATCCATTTGGTGAAGTATTCAGTGGCGGTTATGATGAATTTATGGCCATTGGATGATGGAGGGTGTATCTTACCTATGAGGTCAAGTCCCCAATGGGCAAAGGGCCATGGTGATGTAATCAGATAAATCTCCTGTACTGGTGCTTATATCAAATCTCTGTGCATCTAACACTGTCTACATTTCTTTACAAAGAAATATGAGTCATTTTCCATTATAGGCCAATAATAACCTAATCTCATAATATTATGGGCTAAAGTAGGACCGCTCAAATGGGATCCGCATATACCCTCGTCCACCGCTCGCAAGGTTGTTTGTGCTTCTTCAGCATCGAGACATCTCATTATGGTGTTATCTAAGGTACGTTTATACAGGGTATCTTTGATGATAGTGTATTTAGTTGACTTACAGATAAAGGTTATGCACTGGTTGTTTGACAGGTCTAATGGTAAGGTTTGGTCATTTAGATATTCGAATACGTCTTTGTACCAAGGGGAAGTAGGACCAACAATCGTACACACCATCACAAAATTGGGAACATCATAGGCAGGGACCAACAACTCTTCGACCAAAAACTCAAACTTAGGCACATTGCTCAAAATATCCAATAAGGAACCCACGGTTGCCATAGCATCTACTACCCTGTTCTAAATACATGGTATTTGTTGAAAGGTAATGTCATCAAAGTAATGCTTGAAACTATCAGCCATGCACTTGTAGGGGGCAAGCTTCTCATCATTTCATAATCATCATTTACTTGTTAGACTACTAGCTGAGAATCGCCAAAAACATGAAGACTCTTAATCTTCCACTGGGCTGCCATTCGTAGTCCTATCACTAAGGCTTCATACTCTGTTATGTTGTTTGTGCAAGGGAAAGAAATTCTGAATGATTTAGGACTATTATCGCCCTGAGGTGTAACAAATAGGATACCTACTCCTGAACCACGATTTGTATGTGACCCGTCAAAGGATAATTTCCATTTGGTTCTAATGTCAATGTTGAAGATAAATTCATCAAGAAAATCTGCCACTAAAGGATGGTCTACCTTCATGGGTGCATCTGTTAACTGATCTGCAATTACTTTTCCTTTTATAGCCTTCCTCTCCACATATTGGATGTCATATTCACTAAGTATCATAACCCATTTAGCCAATCGGGTTGTTAATGTTGTTTTACTTGGGAGATATTTGAGGGGATCAATCTTTGCGACCAACATTGTTTGGTGATTTAGCATATAGTGTCGAAGCTTTTGAGTAGAAAATACTATCACAAGACATACACATTCTATGTTATTGTAATTTAATTAATATCCCACCAAGTTACAACCAATGTAGTACATTGCCCTTTCATGACCTTGATCATCATTTTGTGTGAGAAGGGCTCTTAATGTTGACTGAGTTGCTGAAATGTATAGTATCAATGGTTTTCCATCTGTAGGTGGCATTAAGATAGGTGGAGTGATAAAATAATCCTTGAATTTTTTGAAATATTCTTGACATTTAGGTTTCCACACAAATGGTACTCCTTTCTTGAGTAAATGTTGAAATGGTTGTATTTTGTCAGCCAGTTGTACAATGAAACGCCTAATAGACTGCAATCTTCCCTATAGTTTTCTTAGTTGACCAATACTGACTAGAGGAGGCATTTCTACAATAGATTTTACCTTCTTTGGATCTACTTCAATTCCTCTTCTATGAATGATATACCCTAGAAGTTTCCCTAATTTCACTCCAAAGACACATTTCTTTGGATTTAGTTTGACGTTGTAATTCTCTAGCCTTTGAAATATCTTGTCTAGAACTTTCAAATGATCTACCCTTGTTACCGATTTAGCTAATATCTCATCGGCATAATCTTCTATGAGAGTATGTACAAAGTCATGGAAAATAGTAGTCATTGCGCGTTGATAGGTAGCTCCTGCATTCTTAAGCCCAAAAGGCATACCATTCCAATGGTATGTTTCCCATTGACACGTGAAAGTTGTCTTGTGTTGGTCTTTAGCTACGATTTTGATTTGGTTGTATCCAAAGAAACCATCCATGAGGGATAGCATCTTGTATCTTGTTGTGAGATCTACTATCATGTCTATGTTTGGAAAAGGGAAGTCATTCTTAGGACATGCCTTGTTGATGTCTCTAAAGTCTGTGCAAATGTGGATGCCCCCTGTTGGTTTAGTCACTGGCACAAGATTTGAAATCCAATCTATGGTTCTTATGAATCCAACATCTAGGAGTTTCTTAAGTTCTTCTTTGACTAGTAGGGAAATTTGTGGATGCATTTTCCTTAACTTCTGTTTGACCAACTTAATACCTAGCTGTAATGGTATATGGTGCAATAGTAGGTTTGGATCCATCCTAGGCATGTCAGCATATGGCCATGCAAATTTTATCTATCTCTTTATGAAGAAGTCCTGAAACTCTTTTTTTTTGTCTTTGTCAACGAGGTTGCCAAGCATATTACCCAAGGGTTTTCTTATGTGTTTATGTTGACTTCTATAGACTCCTCTACTAGCATCGATGACTTAAATTGAGCAACGAGGAGAATATTCAAACCTCCATCCTTGGGTGCCTCAAAGAGGTTTTCACCCTCAGATATGTCCTTTATTTTTACTATTTCTTCATCCAAAGGCATCTTTCGGTTTTCACCTAGGGACTCGTCATTTTTCTCATTTTCATTTTTTTTCTTTTTATTCTCATTTTTGCGACTAGAGGTGTAGATAGACTCCCCAAAATATGATTTTTAATCCAATTCTATGGTAAAACTAACTTTATGATCCCCTCTAGGTATGCCTTCTCGAAGTCCCACGAACTCGTCTATTGCTTCATTGTTCTCGAAACTATCTAAGATGGGTGTACCTTGTTGATCCCAGTCAATAAGTTGGGGATATATGAGGGGCATGTCATCATCGGAGTTATCAAATGTGGAAGCTGACAAGGTGAAAATATATTGGTTGACATGGTCACATAATTTTTGGACTAACTCCTTTTTGTTCTTTTTTCTATGGGTAGGTAAACTCTGATGTGGGACTATTGCAATGGCTAGGTCATTAGAAGATGGTTCGTTAGGTGCCCAAGATGCATGATCAAGGGTTTCCCAATAATAGTGCTTAAGCCATTATTCTTTGGTCAAATAATTCTTATTACAGGGGCTAGATGGACTTGGTAAGGGTTTTATCATTTGGTCGAGTTCTCCAAATAGATTATCCAGGTTCATGGTACTGGTAGAGGAAAGGGAAGCCCATTCATAGTAGCTTGAGTCAGGGGATTCATCATAAACTGGGGGAAGTGGTTTGTGAGATATCTCGATGTCTTCATAAGCACTCACTTCCTCTTGAAATAGTGACAAAGTACTAGGAAAGCCAATTCTAGGCAATTGAAACCCTAGCCCTAGGTATTTCGGTCATGGCGAGACAATGATTGGTTATGTCCTTCCATTTTCATGTAGTCCTAACCCACTATGTCTGTTATAGCCTTTTCTTTGTATTATCTTAAATCCTTTTCCATATTGATCCTTAGCTATTTGAATAGACGATGAGGGGTATTCATTGTCTTCCTGGTACAACTAGGAGGTAATATCACCTTGGTCCACAACTTCTTCACTTAACTCTCCCCATTTGGTCAATGTCATTATAGGGGGAACATGAAATGTGACTACTGATTTTATTCTATTTGTCATGGGTAATCCATATTCCTTAGGTGGAACCAACTGACTGACACAATAGGATGCCTTCATGTGATATTCCCCACAACCCTTGTCTTGGATCTTGGCCTTAGGATTGGATGATGGTGGTTTGAATGAAATGGACTCATTAAGATGTGATGGATCAATGTATAGGGATAAAGTGGATGATGAAGCTTCTTGATTAACTGGTACCTGTCGTTGTGGAATTTACCTTAGGCTTGTACAATATTGAAAAGGATCTGGATCACCATCAATCATGATCTTGGTGCCACTATACAGTAATTTAAGACATTGGTGATATGTGGAAGGTATGGCTTTCATTGCATGTATCCAAGGTCTACCTAACAACAAGTTATATGAAAGGGTGGCATCCAAGACCTAAAAGGTGGTGTTCATAACTGTTGGGCCAATTCTAATAGGGAGTGTGACAACTCCTTTGGATTATCTTTCCTCATCATCGTAAGCCTTGATGACTATACTCTTAGAGGTTTCTACGCATGCTTCTGAGAATCCTAATTCCTTAACCAAATTTAGGATACAAAGGTTCAAACCTGCTCCTCCGTCTACAAAGATATAATGGGCCATTATGATCAGTCTTTTCTATTAAGTAATCCTATTGGGAAAATGTGGCATGATGAGAGTTGGTTAAATATCCTATCATTTCTTCGAAACAATTGACATCTAAGTTGGTAGGAACATTCATTCTCTATAAGGCTTTGTCAATAATAGCTCGGTGCTCAGGTGGTTAGTTCCAAAATGGATATCTGTGTTGGGCTCTTGCTCAGTTGATCAAGCATATTATACTTAGACTTGGAAGACAATGTAGGTGGCTCAGAAGAAGGAGCTAGAAGAGTTATCTTGGTTTTGCATGTGTTTACAACACATTTAGGATGCTTCTTAATGGTAATGGTATGGATATTTTCATTTGTAGCTCGGAGGTGGTTTATGATCGTACCTTTTCCATAGTCATACTTGGTATTTGCATAATTGGCTGATGGAGTATTCTTGGTTCCCAAACTAGAGGCCTTTCCTTTCGTGTGGTCATGTAATGGATCTGTGAAGACCTTATGATCATTGTTCTTGGTATTTTTTTTCCCATTGACCTCTATGGTTCCATTTTCAACAAAGTCTTGTATAATATTCTTCACTTATCGACATTGTTCTAGGTTGTGTCCTTTTGTTCGGTGGTATTCACAATAGGCATCATCATCCCACCATGAAGGTTTAAACTATCAAGGATCATATTCTCTTGGTTCTAATGGTTTTATGAGATCATGTTTAATTAGCTCTTGGAAATTGTCTTGATTGGCTGCCCCAAAGGAGTAAATTCACGTTTAGGAAATCTCTTTTGTGGTCGTTATTGCTGTGAATTTTGGACAAAATTTTCTATTTGATCTAGATTACTCATCATGTCCTAATTGGGGTTATAACCTCTAAGTGTGATAATTGGTCTCGTATGTATGGTTTTAGCATCAAAAATTTCACCATTTGTAACATTTTTGTTTCTAGACCAAAACTTGTTTCTATCGTTGGGTGTGTTTTGATGTTGAACCACTAGGTTTTTTCCTAGTACTTTAATTTCTCCTTTGTCAATAAGGCCTTTTTGAAGGATGATTCCCTTTTGTACCAAGTCTAGGAATGAAGTACAACAATGTACCGTTAAGTCATCTCTTAGTTTTGGATTGATGTTTTCAAGGAATATCGAGACCTTTTGTTTTTCTAGTATTTCAACTGGACATCTGCTAGCTAGACTTCTCCATCTTTGGAAGAAAGTGGTGAAAATTTTTCCTTCTTCTTGTGTTATGTGACACAAGGTAGCTATTGCAACTTCATTGTCTATGTTAAAGGAAAAGTGTTTGACAAAATCCTCCGCTAATTCACCCCAGGATCGTATGCCATATGGTAATTTAGAGAACCATTCTAGTGCTATCCCGACAAGGGTTTGTGGAAATAGTCTCATCAAGTATGTGGGGTCATATTATATGTCCATGCATGTCATAGAGAATTCTCTAATGTGTTCTAAAGGATTCTTCCTCCCATTATACTTAGGCAAATTTGGTATGATGTATCCATGTGGGAAGGGTGTCATGTAGAGCGCTTTGTCAAAAGAACATAGACATAGATCTTGCGCTGAGATAGTTTGTTTGCCTGAAATAGACATGTTGTCCATCTGTTGTTGAAGAATTTGTATTTGGTATTGGAGAACATGCATTTGGTATTGGATAACATCTACTTGTGTCAAGGACATGTTAGTTGCATTGTTTGGATCAATGCAGGTGTTCTGAAATGTTGTGTTCTATGATGGATTGTGATTTGGCGAGGGTATATATCTTGTTTGAATGTTTTGATTTGGTGTAGGAATATTTCCTATTTAAATGTCCTGATTTGATATAGGAATTTTTCCTAACTAAATGTTTTGATTTGGTATAGGAATATTCATGCCAACTTTGGATCTCTTACCAGTAGTGTTTGTGCCAAAGGGATTTGATGAAGTTGCTCCTGCAGTAAATTGTAAACCTTGTGTTACATTGAAAGGGATTGTGCTTACAATTGACGATGTTTGAGTAGGTATGTCGGTTGGTATTACTACGGTAATTTGGGGAATAGAAACACTTGACGTCACAGTTTGTGTTGGTTGAGTAGATGTTGTTTTCAAGGTGTGAACATCAAATCCTGGTGGTAGTGTGGCACCTTCTACTAGAAACTTTGCTAGATATCGTTGGGGATCATTTGCCAAACATTCATCCATAAAGGATATAAATTTGAGATCTTGTACTACAACATCTATGTCTTCGGTAAAAAATTGGCCATGTGCATTTCTAGTGACGTGTTTTTCAAGCAATGTTTTGTGTGGTCTTGTTTTCCCTGATGGTTGATTTTTGAAAGGATTGAAAAATTCGTTAGGGTCCGACATTTCTTTTTGTTTCTTTTTAGATCTTGTTTCAACCATGAAAAGTTGCTCAAAATGGGGTAATGCAAACTATGTCTAAAAACTGATATGTCCTATTTCTATGTTTTTTGGATTTTCTAAAAATAAAGGATGTTGCTAAAGATTTCTAAAATGACGTATACTAAGATGACGTATGCTAGGATGGACAATATGAAAAATCTCGAGTAGACTTATGATGGTAAATGATTCTAAGATGGGTATAACCTACCACCTATGGAATAAATCCAAGCAATGATTTGAGTTGACCAAGGAACCTGATTGTAGGACAAAGACAGTTGACAAGGTGAATTTCCCAAACTACACTGTTGAGCTGGAAAGATTCACAAATAGGATAATAGTGACTAGGTTCAATGATAGTGACAAATCGGAGCATGAACGTATCCAATGACGAGGAAATTTATTCTATTCTACGATATTCAATTACCTAGGAAGTGTCTAAATGCTTGTAACCTAGGATGACTATGACCAGGACATATATGACACCTAATAATGCAAGGTTTTTGAGCAATTTTTTTTCCATTTTTTGTCCAAGGTTGATCTTTAGAAACATAAGTGAAAAAGACAGTTATGCTTTCGTACTCAGTTGGCAGTTTTTGAAATTTTATGTTGACATTCAAATGCGGTTCACCAAATGTAGACATAGAATAAATGGAAATTTGCACAGATAGATAGTTAAATCTAATCTAGAAAATATTAATCTAAATCAAACAACTAAGAACGAGTAAAAAAGAACAAAATAATTAAAACTATAACTAGAACAATCTCACCAAATATGCGTCCACTTCTTCGAATTATCTTGATTGTCCTCCTCCATTTTTTGTCTCAATATTCTTGCCCTCATATTTTCAGTATTGATGAAAGCATAGTCTGGATATATTTTCTAAGAAAAATATCGAAGATAATAGGTTCTTCTCAAAAGTATTGATTTCGGGAGGAGGAATAATGACAATGACAAGTCAATTTATAGAAATTGGTTTTTCGAACTATCAGATCATATTCAAAAGAGAGATGAATGATCGAGATTGATAAATGTCATGCGATTTGAGTTTTGTGTCAGTTAGAACATGAGTTAGGAATTTTTGCAGGATAGATATTAAATTAGAACAATAACTTAATCTTGTGTTAAGACTATTCGAAAATAGAAAAAAAACGAGTTTAAGATTAAATAATCAATTTAATCTTCAGTTGAGAGTCTTCGAAAATAGAAGAAATAGACTTTGAACGAAAAATATAAAGTTAGAACTCGAAGAATAATCCATTTGAATGCATACATGAATTAATTAATTAAATAAAGATAATTAATTAATAAGCACATTCATGCATATGAGTTAGAACTAGTTAACTGTCTGGTTATGACAAAAAGTCTTCTCGTAGAGACGATCAAATATCGAATCCGGAGATAACTGACGGATTTAAATAGATCTTGAGTCAGAAGGTGAGTGAATGATTAGATAACTGGACGAAAAAATAATGTGATAGGAACAATTAATTATGAATTAAATGTTAATTTAATTCAACATTCGAAAATTGAAATGAATGAATTAAATAAATAATGTAATTTATTTAATTGACTGTTGAAAAAGGATTAATTGAAATATTAAATAATAAATACTTAATTATAGTTGAAATATGACAAAGGGGTAATTAAATAATAAATTGTTTAATTAAGAAAGCGAATTAATTAGTTAGTGACATAATTAAATAAATATGATTTATTTAATTAATCAAGTTGAATAAAGGGCCATAATGAATTAATTAAATAATTAAAAGGTTATTTAATTAATAGAGGAAATATGTGTTTAGAAAGTAATTAAATAATTAACACTATTTAATCATGACCATGGACATTAGAAAATTATGTTGAAAGTAGTACTCACAGGCCTAGACCAATTTTCTGTGTCTATAATACTAGCACACTATCTCACCTACTTGTTGCTTGATCTCTTTCAAAACTATAATATTTTAGTGCGTCAACTAAATGTAATCAAATTTTGTCAAAAAAAAGTCTGCAAATGAATAGTTTTATCTTTTACTTCTATTAGTATCATAGTGTATGTACTTGTCTTAAGTTTCATCACTCAATGTAGTTGTAAATAGCTTGATCTTACAAACATCATTATTGATCTTCTTAGCATGCTATGGTATTTCACATTCCTTCTAGAGGTTCATGGTGACCTATGAATTACTTAATAATGTCCCTAATCGTACCTTTCCCTATGCTTTACCATGAAATTTATAGCCTCTATAATTATGCGTCACAATTTTTTGGTAGAACTAGTCACTCCCTTTTCCACGCCCACTAATATGTGGTAGGTGAATACTCCATATCTAGAGTCTCCATGTGATTTTATATTAATGACATCTTGACCTATAGATTTATCTTCTTGAATAGCTTATGCTAAATAGGAGTTAGAAACCTATGAATTTCCTCTCCAATTGAGCTATAAATAGATACAAAAACTAGAGTACACAACTATTTGTGGAGAATTTAATAAAAATATTGATGATAAATATCCACAATGTATTCAAGTGTTTTGATTAGATAAGATTATTTGATGTCCACTATGTCTACCTTTGATACTATTTTTTTAATTACTTTCCATAACAAGAGCCAATCAAATATATTCTCAGGTATATTGACCTAAAAATCTTCATACAAGGGATCAAATAATTGGTTCTCATGTCACTCCTTGAGTATTGATCTTATAGGCATCTCTATATATATGAAATCCTTGACCCTTTCTATAAGCCACTTATAGATATCATCATGCATGAACTACCAAGGCATCAGTTCAAATTTCACAAATATTAAGAGGGCCTCGATAATGGAACCAAAGTGTTAACCATACTAATGCATGTGAAATTGACCAAAGCTAAACACTTGAATTAACCCATGTGTATTGGCATAACACTGCATAATTTTCACCTAAAGGGACATCCATTATTGAAGATCATTCATGCAAAAGGGACATTAGAATGAAAACTAATAGACCTTCATTTATTCACTCATTGATAAAAAGTGGCTATATCCATGGGGCTTATATAAGCACTTGTTCCCATTGTTGACTAAATCTATAATAGAATTTTTATAATATCTATCTATAATACATACTTCACCTAAAAGTTAGTATCTATTCTTATCAACATGGGTCCTAAAATGCATGATGTATTCAAAATACATCTTTAGGAAACTATATGTTTTTTACCATGCTTTTCAAATTATGTTGCATGTCTATCCTATTAAATTCTCAGTACCTATTTACAAATATTTAAAATATAAGATATTTTTGACACCAATGCAACTAGAAGTTGAGAAAAAAATTCACTATGAAAGCACATAGTAGAGTAAAGAGTAAAATAATATATAAAGTCACATGATAAAGAATGGAGTGATGCTTAATAAATATGATATGAATCAAACCATTATGATTCTCTACCAAGTAAATAATATATAAATGTATTTATTAGGAAAACATTAGTTCTCTAGTAATATGTACATTAGAAATAACATGAACCAAACTATCATGAAACAATGAAGTGTCAACAACATACATATGGTCAGCATGAGTTTCTTGAGAAATATCATCATTAAGTGTGGTAGTATTATGTGAAGGGGGAAATAAATCATGTGTAATATCCCCCCTTGTTCTATAGTTTTATTTTCAACATTTTTTTTAATAAATTTATTACCGAGCAATGCAAGAAATATAGATATTTACAAAAATAAATAAATTTCTAGAAAATGCATACTATTAATAACTTATATTTGATTATTTCCTTAAGAAACACATTTAAATCATACCCATAATACAAATATGCAATATTACAGGTCTAAATTTTGTTTGATCAAAAAATTGGAGACTCAGAATTAGATGCTACCAAAAATCCTCCTTAAAACTGTTGCTTGATAAATATTTGGCTTAGAAACTTATAATGGAGTTGAAACAATGCCAAAATCCTAGGCATTTTACCCTAAGGAATCACGCACCCATCTTTGACTTCTACAACTTGTTTGGAGGGGTACAACCTACCTTAGGAACCACGTGCTAGCTATTTCTTGCTCATTCAACAACAATAATTTTTTTGATATGTTCTTCTCCCAAAGTCTAATTTGAAAAAATATTCTACAATCAATGAAGCTCTGATAACAACCTTTGAATGAGATTATTCAATCTAGTGCCCTTAGGTGATCTTTCACACCTACAAACACTTTTCTTTTTTATGGATTTTGTCCTCAAAAAAGCTCAAACTCTCAACTAGAAAACCCTTGCAAGTTTCCTCTCCTCCAATTTGCAAAATAACAATGAATAATTCAAAAAGAATTGTTTTTTTCTTTTCTTTTTATACTTCTATCAATTCCCATGCCCCCATTTGGCCAAATAAACGTTTAAAATAATGTTTTCTTTTGTTGGCATTTAATAACATTTTCTTTTTTAAAAATATTTCATAAAGTAACATTAAAATATAATACATTATTAAATTTCAAATATCACCCCTTAACTCCTTATACTTCCATAATATAAAGCTATCATTAATAAATGATATTATTAAAGTTAAATTAACTTCAATAATATAATTATTTTTTTAAGCAAAAGGCATAGTGCCTATATATTTGTATTGATATATAAAATATTTACAATAAGTATTTTGATCATCCTAGCCATATTTGATACTGCCTACACTATAGAAATGTGTAATATGTCAATTACAAAATCTAAAACATATTGTTTCAAGATCACTAGCCTATACTATAACTAGTAACATGTATGTAGCTTACAAAACCAAGCTATTACAACATGTAATGAATAGTTTTTATATCAAAAAGATTTTAAGCTTAAATCCAACAACTGAAAAAACCCCATTTTACTTTAATAATATAATTAGCCATTAACTCTCTGAATAATACCAACACCAACTCATTGGAGTGATCCATTCACATTTTCCAAATATAGGTGTGATGATAGCTAATCCATATATGACTTACTATAAATAATAATTATGAGAATTATGACCAAGTGACTTACTATAAATAGTATGGAAGAAAACGTCAAGAACGGCCTCCAAAAGGTACACCACAAATATGTTGAGCCACTAAGCTTAAGAATATAAAATGGACATCAAAAGGCATGTTGAAGAGCCTCACATTATCCTCAAAGGGGTCCCCTACACACAATGTTAGCCTACGGGGACCAAATGGTAGACTAACCACTGCAAAAGATACTGACCTAGGAAAAGGGGACATTACATCATGTGTATCATCTAAGCCAACATCTTGGGTTTTCTCATTTGATAAGTTATTGTGAATAGGAAGCACCAATGTAAAAACAAATAATGGATTATTGCTTGTATATTTAACAATGTCAAAGTTTATGAAGGTATTTCATGATATGCTAGAAGGCTATCACCATAATTAGACCTTAAAATATTATGAACAGTCCAAAGAGATAAAGAATAATCATGTAAAATATCATCCCTAGATGTATCAATTGAATTCTCGAGAGATGTACCAATAAACAAAATTTTACTATATTCCATAAAAGAAGTATCATCATCATAAATCATATTTAGGATTGAAGAGAATGCATCCCTAACTAAGATGTAATAATGTCAAACACGCAAAGAAGGATCCACCCAATGGAAAATTAATGAAGGGTTAAACCCTAGATTAAGTAATAGATGCATAAGGATAAATCAGATCTAGAAAAAGATAAAAAAAAATGTAGTATTTGAAAATCTAGATTCTAGTATTAATGTTTGTCTTTTCTAGTTGATCATGGTGGTCATTTTTAGTTTGTTATGTGCTCTTTTATTTAACAAGGTTGGTGGATCCCTTCAAATCTCTCCTTTTACCTCTTACAAAAAGAAAAGGGGAGAACAAGGTTGGTGGATCCCTTCAAATCTCTCCTTTTACCTCTTACAAAAAGAAAAGGGGAGAAGCATACTTAGGGAAAAACTATATGGTGGTTGACCAAAATGTAGAGAAATAAAACATGTCCTATAACTAATTTAGGATCTAATAGACGGTAAAATAATTAATGTTAATCAAACATAATTAATATGAATTAAAATTGATAAATTTAAAAGAGGGTCGGAATGTCTCTTACCTCTATGTCAATTTATGACTGTCAATGAGAAGATTACATGTTGCATGTTGTGCTAGATTTAAATCAAAATTTTGGAACCCAATATGGGCCTGTCAAACTATAACAAGACTAGGTTGCACCTATGTTTTAATCTTAGAAACTTTGTTTATGTCCAATTTCATCCTCTAATGAAATATCCTTCATTGTCTTCTCCCCTCTTCATCTACTTGCATCTAAGACAAATGGGGTGTTGAAAAGCACCTTTGGGATTTATTGTATGCAACTAAAGAAGTATGAAACTTCCTTAATAGTGAGTCAAACCCCTTTCTTAGTTTCAAAATGATCAAAGATAAATAAGACACTAAATGTATATTAGATAAATAAGTGTAATATATATGATGCAAAAATATAAAGGATATTCTTTGATAAATGTTTTTAATTTGATTATTGATCCTTAGATGATGATTTTTATATTAAATTTTTATCATCATTAATGATTTAGAGCTTAGTTTTATATGCACAATCCTAAATATTTGGTACACAACTTGCCGAGTAATGATCAAATATTTGAAATGATTGATTAGAAACAATAAAAAAAAAAAATTAAAATAATACAAATATAAGATTATCGATGCAACTTTTCCAAAAGATACATTCATCTATGATCAATCTAAGAAAAAACCAATGTAATTTAAAAATAAATAAAAGTACAACTTATGGAGCTTTGTCCCCCTTATTACAACTTTAAATTCAAAGGGATCTCCACCTTTTATGATGGCTTCGAGGTTATAAAGATAGAGAAAAGTTTATTTATCAAATTGTTCTTGGTGGTGTCAAAAAATAATTAAATAAATAGTGTCCTTTTATTTGTTTAAAGGAAAATTCCTTTACTTTTCCCTTTAGCGATGTGGGCATGTATTAAAACAATGTATTTCTGAGCCATGCAATTATTGTACTTGGAATAAGACAAAATAAAACACTAAAAAGAACGTGATAAAAACTAAAGGGCGGTTTATTTTAAGGTGACTAAAAATATTTAAAGAAAAAGTGGGGATATTCATATTAGAGAAATCCTCTTCCGTTCATTTAATATATTTGTGTGGGGGCGGGGAGATGTTGGGTATATAATTTATTGGTACAAATTATAACTAAATGAGGGTGCAAGGAATATTAGGTGTTGGTTACAATGAATGAATCAAAGGAATAAAGAAGCATATACTCCATAAGGTTCCAATTTTTTTTTAATTGAATCAATGAAAATAATATACAACTAGCAATCACATCTTCGTGTGTAATGGGTACATCAAAGAGGTGTGGAAGGTCAATTAGGAAAATAATTAGTCTATTTTTTGCATATGTTTGTGCAATACATGAGGTTAATTGGTAGGCCATTTAGCAAATGTTGTTTGTACAACAAAGGTCTCAATGAAGAGAGAGAGGGGGGGTAAAGAGATAGAGATAGGGGAGAGAGATAGAGAGGAAGATGGAGATGGAGGTGGAGGTGGAAAAGGAGAGGGATATGGAGAGGAGAGGAAGAGCTAAAGAGATAGAGGAGAGAGAGAGTGGAAAAGATAAATATATAGAAAGGGAGAGGGAGAGTACGAGAAAGGGAGAGATAGAAAGATGAAGATGAAGATAAGAAGTGATATATAGAGAGAGGTAGAGAGAGGGAGAGATATAGGGTAGAGAGAGATGGAGGGATAACAAGATAGAGATAAGTGATGCAATATAAGGATGGGGTTTTTGTCAAGCAACCCATCCAAGCAAACATAACACCACCAACAACCTTACTTCAAAAGTTGAAAACATTTGCAACAAATTTTTAATGAAAAATATAACCAAATCTTCTTCATTCAAATTGAATAATATGATTTTTACATATAATTTGCAGCTACAACAAAAACATATAATACCAACATCCATAAGCTAAACTGAAATCAATTCTACAGGAAAAAATCAATACAATTCCACAAACCCGTCACTTATGTCCATCATTGCTCCCTGATTATCATGAATCTTTTAAAATGCCTTCTACGTTTGGTGTGCCTCATTCTCGGCTTTTCAGATCATTTTGAAGTTCTTGATTTCATTACCATATGAGAAAGTTATGACCAATTTACTGAAACTGGGTCTCATAGTCACGGCTCAAACAATCTTTCTCTCCCCAAAATGCCAGTCAAACCTCCACCTCCTGCACTATGAGCATGAGATTTGTACCTTCAACCCCTTAATGTTCTTTTTTGATAATTCTCTCAAATATTTTCCTAAATTGGCATCCACTATCTCATTCCTTCACCTCCACTACTTCAAGCACTTGCATTAGGAAGATTCCAGCACTTACAAAAATATTTAATATTGATGGAGCATGAGGAGAAAACAATTTAAAAATAAATCATGCATGCAAGACCACAACCAAAAGAAAGAAATTAAAATAACATAAATAATTTTGATGTGTAGGATTGTTCATGCACTCGAATGCTCTTGCATCAAACACCCAGGGTAAGAAGAAATGTTCCATGAGTTGGAACTCATGAACATTTGAAAATCCTTTGTTTGTTCTTCGACCATCTTTCTTCTTTGTTAGCCTGTTTCTTCTTCATCATCTTACTTTGAATCTTTGTATCTCTTCCTTCCTTCATCCTTCCTCTCTTTCTTCCCCTCATTAAATTTATTTGGTTGTATCATATTTCATATTTCCATTTCATTCTATCATTCTCAAAACCTGTATACAAATTGACATTAACAAATTCATAGAAATCAATGAATTTCATTTGCATTTCTTTCTTACCTTTTCTTCTTTCATCATCCTCTTCTTCTATATCAATGAAATTTATCATACCTTGTTGTTTTTCAGCTTGAAACATGTTATTACTACCCCTAGCCATCTTTCCCATTTCACTTTCTTTCACCAATTCATCAAAATACAAATCAACTTGAACATCAACTTTAACAAATTTTGAAAAATCATCAACTATCTTAATTTTCTCCTTTGTCCCTACTAGTGCATCAATCTCATTTCCACTATTGTAAACCATGTCATTTTCATATAAAACGACCTCTTCTTTATCAACAAATAATTCTACAAAATTAAACTTTACCTCTTTGTCAACTACAACTCTTGCTTTACCTGTTGTCAATGCTATCCACTCCCTTTCAACTGCTGCAATCTATATTAATAAGTCGCCTTCTTTATTTATTTTTGCTCCTTCAATTTCCTTATTCACTATCTTCACCATATACTCTTCTTCATTTATTTTTCCCAAAATTTCTAATGTTTCGAAGTCCGTCAATAAACCAAACTTTGTTGCAACTTCATGGTTATCTTCTACAACAATACTATCTTTTTCATGCACAAATTCATGTATCTCTTTCAAATCAAATTTTATTTCAAAAATACTATATGGATGACTATTTACTTGAATTTTTTCTTTCTTCTCTATTGCTTCCCCAACTCCACAATCACCATATTCATTTATCTTTTCTTCATGCAAATCAATATTTACTTTGCAAAACTCAAAAGGAGATAATAACTTTGTTTTTGCTGCTGCAACCTTTTATCCTCTGTATGCAATTTCATTTTTATTTTCTTTTATATCATAAAAAAGATTCACATTTTCCTTTCTTTTTTCCTTGCTTCCTTTCATCTGCATTCATGTGGGCTACTCCCACATGAATTTCTTTCCATACTCTTTCCACCATAGGGTTGCTACATTGCACTTCAACATTCTCCTTTTCACTATCCTCTTTACCAAACCCCTGTTTTTCCTCTTTCTTCTCTTTTCTATCCTCTATTAAAACTTTTCCTTCTTCATTCCTTGCACACAAATCATTATTTGCAAGCTTATTAAGAAACAAACAATGTAATTTAACTTCATCTATTTTATGATTTTCTTCAATTATAACTTTATTTTTCATTCTCAATCTTTCCTCAAGGGAACCCAATCTCACTTATATCTTTCTCAACTCTTCAAAGAGATTCTTTTCTCTCACTTTTTCCCAATAATCTTCCCAAAATAACATTCGCATAAGTCTTCTAATGACCCATCTTGTCTTCTTCTTCAAAGCCATTTCTAGAGATTCACAACTCCCTCTACAGTTACAAGTCCTCCTTGCAAAAATTCTCTCACTTTAGGGTATCAGACCTTTGCAGTCACTAGTCCTCCCTACAACAAAATCACTCTTGCTTATCCTCTACCCAATATATAGTTTCTGTAAGTCACACCTCTCTCTTGTGCACCTTCTACCTAGCTGTAATCTGTACTGGAGAATAGTAGTCACTGACCCTCTTTCATGCTTGCAACAAACATACTATCTCACAAGTCTCTCTTGCAGCTCTACCACTTCACTCTTCACCAAAACAAACTCCTGCAATAGACTCATACTCAACACATCTCACACCCCAACAAGATCAACCCACTCTGATACCATTTGATGCAGTACAAGGATGGGTTTTTTTTTCAAATAACCCATACAAGCAGCCATAACACCACCAACAACTTTACTTCAAAAGTTGAAAACATTTGCAAAAAAAATTAATGTAAAATATAACCAAATCTTCTTCATTCAAATTGAATAATATGATTTTTGCATACAATTTTCAGCCACAACAACAACATATGCTATTGGCATTCCATAAGCTAAATTGAAATCAATTATATAGGCAAGAATCGCTACAACTCTACAAACCCATATTGTGTCCATCATTGTTCTCTAATTATCATGAATCTTTTAAAACGTCTTATGGGTTTGATGCACCTTGTTCTCAACTTTTTGGATCATTTTGAAATTCCTTATTTTGTTACCATATGAGAAAGTTATGCCCAATTTACTGAAACTGGGTCTCATACTCACAACTCAAACAATCTTTCTCTCCCCAAAATTTTAGTCAAACCTCCACCTCCTCCACTCAAAGCATGGGATTCATGCCTTCAGCCCCTTAATTGTTCTTTTCTGATAAATTTTTCAAATCATCTCCTGAATTGGCATCCACTATCTCATCCCTACAGCTCCACTACCTCAAGCACTTACATTAGGAAGATTCCAACACTTACAAAATAATTTAATATTGATGGAGCATGAGGAGAAAATAATTTAAAAATAAATCATGCTTGCAAGACCAAAACCAAAAGAAAGAAATTAAAATAATATAAATAATTTTGATGTATAGGATTATAAATAGAGGTATAGAGGGAGAGGGAGAGATAAAGATAGATATAGATGTAGCAATAACGAGATAGAGATAAGAGGGAGAAATAGAGAGAGAAATAGATGGTTAGATAGAGTGATAAAGAGATATAGATATAATGATATATATAAAGGGGGAGAGGGAGAAAGAGATATAGATAGAGAGATAGATAGAGACACAAATAAACAAAGAGAAGTAGAGATAAACAAAAAGAGATGAAGAGATGGAGAGTGAGAGAGTGAGATAGAGGAGAGAGAAAAAGGAATAGATGGAGATGTATATGAAGAGAAAGAGAGAGAGCTACAGGAGAGAGAGGGAGAGAGAGGAAAAGGTAGAGATATAGATAAGGGATAGGGAGGGAGGGAGGGAGGGAGGGGGAAGTGATAGAGAGAGGGGGTGTTATAGAGATAGGGAGAGAGATAAGTAGAGGGAGAAAGAGAAGAGGGGAGGAGGGAGATAGGGAGAGAGATAGGTAGAGGGAGAGAAATAGGTAGAGAGGGAGAGAGAAAAGAAGAGGGAGAGGAAGGGAGACATAAACATGGATATGTGTTGTGTGTTTAAGTGAGAGATATATGGAGATAGAGATAGAGAGGGATAGATACATATATAAATAGATAGAGAGAGAGAGAGGAGTGAGGGAGGGAGAGAAATATAGATATATAAAGAGGGAGTGATAGGGAGAGAGGGAGAGATAGAAATAGGGGAGAGTTAAAGAGATAGAGAAAGGGGAGATAGATAAAGAGGAAGATAGAGATGAGATATAAATGGAGATGGAGACAGATTTACTAAAAAATATTAAAAATTTCCTTATTGATAGTGAGAAAGCTAAGTGATGTTGATCAATATGTTTGAGAGTCTCAAGACTATTTTTGAAGCGAGCTAAACATATACCTATATGGAATCCTCTAGTCTATTTATTGATGAAGCATTAAAAATTGATATATAAACTCAAAAAATCCTAAATCTAGCAACAATCAAATCTAGTTTCATTGATTTGTATGCTTCTTGAATAGTTTGAACTATTGACCCGGACAGTGTATGGAAAATTGAGTTTTATTGTCTTACATTGTTTATGGTAAGTAGTGTCTCTCCCTCCCTCCCTCCTATCTATTCCCCCACCTTCCACCCCCTCTCATGTCATCTCTCTTAAACACTAGTTCAGTTGTTGAATTCTTATAGATTAATTTAAATAGTATATTATGTAAAATATAAAAATATTATATATATTGTATTTCTATTTAATATTTTGATTTATATTTCATCAAAAATATAATAATAAATATAATTTGAATATATTATTTTTCAATAAATCTAATACATATTTGACAAAAGATATAATATATTTAATATTTAGTTAGTATTATATGTAAAAATAATATATTTTGTTTTTTTTAAGCAATGTGGGCATGCCACAGTAATATATTAAAATAGATATGATAATTACATAAGACCTAGTTCAAAGGCCATACCGACATAAAATAACTAGGAAGAAAACCTCTAGTTATAGCCCATACATATGATTTACAAAAAATCCCATAAGTGGGATGAGAAAATTAAATTATAATTTTCAATACAATAGTGCCACCTCAGGATAGCTGGGGACACAAAAATAATCTTGGAATGGATTGCCCCAAACAAAACAAAACAATATAATACTAGCTTTGATGTTGAACTCCCAGGCTATTCCACCATGCAGTCGTCACAAGAAGATGCTTGATCTTGCACCACCGTTTCCATATATTGTATCTTAGGAAGATGAGAATTAGGCCCGTGTCGAGGGACGTCAAGATATGAATGAACCTCTAGCTCCTTAGCAGATAAGGCCCCCAAGAGAAAAGTGGAAGCATGGTGAGCTATGGGCTTGACATGCTCAATTTGTTGAATAAGAGTCACAGACTCAACTCTCACTTGAGGAATTCTCAAGATAGCCCGACAAAACGGAGGTTTTGGAACAAAATCCCGCAGGAATGATATTGCATAGAATTTTTCTTTAATTTCAGCCGAGGGAGAGCCAAAGATCCTCTTTTCATTTTTCTTTAGAGTTGATAGTAACACATAATAATTTCTAATCTGAAGCCCCAGTCAAATGGCTTCAAAAATATCCTCATAACCAGCTAAATCTTTGAGGTTCTCATGCGGGAATAGACCACCAATGTAACCCTCCCCTGTGAATAGATTATACTTTTGGACTAGAGGCAACAAAACATTCTTGTCACAAAAATCAGGGTTTACAACTTTAGAAACAATTTGCTCTAAGTCCCTCAATGATTGAAGAAGATCCATAGTATTTGACAAGAAAATAGACAACACCTGCGAAGGAAGCAAAGCCATTCGAGCTCATGGGCGAGTGATTTCCTTACCCAAAATTGCATGCACTACATCCTCCTCATGCAAAGCAGCCTGGGAGATGCTTTCCTCAATCGGTCTTTCCCATTCCTACATGGGGCACCTAATACGAATAATTCCAACGCCGAAGTGTCATGTTTTTGTAGAAAATTTGAAGGATGTAGGGAGGCTTAACTGAAGTGGTAATGAACACCAAAAACTGTCTGGAGTAATTTACCCAAAATTGGTGAAAATACCAAATATAAAGTAGCACAAAAGCCTTTGCCAAATAGCAATTAATGAAGGCAACCGAGCCGTACAAAAACAAATAAATGAATTTCCTCTTTCCATTCAATCAATCATGTGCGGTGAAGGATTCAAAAACCAGTATGGATTAGAGCAGAGTACCTACTTCATAAGATCTCAGAGCCCAAAAAACATACCATCAAGTACCCATGACGACATTCGATAAGAATTACCCAACGAAAAAAAAGGGAGTCTAAATCCAAGCCACCGAAAAAAGGTGCGGCTTGTCCCATCAAATCCTTGGGAAACGCTCACAGAATATTGGAGCACCTGATGAAATCCTTAAAGAATCGAAGCCAACTGCACTTGCCAGACATAAATAAATACCAAATGTGATGAAGTAGGATGAAAATTGGCAGACCAGCAATGCAATATGCCAACTTTAGATTGAGATAGCAATGGCACCAAAAATTTGCCAGAATCTGATAGAAAAACAAACCACTGAAAAAGCTTAGTCGATGACAATTTACTTAAAATGATAGGCATTATGTTCAATCCAATGTACTAAGATGGGGTAATTAAAAATCCATCCAGAAATTAACACTCAGCCCATTATTAACTTCCCAAGTAATGTATGAACATATCAACTTTCTGTAGGAGATTAGAAAATTCCAAATGGCAGATCCCCTTGAGGGATCTGCAACCGTAAATATCCTTAGGGGGTCAGCATTTTCAAGATACTTACCCTACATTATTTGACACCACTTGGCCTGTGGGTTCGCATAGATTTTCCATGCAAGCTTCACACCGAAATATTTATTACGAATTGAGAGATTCATAATACATGCTCCCCCTTGGGCTTTCCCACTAGCCATGGCTTCAAGAGAGATTAAGTGAACCTTTTTGCTATCGTCCATTTTCCCTTTCCAAATGAAAGATCTAATCAAACCTTCAATTTCAGAGATGACTACCCTTGGAGCTTTGAGAACTACCAGAAAATAGTTAGGAATCGATGAGAGGACAACTTTAACTAAGAGGATTCGACCAACTAAAGAGAGCCATCTAGCTTTCTAAACTACAACTCTAGACTTAATCCGCTCAATTACTTTTGCCCAATATGTAGCTTTGTTTGGGCTCACAAAGAAAGGAATCCCTAGACATGAACATGGCAAGGATGCTTTTTGAAAACCAAGGATATTAAGATTTTTTTTTTCATTTTCCTCGGAAGTGTGTAGGATATGAACTTTAGACTTTGAGGCATTAATTTTTTGACCTAAGGTTGAAGAATATTTATCAAGAACCTATTTGATTTCACAAGCCTCTATTGAAGAAGCAATACCAATTAGATTTGTGTCATCTGCAAACAATGAATGAGTCACTACCAGATCTGAATTTTCAATCTAAATACCTTTCCATAAGCCCATAGCATGCACGTTGCTAATATATCTACTCAAAGCTTCTGCCATAATGATGAAAAGAAAGGGAGACAATGGATCTCCTTGCCTTACACCTTGAGAGGAACTAAAGAAACCAGAAGGAGAACCATTAAGAACTATTGAGAATTTGGCACCTGATAGGAAGGTGGAGATCCAATGACACCACTTTGCAGAAAAACCAAATTTGAGCAAGACTTTTTGCAAGAAACACTAGCTGACCTTATCATAAGCCTTCATCATATCAAGTTTAACTATGATTGCAAGGAATTTTCTAGCTATAATTGTATGAAGGGTTTCATGAGACACAATTGCACCTTCATAATTTTCCTTGCCTGAAACAAAACCCCTCTGTTCTTGTGAAATTATCTTTGGAATTAACGGTTGTAATCTTAAGTAAAGTGCTTTTGAAAAAATATTGTAAATCATATTACATAGAGAGATTGGTCTAAACTCTAGAAAAGAAGAAGTATTTGCAACTTTGGGGATAATAACAATGTTAGTTACATTAAATTGCTTAAGTAGATACCTAGATTTGTGCGATTCTTCCAAGGCCCACAAAAGGTTTAAATACACAATGTCCCAACATTTTTGAAAGAAAAGAGCAGTGAAACCATCAGGTTCTGGGGCCTTATCAGGAGGCAAAGAGAATACTACCTTTTTGATCTCCTCAATTGATAATGGCTTCAATAACATTGTCCTTCGTAGAGACAAGGGTTGAGAGTTCTTGCAGCATGTCATCAACATCTATTGCATTTTTTTGGGTGCAATCCTTTGGGGTAGAAAGAAGGTTGGAGAAGAACCGAACACATTCTGCCTTGATATCTTATTCCTTTGTAAGCCAGGCACCCGACAGAATTTCTTTAATCACCTGAACCACCTTGGTAGCCCTTTTGATCTGAGCAGAGGCATGAAAGAACTTAGTATTTTTATCCCCTTCCTTGAGCCATAATTCACGTGATTTTTGCCTCCAGTAGGCTTCTTCTCTTGCGCATTGGTCCTCCCATTTTTCTTGCAAAATTTTTTTCTTTTCAAAAGTTGTCACATCCAACCCTTGCTGAATAATTTTGTTATGAATAACTTCTAATTCCTAACGGATCAGATCTTTTTGGTGAAAGATATTTCTAAAAGACTCCTTATTCCATCTTTGGAGTTGATGCTTAATATGTAACAGTTTCAACCATAACCTAAACATCATTGAACCATGCGCAAATGGAATATATTTAATAATGTATAATTTACATAAACATTATATATAATACTATACAAATAAATTTTTAAATCTAACATATTTTATATCATATGTAATTTTATTTTATATTTTATATTAAAAATATTTTAGAAAATTTATATTTTTAATAACCTAAAATATTAAAAAACATAAATATACAATTTGCACTCTTACAAATCTAACCTTAAATAATAAATAACAATTCTATTAAGTCCTCCAATAAAATTTCCCCCTCTCGAGATTTCAAACGTTAAGATATTGTTGTTTGTGGAGGCCACATTCAAATCATATAATCGAGAGACAAATCTTGTAAAGCCATGTATGGGTATAATGATACTACCTATTTGAGTTGTCACATAGCCTGATAAATGTCCATACCCTATTCCAAATCTCCCATTTTTACGCGTGTAAGTAGAATCCTAGAAAAACTGATGACGTTTGGTTTTACACTTGCCAATTGTATTTTCTTGGAAGCTTGTAGCATTTTTATAACAATTTCATATTGTGCAATTGTGGTAGGTTTGGAGGCAACATTTTTTAAATTCATTCTGTCAAAAATTTAACTTCGTAATTCTTTTCAAAATTATTATTTATATCCTGCTTGTTGGTGAGGCATTCTGTGAAAACTATGGTTCATATAAAGTTGATTTCGCCCATGATTTTTTCTACATTCCTATTGATTCCAAGAGATTTTTAATCTGACAGATTTTCAACTCTTCTAGGAAAGATTAAGAGGGTGAGAGAGAAGCCCAACACAAAAATCATTAAAGTGCAGCCTAAAGCTCTCCAACTCTTCCTATCCTTTAACCCTCAAAAACGTTTCAACAGCCACACAATGCTATTTCTCTCACTCTGTGGTGGGTGTGGATGATGTCATTAGCACACCAGTTGTAGTCCATATTGTGTTGCAAAGTTTCATTATATTTTTAATTGTTTACAAACACTAGAACACAAAACTCGCATGTGGGCTGGTGCAAGAAGTTGGGTCCACAAAAAGCTCAAAAAATGGAAGTGTTTTTGTTGTTTTTCATAATTTGTCACACTTGGATTGAAAATTTGAGGCACCTACACAATGAATTTTTAAAAAAATCAGTACTATGAAATTTTGAATTTTGAATCTAGTTTCTAAATATGTAAATTATTCAAATACCCAAATTGTAGAAATTAAATTTTGATAGGGATCTATAAAAACCACTTTTTAAAAGTCCTTGTTTTTTTACCATACCATGCACGTGTACGGACACCACTTTTTGACCCAAATAAAAGTATTTTGCTAATTCCTTTTGAGGAAAGAGAGCTAACAACATGAAGATTGATGAGGAATTTTTTTTGTAATTTTTTGTTGAATATTTTTTTTTTTATTAAATTTTTATTGGCCTTAATTGTTGTTTTTAAAAATCAACGTGTACGGACAACATAATTTGACCTAAACTAAACATTTTTTGAAACTTTTTTTTTTCATTCTGTAAAGAATTGTCTAAAGATTGATGTCATATAATTTTTTTTACAAGAAACTTCACCAAAAAAAAGTTATTAAAAAACAAAAAAAGTCTGATATTTCATGTTTAAGGACTAGTTTGCTTTGAAATTAATTTAAAAATATCAAATATAATCCAATATTAATAAAAATTATATATTTGGAAACTAGAAATCGTGTTCTGTAATGGGTTTTAATTTTATAGATTGATTAAAAAAAAAAGTCCTTCAACCATATTGTCAAACATGGACATTCTTCTTCAATTTGCCTTAGTTTTTTAGTTGCAGGTCAAAGGCTAAGGCTCGGATTGCCAAGCCTTTCCCGAGCCTAAAACCAAGGTTGCAAGTGGGTTGGAGATTCAAGTTTTTAATAACGTGTATGCGTTTTTAAAAACGCGTACGCATTACAAAACACATATGCGCTCTTTATTTGTTTGATTATTTTAAAAAAAAAATGCTTTTTAGAAACGCGTACGCGTTTTGAAAAGACAAACGCGTACGCGTTTCTAAAAAGCATTTTTAAAAAAATAAATTATTTGTATGCACTCAAAAACGCGTATGCGTTTTATAACGCGTACGTGTTTTATAATGCATACGCATTTTTTTAGGCTCGGGTACCCAATGCATAACGCATACGCGTTTTTTAATAACGCGTACACGTTTTCTGCGAGATTTTTTTTTTTGGCCAAAACTTCCCCTCTTCGTGGACCCAACTTCTTGCACTTACCCATGTGGGATGTAGAGCCCTCTATATCCCTCGTTCTAATATTTAATTGAGAAGCCATAAATATTATCCCATTGGAAGGGTCATTTATGCCCATGAGTGATGAACACGAAATATTTTTTTTCTCAGTGGAAAGTATTTTAGAGAAATAATTTGCAATTATATATGAAAATATTGTCATTGAATCAACCTAGTCCATATATTTTATAAATTGGTTTTGACTTTAGATGTTGATAACTATTATCTAGTTCCAGTATTTAGTTGTTAAATTTTTCATAAATAAACATATATTTTTACATACAAGAATAGAGAAATAATTGAATATCCCATTCTTTTTAGTGCACAAAGAGTACTCAATGTGTGTTTGCAACCTTATCCCTAAATGTGCTTTCTTCATTTTCCACATACTAGAAGATAAGGTGTGATTAATTAAGCTCATAATCCATCTTTCAATTGTAAAATCTAATCATTTCATTCTATAAATAGAGTGAAGAGCCAAGAGTATCAACACAGATAGTAAGTGGTTTTTGATTTCACTCAGTGAGTTTGTTATGGCTTTCCATAGCTTTGTTTTTTCCTACTCTTGTTAATTTCCTTTCCTTTCCTCTCCAATGGTGAGATTTTTAAAGGGGTGGCTGAAAATATTAAGAGCATTAATGCAAGAGGTGAGCATTATAGTCTAGTGGTTTCAAGCAAAGTGGAACTAAATGTATTTCTCTTCCTTCTAACGATAATAGGATACACATTAATACAAAAGAAATGAATGGTGAAGTTGGTGACATTGCAATTCCCAATAAAGTGATGAATGGATAAGATCACTCTAATCGTTCGATGCAAGTTGACAATGTGCTATTTTTTCGTATGCAATGAATGACCAAAATATTTTTCACCGTCTTGCATCCTTTATGCAGCAATATGTGTTGTTGATTGATAAAAGAAGCTCCGTGAACTTCAAATAAGGATATGCCTTTGGTTTAATAATAAGGTAATCAAAAAGTTGTCAAGAGGGGTCAATAGTGGTATAATATGATGGTTAATTTTTTATGTTGTTCTTGTCATCAAGGTTCAAACCCCACTGGGGTGTAATTATTGAATGTTTAAATTGGGGATGAGGTCCCTCATTTGTAACCTCATCAGTTCATAACTCCGAGTCAAAAGCATTCACCCCTTAAAATAATAAAATATTGTCAATTGGGAGAAATTGCTTAATAGACCAGCATACTAAACTAATAGAACTAACAACCTTAGACATAAGAAAAGGTTGTTAAGAAAATATTACATCAACATTGAATAACAGTAGAAAAATCCATTATCAGAATCTAATTTTTAACATATGTCGTAGTTGTTTGGAACATATTACATCCTCTTTTGGAAATTGTAGTATTTTCCATCTTATCTTGTCCAAATGATTGATTTTCACATTTTCTTTGGTAACTCCTTGCATTTGTGAGCATAAGAAACAATTTGAAATATTATGTCAAAGCAAAACCTTAGCATTTATGTTTCTTGATGGACATTGTGGTTTGAAAAAATAGCCATACCTCTACTTTTTCATGTATTAAACAAAATAATATGTCCCATAGAATCAAAAACAATATTATTTTGTAATCCCAAGCCAAAAATGGCTTCTTTCCAACCTAAAACACACTAAAAAATAGCTAGAAGATAAGCACAAATAGCCTTCCATTTTCATTTTGACAAAAAGAATCCCTAAAATATATGTTTTAGACTTTCAATGTGCTTAAAAAATGGGCATTTAACTGATTGAATCCATATATATCCCAACCTAGATCACTAGTGGCAACTTGCAATGTATGATTTTCCAAGCCAAAATTTGAACATTAGCTTCAATTTTAGAACAGTAGACTTGAGCACTCATTTTTCTCCAAGTCTTTTCCTAAAGTTTGTAATTCCATTTATGATTCAATCTAGGATTTAAGGACAAGTTTGGAAACATATTCATATAGACCTTTTTAAGGGGAACAACATGAACAAGCACTTGGATAGCCACCACCAATCCTTAAAAGGATTACATTGAAGGGGAGTACAAATCTTCATAACTAGATAAAAGGGAACCAAATACTTAACAAAGATTATAAACCATTTATATTTGTAACTTATACCAATATTATTCTTAAGATTTTTCCAATTAGCCCAGTCTCAAGAATTAAATTCCCACAAGCCCCCAAATTGTCAAACTCCTTTTCTCCTTTTCCGAATAGATAGTAAGCCCACCTTAGAAAAGAAACATCAAGAGGTTGACCTATTGATTTTGTTTGTCATTGATGTCAAAGGTAATTGGATTTTGTTGGCATGGTTTTTCATTGATGTCAAAGGTATGTGTAGACACTTAAAAATGTCCTGACTGATACTACACACTTGAATCTGATATACTAACATTGTTTCGTCCTAAAATTCATCCTCTTTTCCCCTATTTGATTAAATAAGCCTAATTATTTAATTAAACAAATTATTTTCATCTATTGATCCAATTAATCTAATTAGTTTAATTCCTACCCTCTCACACTAACATTTCATCTAGTTTAATTGAATAATGCAAATTATTTAATTTCAACCCCTCCCTTTAATAATCTAAATCATTTAATTAAATGTCACTACCCTTTTTCAATAAATAAGTTAACTATTTAATGGATGTCTTATTATTCCCCATCTTGCAAAATTAAACTTTAGTTTTAATTACTAAATTGTTAGTTTTCCTCACCCATCCACTTGTATAGGGAATATTCCAAAGGAAAATTCTCCTATTTGGCTCCAAAAATAGAATATTCTTTTCAAATAAAATTTGTAAAAAACTTTCAAAGTTGTTACAAAGTGTGTTTGTTTGAATCATTCTCATTCATTGATGCTTTCCTTGATCCATGTGATATTTGATTCTCATCCATTGATGAGAATCCTTGATCCATGTTTTACCCTTGATTCACTATTGACCATTAATTGATCAAATCAATCTCAACCCTTGATTCTTCATTTTCTCTCTTATAAATACATCACCATTTGGAGGGAAATGGATCCACCTTTTCAGAGCAAAGTTATGATGTTGAAATTCATACTCACTTACATCCATATTTAGCATTTTTTAGCATTTTAGTTTAATCTTCATCCATATTAGCTTAAGAATCCATTAATGGCTTCCATTTTAGCGTAGTTTGCATCTATTTTAGCATAAGTTTGCATCCATGGCTTGCATCTTTGAACTTTGTTTCTATAGAGAAGGGGGATTCACTACTCATGATTTCTCTTCATTCGGAGAGCCTTACGAGGAAAATTGCCCTAAACTACCTCAAAGGATAGTGGCGAGAGTTCTAGAATCAGAAAGAGCAAGTCACAAAGATTCTCTAGACAAACCGACAAGCTCACGACCAAAGGACGACAATGTAGAATACGAACGATAGCGCGATGTGCTGGCATCCCAGAGGCGCACTAGCATCTTGTATGAACCAGAAAGCGGATTTATCTCAGAGAACAACTAAGTGACTATTAGCAATTTGATTACTGAGAACTTCGAGAGTACTAAAAAATAACAGAATGTGATAATGTTGAAATAGATTGAAATAGAAGTGATAAACATAAGGAGAATAAGGGAAAGGAAATGATTACAACTGTGCGAGTGATGAAGCCTCCATCATGTGAATGTTCTCAATATCTGCACACAAGAAAGAGAGAAAGTGTTGGGGCTGTATAGGATTTTTCCTCAGTCAAACCCCCGTTTTGGTGTTCCCACCTCTACAGACAACCAAATAGATAGAGAGAAATGAAGGAAATGAAGTAAACACAAAACCACTACAAAACAATGTTATGCTACTCAACCAAATAATAGAGGAGAGGAGTGAAAGCTTACCACCTCCGCCCAAAGTGCTCAAGGCTAGTGGGGAGAAAATGAGAGGAACTCAAGCCTCTGTTGCTATGGTTTTTTGTCCCACACTTGCTCTATTGAAGTGATGAAGTGTTGATGTTGCTGCTATGGAGTGTAAAGTGTTGTTTGAGATTGAAGGGATGGTGAAGAAACTACTTGGAGCTTGTAAAGAGATTATAGAATTCTAGGGAGACTACTTAGATTTTGTTAAGGATGAAGATCCGATGATGGTTTAGCAATGAAAATGGGTCATTGAATAGTGAATATGAAGAAGGAAGATGAAGAAACGATCATATTCAGGTTGGTTGGCTGAAGATGGCATTACAAGTCGACTCCCAATGGGATTTATAACACCTCTATAGGCTCTAGACATGGGAATTTGTCAGGGATGTTAGCGCACTACGTAGACATTTGTGTGTCACAAGTGCATCCTAGACATAAATGACTCTACCAATGCTCAAAATAGGTGCCAAGTGGATGGAGAAGAGCGGGCTTGTGTGGAATTAAGCCTTCGCTTTTGGTTTTCTAAAGTGCAAGGGGGTAAAAGGGAATATGCATTAAGGGTGAAAATTCCTGTTTATATAGTTTCCATTTAGCATAGATTGCATCCATCTCCATCAAGCATTTTAGCATTTAGCACTCATTTTCATCATGTTAAACTAGTATTGCATCTATGTTTCGTTCATATTTCATCAATTTGATTGTTTTTCATCAATAAATTGATTGGAACAACTCATATTATCCAAGGGATTGGGAAAGGTTCACCATTCCATATCAATGTGACACCACTCCCCAATGGGATAAGTTTTGAATTCTTAGAGCAGGTTTCCTTTATTTATTTGTGTGTATTTCATGTTTAGATTAATGGGTTCTTAGTCTTTGATGCTTTCAAATATCTCATTGGGATCATGGCTTAGGGGATTAATATAGTTTAAACTCATTTGGATCTTGTGTGTTTAATTTCTACTATGACTATGATCAAAGTATGTCATTTCATTGTTTCATGAGCAAAGGAAGAACTTCTCATGTTGTTGGTGCAAAATATTTTTGATCATTCCCTTTTCATCCTTATCATAGAGTTGCTTTAGGAGTTTTTTAATCTCATAGAATTATTGTTCATCTCTTGGTGAGGTAATTTTTCATATCTTTCAAGATGTTGGTGCAAAAGTGGACAAATTTTCTTATGGTGTTGATGCAAGGTTTTTTGTTGATGTGTGTCTTTGATGGAAGATGCAAAGGAACTTACCGTGATGTTACAAAGGAAATTTTGATGGTGTTTGGTAATTGAATTGTCATTGGTCCTCATTGGTATTTGATGCAACATGAAAAGATACTTGTGATTTGTCATTTTTCCTTCATTTCATGATTGTGTTGTTGAAAAATGCAAAGGTGACTATTATTGCTTGTTCCTTCATTTCATGGTTCATGTTTCGCAGATTTATTTCTGTGTTTCCTCAACACAAAGCACAAAGTGCTTGAAATTGATATCAAAATGGTATTGACTACTTCAATGCTAACATTTTTGTTCCATGAAATTCTTCCAAGATATTTTTTCTTATAAGTGAGAGCTTCTTTCATAAAACTCAGTTTAATATCAATATAATTTAGAGAAAAAACACAACAAAGTTATGTTTGACTATACCTATCAAGTGATCTATGTTTCCTTGTAGACCTTCTCACAGTTAATGTTGAATAATTCTCTACCCCATTTACACCCCAATTATTATTTAAATTTTTTACCAAATATGTTTTCCTCATCTTCTTCTAAACCATCATGTTCACTTAGTTGTTCAGCTTCAAATGCATTCCGCTGCTCTAAATTTCATTCAAAATGTACCTTTTCATTCTCAATATCATTTAACTATTATTCCTTGGATAGGAATCTAAGTTCCCTATATGTAACATCCCTTGAATAGGTAACCTTCAATGTTTCCTAATTCCAAATTTTTTAGCCTTTAACATTTTCACTGTACCCAATGAAAATACACCTTTTTTCTTAACATTTAACTTAATCATCTCTCCTTTGGCACCTAAAAAACTGTCTCATGCCTAAAGACCTTAAATGTGTTACAACTAATTTTATATCAATCCACATTTCATATGATGTCTTATTTTCTAGCACAAAAGTAGGAGACCTATTTTTCAATTAGTATGGAATAGTTACTACTTTGGCCCAAAACTCATGTCCTAGATCACCATACTTAATATATTTTTGTCTTGATCCATAAAGGTTTTATTCAACCTCTTAGAAAATTTATTCTATTGCAATCTCTAAGGATTACTCCTCTATTAAATTTGAGAAATATCTTAAACTTTGTCCTAAAAAAATACACCCAAGGGTACCTAGAATAATCATTAGTGAATAATAAATAGTGAAGAGACTTAATAATGGGCTAGATATCCATAAGATTAAACACAAAAATGTGTATCAATTCCAAAATATCCTCTTCTCTAGTACTTTAAAAGACAAACCTCACTCTATTATGTTTTACCAATATAAAACTTTCACAAAAGTCGATATTAAGAAAACAAACAAAGATTTCATCCACCATATATTTGCCTACCAATTTTTTTTTACTCAAATATATCATTATGATATTTCAATACAACCCTAAATTATCTACCAAGTTACATTGGAACAATTACACAATATTGATGCATCCAACCTAAGTAAAGTACCATGTCACACTCTTTTGCAAGCTCTAATTTTCCTCTTGCCAGCCTTAAATTATTATCATCAATGGTAACATGTATCCTAAATTTCCTAACCAAGACTAGAATATGTAAAAAAATTGAGAGTAGCCCACTCTTCCATCCACAAAGGCTAACTTTAGTTTTCCTCAACCAACAATCTTCAAATGTGACACTTGAACTTATAAGAGCTATTATAACCAAGAAAAACTTGAACTTCATCACACTTTGTGTATTCAAAGTACCACTCTCTATGAGATGTCACATTACAAGAAAAGCCTAATTTGATCAACCAAGAGTCATCACCAATGAAATTAGTAGGAAAAAAGGAATCACTAACATATTCATCATTGTTAGAGGCTTTATCAAAGTAAACATCCTTCTTGGACTTGTGCAATCCTTCTTAATGTGATCTTTCTTTTTATAATTCTAATATTTTACTTTATATTTACCTAGATATTTTTGCATGTCCTTACCCTTCAACTTCTTGTCCCAATTCTTATTCTTACCTTTCTTCTCCTTATATCTACCTCCAATAATTATAACATCTAAAGAAGTTCCATTCATGGAAAAAAAAATCTAATCTTTTTTCTTAACAAAATTCCTATGATATTCTCTAATTTCAATAACACCATTTTTTTAAATAAAAGGAAAAACTTTATTGAAATCAAGAAATTAATAGTACATTATCAAAAGGCTCCCGAGAAAAGAGAGCACAAGAATACCTAGCCAGGATAAAAACCACCGCCCACAAAACAACAAAAACCTCAGCCAAACAAACCATCAGAAATAAGGCTCTCTAAATCATGACAATAATCAGGGGATAACTACCCCCAACCCTCAATTTTCAGTCCTCATCATGCTCTGAATCCCACTTGGCCAAACAATTAGCAACCCTATTCCATTCACGCAGGATGTGGGTAAAAGACACCACCTCCAACATAGAACACAACTATAGAATCTGATGAACAACCAACACTAGCTACCAATTAACATCTGACAAATTTTTCTCATTCAACAAATTAACAATAATCTATGAGTCATATTCACAAATTATCCTATGCCACCCCAAAGCACAAGAACACCCAATAGCCCATAGAATCACAAACCCCTCCATAAATTTGTTAGAGTGTTGCCCTTTATGAATGGAGAAAAAGAAAATAATCGAGCCAAAACAGTCTCTTCCAACACCACCAATCCTAGTAGGCCCAAGATTACCCCTAGAAGAACCATCAATATTGATCTTCAAAATACCTTCTAGAGGAGGCAACCATCTCCCAACCCTTAGAATCTTCTTTTTTGCTTGCCTACCTCTTTTGACACAAACAGAGTTGGAAGTCAAACCCTGTAAGCCCAACCTATCCAAGATATCATCATCACTCTTTTCTAAAGGATACCCCACTTCACATTTATCTTTCACCATCTCTTGGATCATACCAACAATTCTTTGTCAAATATGTTGCACCAATATCCTTTTGTTGGAGTGAAAATGATACTGAGAAGGTGGGGTGAATCAGTGTCTTAACATATTTTACCATTTTTCATAAAAAAATCCATAGCACACATTTGTTCTCAATATTTCAATGATCAGTACATTCATTATTTGAATGCAATCATTCATAAACTAGAATGAGAAATATAATAGAAAAATAATGAAAATTACAACATTCTCATAGTAAAGCAATGAAACCACAAATGAACAATGAGACACATGATTTTCCAAGTGGAAAGCCCTCCTAAGGTAGAAAAACCACTCCTAAAAATGTTGTCTTTCAGGCTCTTTTTTGAAAACCATTGTAAACAATGCCTTATAGGATAATTTCTAAGCACCAACTCAAGGAGCACCAACCCCTCATTTTAAAACACCAATTTCAAGGAGTACCAACCCCTTTTTAGATTACAGAATAATAATAACATAGAGGATCTCTCTATTTTCTAGATAAACTCATGGAACCCCACACCCTTAATCTATCTAATACCCTAAAGATTCAAAACAATGAATCCCTAAAATATTAAATAAATTAAGTATACATCTTTTCTTTGCATCATATTTTCTATTTTGTATTATATAGCTTTTTCAAAATTTTCATTTTGATGCAGCAACAAGTTACAATGTCAACAACAACATCAATATCTCACAGTGATAAAAAAAAAACTGTATTTATATGTTTTCAAAAATATAGATCTGTTGAAAAATTAGTCTTCAAAAATGTCATTTTCAAAAGAATCTTTTACCCAACTAGTTGTTGGAACCGTTTTGTTTCAGGCACCACAAAATAATAATAATAGAGTAGACTAAAGAGCATATTTTATTTTCTCTTAACACATTTTTCAAGCTAGTAAAAAAAAGAATATCACTGCAAGGGTCTGAAAAGAATCTGTAGCCGAACCCATATCTTCAAAAAAATACCAAAAATAAACAATAATTTCAGAATACCCATGATGAGGTCAAGTATAACCAAAAATAAAACATTCTTTTCTGACTCAATATTCAACAAACCATTTTCACCCATTCAAATTTGAGCAGAGGTAGGAATACTTGAAATGATGAATGAAACTGAAAAGAGAGCATGATAATCTATTGTGAAGAATTTTCCAAGCCAGATGTGGAGAAAGCAGCGAATCTTCTTCCTATTTCGAGCCCTCAACCAATGAAAAACAACCGACCACGACATAGCTCTTACTATGAGCTTCACATACTTCCTTTAGAGTTGCAACAAGCATAATCAATAGAGTAACGATTGTTACCTTCTATCCATGGTGGTGGCTGAAGCAAGGGTTTCAACCCTTAACAAAATGAAAAGAAAAATACTTCACTCTAATCCATCTTCATGTCATTCAAAGACTTTTCAAATGATAATGATTCCTTGGATTCTATGCTATCAAGACTCAATAATAATCAGCTTAATAAAATGCAATGAGTCTGTTGTCAATAGTTACTTTGGAGGCTGACACAATAATCACTTTGATTATTACTCTTAATATGTCAATTCAACTTCATAAACTTTATTCAATGTCCAATGAATTTCAAGAAAATGCTGACAAAGTTAATGACCAATGATGGCTATCGATTTGCACATAAGCTGCCAAGAATTATTTTCAATCGACTTTACTCAAAGTCAAAAATAAAGTGATCGATAGGAAACAAATATCACCACAAGTATATGCATAAGCGAACCCAGAATAATCAATAATCCCAAGTCTATAAACAAAACATCATTGAATTTGATAACTTAGTCACACCCATGTGACCTTTAATTAAGCCATCATTTTATGAGAAGCAATGAGACCGATATAACCAATAAGTCTTCTTGAGCCTTTTATAATAAAGGCTTTAATAAACTTTTAAATATAAATATGATGAAAGAAATGAAATATGAATGACCATTCAAAATACCTGAACCACTATATCTTGATAACTCACCATATTTCCATTGTGATTTTAATAAACAGGCCACAACAACATGAGAGCCTCACAAAAAACTATTTACAAGTGAAATAGATGAAGATGGAAAAAGCACCTATATATTATTTAAAGAAGACCTAAATATACCTGTGGAATACAATAAAGAAGGGCCAAACTATCAAACTGAATATCTTGAACCTGTTGCATGATCATCTTGAATGACCTGTAATAATGCTTTATCACACTATTAGTAACCATAACCATTTGAAATATGTTTCATCCATAAATCTGAACCAGAAGCCACATGAGCAATATCACACTAAATATCAACATGATAATACTTGAATCATCATGAAAATCCTGAATCACCATAAACATAAATACCAAAACTAAAGCCTCTGAACGATTATCTAAGATACCAAAGAGAATGCCAACTGACTTTGTCATCAAGGACAACCAAAGACAACTGAGAATTCAACACCTTTCCCCATGAAAGATCCTATGATTCCTTTCTAGCCAGATTTGCTAAAGGATGAAAGTAGGACCAATGCACCACACGATCTGGAAGAAAGAAACCTGAGTAGGCAGTCTTCCCAGACTATTCTAGGACTCAACCAGGGAGGAAGCATGAACGCAAGGATGTTTCCACACACCCCACCAAAAACACCAAAGCATCAAAGAGAAGCAACAACAACAAAAAAAAGTGGGAAGAATCCTCCTCACTACAACCACACAGAACACAAACAGAAGGGCCCTAGAATCCCTATTTCTGAAGACTATCCCAAGTTAAACATCTTTTCCAAGCCAAATTCCACACAAAATAGTTACACTTTAGCCAGGAGATCTTATCCCACACATGCTTCCACCAAGGAACCTCCACCCCACCATACTTACAAGCTAGCAACTCTTTATACCCACTAGCTATAGTGAAGGTACCCTTACTATTCATACTCCAAGCAAGAATATCCTTGTCCCTAAGAGAGTTGCATTATCTACCACTCAAAATATTTTGAAGTTCAGCACAATCCTCCAAACCAACAATGGGCCAATCACAAGGATCCTTCCACTTAGCCACCTCCAACTGTCCACAAGGATAAGAAGTCTTAACATCAATCACCCTTGACCAACCAACCTCCAAGAAGCATTGGCCAAGATTCATCAAATTAGGATACTGGTGCAGAATGGGAGGAAAACCATCCCAAGAATCAAACCAAAAGAGATACTTAGCCCCCCTATTACATATCTAGAACAAGCCCTCCTTAATCAACACAACCCCTTTCTTAAGTGTTCCCCAAATCATCGAACCTTTCCCCACCAAAGTATAATAGGAGACCTCCTCCCTCAGAACCCCTTGAAGGTACTTATGAGATAAGATCCTGACCTAGATATGATCATGTTCCAAACACCATCTCCAATAAAGATTTTTAGCCAGTGCCAACCCATTCATAGTCGATTGTTGCAACCTAAGACCCCCAAATTGCTTTGGGCTACACACAATATCCCACTTCACAAGGCTCCACTTAGAGGAAGACAAGTTGGCTGCCCATAAGAATTGTCTATCCAAAGAGTCCAAATCCTTAACAAACCCAATCGGGGCCACTTGGAGCATACATTTGTAAATAGGAAGAGCCTACACCACATATTTAAACAACTAAACTTTTCCAACAAAGGATAACCATCTATGAGTCCATTGGTTAACCTTCACATGAAACTTGTCAAGAATAATTTATCAAGACTCCCTAGGAAGGATACCTGAAGAGATAGGAATTCCAAGATAGGTTAAAGGAAGAGATTCAATTTGAAACCTTAATATATGAGCAATCCTCTATTGAATGAGCCACAAAGTGTTAAATAAGAAAATAGAATATGTATCTTATCATTTGACCAAAAGTAGCAAGATAAGTATCCAAAGAATTGCATAAATTTGTAGCTTCTCTAACCTTAGCTATACCCATCAAAGTAGTATCATCCATAAATTATAGGCGAGACTGAGGAGGCAAACCATTTCCCCAAACCCAACCCTGAATAAGACCCAACCCCACATTACACTTCAACAGTCTCCCCAAACCTTCAGCAAGGAGATTAAATAAATAAGGAGAAAGAGGACCCCCTTGATAAAGGCCTCTAGAAGCACCAAGAAGAGAAGGAGGCTCACCATTAATCAAATCCAAAAAGGAATTGGAAGTATACAACACATAACCCACTAGATCCACTCCTCGGCAAAACCAAAGACAATAAAAACTTTGTGCAAGAAGGAACACTTAACTCTATCATAAGCCTTCACCATATCTAGCTTGATGAACATAGCCTTTTCTTTGGAGGATGCCATAGAGTGAACAGTTTTAGTAGTAATGACCACCCCATCTAGAATCTGTCGATTTTCCTCAAAACCACTATGTTCCTCAGAAATAAGCCATCTAAGCCATCACTTTAACCTTTCCATAATCAACTTGGAAATGATTTTATAAACCACATTACAAAGGGAGATAGGTCAGAACATACTCAACCAATCCGCCCCCTCACACTTAGGAATGAGAGCAAGGAAGGTAGATTTCAAAGTCCTTAGCATCTACTTATTCCTTTGAGACTCACAAACCACTTCCAATAAGTCTAGCTTTATGATATCCCAAAATTCTTAGAAGAATTCGATTGGAAAACCATCAGGGCCTGAGACTTTCCCTTTCTTCATTTGAAAGATAGTAGCCTCCAATTCATCCAATGGAACATATCTCAAAATTTTCTCATTCATCTCCCCCATAACCAAAGAGCGAATACAAGATAAAACATGGTTTTCTTCAGCCAAAACATATTGAGAATCCTCTCTAAATAAGTAAGCAAAGAATTGTGAAGCTTCTCTGGACATATCCTATCAAGCATATAAATGTTCACCCCCTCCATTCACAAGAACATGAATAGAATTACCATGTCTCTTGGCTTTCATCGAATTGATGAAGAATTCAGTATTTTTATCCCCCTCCTGAATCCACTCAACACAAGCATTTTGTTTCCAATAAATCTCCTCACGTAACTTGCACTCTTCCAGAGCTTTCAAAGCCCTCACCTCCTGCATGAGTAAATCCTCTGAAAGGCCCACCTCCCTTATCTCCCGAGTAATGACATACAAGTTGTCTTGAGCAGAAATCTCAACATGAAAAATATTTCCAAAACACTACTTGCTCCACCGTTTGAGCTAGTTCTTCACAAATTGCAGCTATTTGGAAAAAGCATGCATAGCAATGTAATAAGCAGGTCTCCCCATCCACCACCATTCAACCACATACTCATGAAAAGAGGGAAATCTTAACCACATAAGATAGAACTTGAAAGAGGGATAACGAGCAACACGAGCAAAAGCAGTTGATAATTTAATAGGCCAGTGATCTGAGCCCCTCTAGTCCGGAATCTCAGAACAAGTAGACCACAATCCACCAATCCAGAAAGATGAAACCAAAAAACAGTCAAGTCTCTCAACAATCCAATTCTCCCGCAACCTCCTATTGTTCCAAGTGAATATACCATTACGAAGCTTGATGTCAACAAGATTCAAGGTAGAAATATTATCACGAAATAGGTAAGTAGAAGGCTCCAACCTCACAATACCACCCTTTTTTTCATCTAACTCAATAATGGCATTAAAATCACCAACAATAATCCAAGGGAAAAAGGAGCAAGGCTCCTAATAAAAATGATATGAGACCACAAGCACTGCTTACCAAGAAAATGAATAGTCACGTAGATGTTTGACAAGAGAATAGTCTCCCCTATCTCCAAGCTTGAGGCCACCAAATAAATGGAAGACTTAGAGGACATCCACCAAAGAGGAATAATCTTCAAAGGGTTCCATAAGAAAGCCACACCCCCCACATTACCATGAGCTCCAATACACTAGCATTCACCCCGCTCCCACAGTTTTGAAAAAAAACCAACCATACTTTCAACTAATAGTTTAGTCTCCTATAAGAAAAGAACATCAGGAGAATGAATTCTCATCAAAATCATGAACAAATTTTTGACATGGGCCACTATTCAAGCCCCTTACATTCCAGGATAGGATGATCATTTCAAATGGTTATAAAAATGAGAGTTCAAAGTCTTAATAGATCCTGACTCCACCAAATTCTCCCCCATCATCTTAATTTTCTCTAAATCCATCTTTCTCCCAACCTTGGAAGACTTCTCAACAACGCCTTTTTTAGATCTTTCTGAAGAATCCCCAATGAAGGAGAAGCCTTGCCATCTTTTTCCGCATCATACCCCACTTTCACTAATGGATTAGAGATCTCCCCCTTCCCCATCTTTGCATCTACAAGAACCTCTAACCTCCTAGAAACCACCATGTTAAAATTTGTGTCCATTTGTAAAGCACCATCAACCTATGAAGGCTCAATGTTATCTAAAATAATACCCTCTTGAACCACATCCAAAGCCCCCTGGTCCATAATCATCATACTCGGATTCACCTTTTGTTGACTGAGGTCATCCAGAACCTCAAATCTATTAAAGGTATCACCTTCTTGATGCTTCTTAAAAGTCCTCTTTTGACCATGATTCCTATTACGATCCTTAACATCAATAAAACTCTTAGCAGTTGTAGCCCCACCAAGAATGTGAGCCTTACCTTTATCAACCATAGGTGGGTTGCAAGGGGGCTGAGAAGTTTGAGACTCATAAGATTTATACCTCGAAAATCTTTACTACAAATGGCCATGCTCGTGACATAGGCAAAACCGAAAAGGAAATGTGTCATAGTCTAGCTGTTGCACCCAAGAATATAAACCCGCACAAATTTCCAAAGAATTTAGAAGAGGGTTAATTAATTCAATCTCAACACAAATTCGAGCAAATTTCATTACCTTTCTATATTGAGTTTTGTGAGAAGGCCCCATTGGTTTCCCCAAAAGCGAAGCCACATTATACAAGATGTTATTGTGCCAACATTCAACTGGAAACCTAGGAAGACACACCCACATCGAGACCCGATTCAGGAGCTCCTCTGAGGGATTAAAACCTACATGCCAAAGTTTAATAAATAAACCAATTTGGTTGTGAAAATAAGGTCCATCCTCAAAAACTCTATTGTGATTTGTCATGCAGTTGAAAACCACCATGAAGTAGATGTTCACCAACAACATTATTTCCATCTCACCCTTCGGAGCCCAAGTTCGATGAGCCCGCATGTCCAAAAATTGAAGTGAAACCCTCATTCCCATTAAAATTTTCAAAATAAGACACGCTTTAAAAAATATTGAAGGTCCTCTACAATCGATTATGGTTGAATAATGAGCACCGACCAATCTTTGGATTGCTTTAGCAAACCATTTACCTTCGAGATTCGAGAACCACCAGCCTGCACAAATCCTCCATTACCCGACTCATTTGAAAATAGATTATTATCAAACACCCTCGATGAAAGAAATGGAGATTTCACTCCAACTGCAGCACAAAAATCCAAGGATGATTTAACCCCCAAATCTTCCCCTGGATCCATCGCCAAGAGGAAAAATGAAACCACACCCTTATACCTCCACTCAAGCTACACAAACAAGAGGACAGGGATCCCATCTGATTAGCAAAACCATGAAGCGCCCAGAAGAAAAGCACAGGCAAAGGAAAAAGAGAACATAATTGAAATAGAAATAAAACACCCCCTGAACAATCACAAAGCACCCCCCAACCAAGCACAACCTGTCGCACTCAGACCCCAACACCAAGGACGCATGCACAGAGGATAGGCAGCATGTAGTTACAACCTTAATGGTCGCAAGTTAACATGCTCGCACACAGACCGTCACCCCTGTATAGCATCGCTTTCTCTGTCTTCTCTCTTCAACCATCATTTGACATCAATAATAGTTTCAATAACACCATTATTACTAATAGACATCATCAATTTTTCTATGAATAAGTGTAGAAAAAATAATATAATTAATTTATCCTCTTCATTTGTGCTTTGAGTCATATTGATACAATTTGACTTAATAATCGATTGAAAGTGTTCAAATGATAAATTATTGAGTCTCCTCTCACTTTTAGAGAATACAACTTCTTTTACAGGACAAGTTTTCTTGACTAGACTCTTGGATTGATATAATGTTTTCATTTGTATAAATCTAAAATACGTAAAGAATATTACTTCTACCCTTCTTGTCTAATTTATCCAGTCTAGATCAAACATACCTAAGGGCTTAGATGAAGAAGATACCATATCCCATTAATCTCTCTCCACTAAAAGATATTATATCTTCAACTTCTATAATTCAAATTTTTGCGCGTGTCTATGTTTAGTCTCATATCTCATTCTTACTCGTTCTTTACATAAATATCAAAGATATGTTCTCTCAAAATAGAAATAGAAATATTCTAATCAATACCTAATAGCCTAAATTCCAATTGTGATGGAGTTGATATTGACTAATCCAAAGGTATTTTTATTTGTTGAGAATAATTAATGTATCGAAAAATTGATGTATCAAAAAATAAGCATCAGAGCAAGCAAAAAGAGTGTTACATCAATTTGATTAATGAAAGTGATCCAATCCAAATAGTTAGAATGTAACTATTGAAACAATCTATTTTTTTTGTATCAAGTGAATACAAAAATGAATCAAAACTGTTAAATTATCGTTATCGAAAACTTACGACAACTTGCCAAACAAAGGCTAACAAAAAAAGAATAGAGAGATAATTGACATTACATTAACAATTGGATCGAAAATCACATAAGCTTTGGGTAATTTGGAAAAAAAAAGGGGTTATTCAAATGAATAGTGGCATTGTCTAGACAAATGGGGAGGTTGAGGATAACTAGCATTTTGATTCTCCGATGAATAAAATTGATGTAAAGAACCAAAAAAAATTGGCCAATCAATCAAATTTCTTCACCAAGATTAGAATTTTAGTCTTTGAGTTGGAAGGGATCATTTCTTCATATAATATTAGAGAATGACCAATGAATGTATATTTTTGTTTCTTTTTAACTTTCTCTATAGATAATATCTATTTTATTCACTCAAGAATCTACGCTCCTCTGGTTTTTCTATGAATAATTACATAGCACCAAATAAGAATGATCTCTAATGAATTACAATGAAACATTGCTTCAATTTCTATTAATTGATTAAAATAAAACAACACCAATGGGGCATGGCCAAGCGGTAAGATAGAATATTTTGGCCATATTATTGTGAAGGTTTGAATCCTTCCATCCTAGGTGGAATGGTATTATTCCAAAAAATCAAAAAAATATATGAAAAAAAGTTGTAGGAAGCTTCTCAATATGCCAGCCATACATTTAATACTATTTTATCTCTTCACATTTTTTTTTTGAATTTCGCCTTTGTGACTAGTTATACATGAACTATAGTAGGGTTTATCACTATGGATGCCAAGGTTTGGACTCATAATGACATAGTAACTTCCTAAACAACTAGTTACTCTCTAATATCAAATGTTGGAGATTTGCATCCTATTGTAGACAAAAAACTAAATTAGGATTAAGAAACTTAAGATTATGTGATACAAAAATAGTCAAATAGTATTTGAAAAATATATCTAACAATATTTACAAAAGAAGATGGAATAGTATGCATACACAATATTACACATAACTCATAGGTTTGCATGGGAAACCCTTAAAAAGGAATACCCACCACCAAAAGATAATCATAATTATATTATTAAGAATTAGAGATTCAATCAAATAAGCCATTTTTACATAGTCTCAATCTACAACATATTCTTCTACAATTTCTCTAACATCTCACACTAACAATGTTCTTTCCAATACTAATATTTCACATCTATACAATAATCCAAACTTAACACTTTCACATGAGATGGATACATATAGACGTACGCATTGAATTCTAGTCATTTAATTATCCAAAAAGATGGAATACCAAGAGTCACAAAACTATATTTCAACCATATTATGATATCAACATCTCTCACATATCACCAAACATGGTATCTCCATGTTAATAATCATCTCATATATGTATTTTTTGTCACACACTATAAACCGATAGTTACACACTTAACAATGTTGATGATTTCATGATTTCATGTATAGCCACCACTACCTACTCCAAGTTTGTAGTAGTACACATAGAAATTACATCACTCATAATTGCTTGTGGTGCACTATGTCACCCTTCAAAATATTACCATGTTTTCATTGTACCACATGAATTCTAACTCTAGCACAAGTGCTCCTACATTATCAATCATGCTTCCAAAAATAGTGTTCTTTATATTTGATTGTGAGTTCTTTTCTAGATCACTTGTAGTTACTACCACATCATCACTACATATAAACCAACATATATAATGCACTGAAACATTTTAAATTCAACCTATCTCATTGTGTTTAATTATATAGACAAACTCTTCCCATAGGAACTCTCTTCAAGTGAATATCACCCAACTGCCAACAATTCTCCCATCAATATATGTATGTATTGAGACTTGTAGTGAATAAATGTGTGTGTCACTATAGTTCCTTTCACTCAAAATAAATTATTGGGCCATACACTATATTGTCTCTTAATATTGAAATCAAGCATTTGTCAAGGTTAAGTGATAGGGTAGAGTTGGATGGAACAATCACTGTTCCATGCTCTGGATCTTTATTTGAAAGATCTCCTTGGTGTCTTACTTCACCACCTTAGCCTTTAGGACCTTCTTCATGTTTAGGTACCCCTGGTTCTCTTGGCCAACCCCACTATCATCACAATTCAACTTACCAAGTCAATCTTGGTGCATTGCTTCTAACTCTTTCTTAGCCCTTAATCTACTCTAAAGTCTGACCTATTCCCAACACTTAATTTTATCTTTGCAGGGGTGTGGAGATGCTTCCAACAGGTTCACACCATCACAACATGGTTCTAGAAAATCCACCTTACTTCCTTTGGCCATCACTTTCCACAACCCTCATTTAGGGTTAAAAAGGCTACTAGCCCAAGAGCCCAATTAGGTCTCCATCTCCGAGGAAACACACTAATACTCCAAGGTCTACCGAGGAACACTGAATTATCCTTTGGGTTTCTTATTATTCATGCCTATCACTTGAAGATTGTAGTGGTCCTGGCCTTCAACTGCCCGTACAGTTCCTCAAACTGGTAATGATCAAGAACTTAGGTTATCTTGGGTATTTTCTTGTCTTCTTTGCAAACTGTTAAGAATTCCTCTCACCAAACGAGTTGATGGAGTCCCTTCCTTCTTGCTATGCCTTGGTAAAGCATACACCTACCCTCTCCACACCGTGAATTCCCAGGAGATGGACACCCCTGTAATTCAAGTGCTCTACACTTCTTGTCTTTCCTAGCCGAGCACTGTCAAGCTCGCCTAGGAGAAGACTTCCATAGTGATTCCCTGACTCCTAACCACTCCTAAACCTATCCTATTTATAGACATGGAGCCTAGTCACAGTTCCCAAAGGCCCGTACACAAAGTATAGTGGGAATGTAACTAAACCTCCATTCTTCAATGACTAACTATTAGATCAACAACTACAAGAAGCAAACTAACTACTAAGCAATGCTTGGAAATTGAACACACTAACTATATATTGCCACACAAAGCTTAAAATACAACTACACTATATTCTATAATATCTCACAGTGCCATGATCACTCCTGACCACACAAATTCAAAACAAAACTCAGAAAATTACAAAACCTTATCACTGTCTTCACTTGTATTCATGAATTTTGAATATTGCAAAATCTTCCAACCTTACTTTCAGGTCGAGGCACACCATATATAGGTTCTCTAATTCAGTTAAGCTTGGTCCTAATTGCTTCATGGACAGTTGAGGTTTCCAATAGGCCTTATTTGCAAAATTTTAGAGATTCTAACACCTAGAAAGGTCTACAAAGGTCTTAAACCATCCTTGTAGCCAAACCTCAATCTATCAAATGGTCAACATGACCTTTAATAACACAACACATGTTCTCAAATGCCTCTTAGGCACAAACTCAAAGAAATAGAAAGAGATTGCTACATTTGGCCTAAGCAAATTTCCAATTCATAACCTGGTAGTCAACATTCCTAGATGAACTTTGGGATGCTCCTGCACCATTCTTCCCCTCTACACAGACATCAAGGAATGTGGGGAGAGATCAGAGATGGATCAATACCCTGCTTCTTGAACTGAGCTTCATCTACCCATGTAGCCTCAGATTCATGTTTGTTCTTCCATTTGATAAGATGCTCCAAGTACACCCTATGCCTTGTAGACTTCTTGACTCTTGACTCTAAGATCCTCTCTGCTTGTAGCTTGTCTTGAGTAGGTAAGGTTATGTTGCTTACATCCTTGAAGATATCCCTACTATTCTGATCCATGTCAGTGACTATTCCCTTATATCCGATCAGATCAGCTACATTGAACATTGGTGAAATCCCTAAATCTGCAGGTAACTCCACCTTGTATGCATTCTTCCAATATTTGGCTAACACCTTGCATGGTTCCACTCTTTTCATCTACAATTTGGTTGATGTACCCTTCTGCGACTTGGATTTGTTGAGGTGGACCATGACATAGTCTCCTGCTACAAATTACAAATCTTTTCTTGACATATCCACCTTATCTTTCAACTTTTGAGTAGCCTCGGTGACTGTCTTCTTTACCTGCTCCTGAATCTCCTTCATGTCTAAGTGAATTCCTCTGCATGTCCACTCCTATGCTCCATAGCTCCTAGATCCCTGAGCTCACATATACCTCTTGGGTGCATTCCATACACAATTTCAAAAGGACTCTTCCTTGTGGTCCGGTTCACACTGTCATTATATGCATACTCAGCCTGTGAGATAACCATGTCCCATGTATGTCCATACTCTTTGGTTAGGCATCTTAGAAGGTTACCTAACACCCTATTAACCACCTATTTTTGACCATCGGTCTGAGGATGGTAAGCTAACCCAGAAGACAGGTTGGTACCTAATCTACTCCATAGAGTCTTCCAAAAGTGACTCATGAACTTCACGTCCCTGTCTGAGACAATGCTCAATGGAAATCCATGGATCCTTACAATTTCCTTGAAGAAAAGGTGAGCAATATAGCTAGCATCATGAGTGGTCTTGCAAGGGATAAAGTGACTCATCTTGTTGAATCTATCCACCACCACATAGACACTATCAAACCCTGCCTTGGTCTTAGGGAGTCCTACCACAAAGTCCATGCTAACATACTCCCATGGTCAGTTAGGAATGGGTAGGGGTTGATATAAACCTGCATTACTAGCTCCCCCCTTGTCTTTCATACATACTACACACTTCTCCACATACCTCCTGACATCCCTTGACAACTTAGGCCAATAGTAGAACCTTTGCACTAGTTCCAATGTCTTGTTGATGCCAAAATGTCCACTAAGACTACCATTATGCTTCTCTTAGATGAGGTTCTCTCTCATTGATCCTCTTGGAACACATAACTGATTCCCCTTGAATAACAATCCACTTTGCAATGTATACTTTGAGTATTGGCTATGAAAATGATTTTCAAAGCCAGAACATACCTTGTAGGCCTCCGAGAAGTCTTCATCTTCCCCATAGAGATCCTTGAAACTCTCTATTCCAATGCTCTTGATCTGTATCTCTTGCACTGTCAACAATCTCCTGCTTAGTGCATCTGCTACCTTGTTCAATTGTCCCTTCTTGTGCTTGATGGTGAAAGTAAAATCTTGGATTTACTCCATCCATTTCAAATGTCTATTACTCAACTTCTCTTGGGTGTTGATATAGCTAAGTGCCTGATTGTCAGTAAAGACTACAAACTCTTTGGGTAGAAGGTAATGCCTCCACTTCCTAAGTGACTGAACTAAAGCATAAATTTCTAGGTCATAGGTATAATACTTCTTCTTAGCTTCATTGAGATTTTCACTAAAGAAAGCTATAGGCCTACCTTCTTGACTTAGTAATCCTCCTACTACAACTCCAATAGCATCACATTCCACAGTAAACAACTTGTCAAAGCTAGGTAATAAAAGTATAGGTTGAGTTGCCACTTCTTGTTTCAGTTTCTCAAAACCTTTCTCAGCTTCTTGAGTCCACTTAAACTTAGTCTTTAAACCACCTTTGATTGTACCTAGGACTGGTGCACATATGCCACTAAAGTTCCTTATGAATTTCCTATAAAATTGAGCCAATCCATGAAAACTTCTTACCTCTGTCCTTGTGGTTGGTGTAGCCCAATTTAGGATAGCTTCCACCTTGCTTGGATCCATCTTCAATGATCCTTGGGACACTACAAAACCCAAATACACAAGCTCTTGTTTAAATAACTCACAATTCTCTAGGTTGATGGCTAACTTCTCCTCTTGCAATCTTCTAAGAACCAACTCCACATGCTTTAGGTGTTCTTCTGTTGTCTTGCTAAAGATGAGTATATCATCAAGATATACCACCACAAATATCCCTATAAAGTCTTTGAGCACTTCATTCATGAGCCTCATGAATGTGCTAGGGGCATTAGAGAGGCCAAATGGCATAACTCTCCACCCATACAACCCATATGTTGTCTTGAATGCTATCTTCCACTCATCTCCATCCTTGATTATGATCTGATGGTATCCACTCTTGAGATCCAACTTGGTGAAGTACTGAGCTCCTCCAAGACAATCCATCAAGTCCTCAATCCTAGGAATAGGGAACCTATACCTGGTTGTGATTCTATTTATTGCTCTAGAATTAGTGCATAATCTCCACTTGCCTCCTTTCTTGGTTGCTAAGACCACTAGCACTGCACATGGGTTGATGCTCTTCCTAATCAATCCTTGATCCAATAACTCCTGCATTTGTCTAGCTACCTCTAGATTCTGATCCGATGTAAGCTTATAAGCTGCTTTTTTTGGCAATGAAGCTCCTGGTATGAAGTCAATCTGATGATTAATGGCTCTCTTTGGAGGTAAAGTTGTAGGTGCACCATCACTGACTATATCTTTGAATTGTTCTAATAGCTCTTGGATTGCTCCAGGTATGACTATTTTTTAGCCTTGTCTTCTTCTTTAGGTTGCAACATAACCACATATCCTTCACCCCCTTGATGTAGGTTGTTAAGGAACTCTTTACCACTGATCAACAAGACACTAGGTGTCTTTGACTGTCCTTCTTCCTCATCTGATAGTGACTGCAATTTAAATGTCTTCCCATCCTTCTTGAAAGAAATGGTGTTATCTTTCCCATCATACATGGCACTTTTATCATACTGCCATGGTCTTCCCAATAGTAGATGGCATGCATCCATGGGTAACACATCACAAATCAACTTATCCTTGTACCCTCCAATGGAGAACTCCACCGTTACTTGCTCATTGACAAGAACACTCTACCCTTTGTTTAACCATGTTACTTTATAAGGGTTAGTGTGGGGTACCTTCTCCAATTTCAACTTCCTTACTACCTCCTCTGAGATGATGTTATCTATTGAACCTGAATCCACAATAACCTTACATACTTTCCTAAGTATTTTGCATCTCACTCTAAATAAAGCTCTTCTTTGTTTTAACTCTTCCTTGACCGGTTGTCTGATCAAAACTCTCCTAAACATTAGATTCTCCCCCATTTATGATTCAATGTGACTGACCTCTGGTGATTTAGTACTCATGGTGTCCTCTTGAGCATATGCCACTCTCTTCTCAGTATTTGATGAAGATGCTTTCTCCGGGCACCTATAAGCTGGATGTCCTACTTGACCACAATGGTAACACTTCATATTAGCAAAGTATGAATTGCTTCTGCCTGCTTCTCTTCCTTTATTTGATCCTCCTTGAGATCCTCTACCTCTTCCATAACCTCCTCTAGAAGGTGTTTCACTTCCATGCTCTGTGAGTTTAGACTCTCCTTGGTTTCTTTGTCCAGTTCCTCTACCCTGGTAGCCACCTCTATATCCTCTTTGATCTCTTTGATCTTTGCCTTTGCCTCTACTCTTAGAAGCCCGATCATGTTTCCTCTTGCTTCTTTCCTCAATCTTAATAGCTAATTGGTAACATTGGTGTACTGTCTTAGGACTTAGAAGAGTCATCTCCTCTTGAATGTTCCACTTCAAGCTGTTAAGATACTTAGCCACCTTAAGAATTTCATCTTCTGAAACATTAGACCTCATATAAAGTTTTTGAAACTCCTTAGTGTAAGTGTTCACATCTTGGTCTATTTTCCTCAAGCTTTGTCTCTTCTTATGTAACTAAATCTCATAATCATCTGGTATGTATGCTTCTCTCACTTTTGCCACCATACCCTTCCAAGTTGAAATAGGCTTCTTGCCTTCCTTTTCCCTCTCTGTTTGAATGAATTTCCACCATGTCAAGGCAGTTCCTCTCAATCTAGATTTGGCCACCTTCACCTTCTGTGGTTCAGTGACTCCATCACACTCAAAATGGTTTTCCATGCATTCTATCCAATCCATGACTAGATCATCTTCCAATTTGCCACTAAACAGTGTTATGCCTTCAAGTGCTTTTCCACTCAAAGCTTTCAATGCCTTCAAGAAAGTCTCCTCTTGCAGAATAGGGTCAGGTTCAGGGGTCTTGTCTTCCTCTGCAACCTCTTCACTCTTTGGCACCCTGCCCTCCAATCTATCACTGACCTCATCGGCCTTGATCTACACATTGCTCAATGCTTCCTCAAGTTGTGCTAATATTTCTCTCAATCTCCTATTGTCTTCCTCCTGATCTTCAACCTTCTTTGCCAACTCAATGTTTGTCACCATGGTTGTGGAACCACTGGATTCAAGGTCTAACATACAAGATTCTATCCCAAATCTTTAACTTGCTCTGATACCAATCTGATAGGATAGGGTTGGATGGAACAATCACTATTCCATGCTCTGGATCTTTATTTGCAAGATCTCCTTGGTGTCTTACTTCACCACCTTAACCTTTAGGACCTTCTTCATGTTTAGGTACCCCTAGTTCTCCTGGCCAACCCCACTACCATCACAATTCAACTTACCAAGTCAATCTTGGTGCATTGCCTCTAACTCTTCCTTAGCCCTTAATCTACCCTAAAGGCTGACCTATTCCCAACACTTAATTTTATCTTTGCAGGGGTGTGGAGATGCTTCCAACAAGTTCACACCATCACAACATGGTTCTAGAGAATCCACCTTACTTCCTTTGGCCATCGCTTTCACCAAACCCTCATTTAGGGTTAAAAAGGCTACTAGCCCAAGAGCCCAATTAGGTCTCCATCTTCGAGGAAACACACTAATACTCCAAGGTCTACCAAGGAACACTGAATTATCCTTTGGGGTTCTTGTTATTTATGCCTATCACTTGAAGATTGTAGTGGTACTGGCCTTCAACTACCCATACAGTTCCTCAAACTGGTAATGATCAAGAACTTAGGTTATCTTGGGTCTTTTCCTGTCTTCTTTGCAAACTGTTAAGAATTCCTCTCACCAAACGAATTGATGGATTCCCTTCCTTCTTGCTATGCCTTGGCAAGGCATACACCTGCCCTCTCCACACCGTGAATTGCCAAGAGATGGACACCCTTGCAAGTCAAGTGCTCTACACTTCTTGTCTTTCCTAGCCGGGCACTGTCAAGCTCACCTAGGAGAAGACTTCCACAATGATTCCCTGAATCCTAATCACTCCTAACCTTATCCTATTTACAGACATGGAGCCTAGTCATAGTTCCCGAAGGCCAATACACAAAGTACAGTGGGAATGTAACTAAACCTCCATTCTTCAATGACTAACTGTCGGATCAGCAACTACAAGAAGCAAACTAACTACTAAGCAATGCTTGGAAATTGAACACACTAACTAAATATTTCCACACAAAGCTTCAAATACAACTACACTACATTCTATAACATCTCACAGTGCCATGATCACTCCTGACCACACAAATTCAAAAAAAAACTCAAAAAATTACACAACCTTATCACTGTCTTCACTTGTATTCATGAATTTTGAATATTGCAAAATCTTCCAACCGTAATTTCAGGTCAAGGCACACCATATATAGGTTCTCTAATTTAGTTAAGCTCGGTCCTAACTGCTCCATGGCCGCTTGAGGTTTCCAATAGGCCTTATTTGTAAAATTTTAGAGATTCTAACACCTAGAAAGGTCTACAAAGGTCTTAAACCATCCTTGTAGCCAAACCTCAATCTACCAAATGGTCAACATGACCTTTACTAACACAACACATGTTCTCAAATGCCTCTTAGGCACAAACTCAAAGAAATAGAAAGATATTGCTACATTTGTCCTAAACAAATTACCAATTCATAACCTGCTAGTCAACATTCCTAGATGAACTTTGAGGTGCTCCTGCACCATTAAGTTTATGGGAATTGAAATCAACATAATTTATTTGTAATGGCACTAATAGAGGAGGGATGTTTACATTTAAATCTACTTTTGGTGATCAAAGTAAACACCATAATAATATTTTCTCAAAGCATTAATAAATTATCTAAATTAGTATCATAATAATATTTTCTCAATGTATTAATAAATTATCTCCACATTCAAGATTGATGACAATCATTAATTAGTTGTGTATGATTGGGCACCTCCTAGTGTGATTTAGTTTTAACATATCATCTCCCATAAGTGGAGGTTTGAATCCACTCAAGCAAATGTTATTCTATTAAATTATACATGTAATAGCTAACCTATCATTTAAGAGGTGGTTTATTTAATAACCTTTCTAAGACATCATTAGCCATCATGAGGCATCACTCCCCTTCCAACCTTTATTATGAATAAACTTAAAGTGTTAATTAAATAACCTCAAAGAATCTTAAAAAGATCTTCACTTCTAATATATAATTTTTATTAATATTAAATTAATAGGAAGTGACAATTTTTTGTCACTCAAATTATCATTTATTTATTTTTATATATACCAATTAAGAAACCAACATATTCCACACAAACAATTTTTTAATGAACATGCATATCTCTAAATATATTACTTAAACATGCCAAAGAAACCTAAATGCTTTACACAAACATATCTTTTTTAAAAGATGTATAAAAGCCTCCACATAATTTACAATTCTTATGTGAGACATATCTATTTATAAAGATGTATAAAAGCTCCCACATAATCTACAATTCTTATGGGAAACTTATATAAAACATCCCACATGCTCAATGAATATACTATTTAAACATGTTCTCACATTTATTTTTGACAAGCATGTATAAAATCTTCATATAATCCAAAATATATTTATTTTTCACCATCTTATAAACATTTTTTTTGTACAATAATGTTGAATAACAATAAAAGTAGTCACCAAAATATTATGAAAAATCATAATATCAATTAGAATTAAAATATATATTTTTACATGATATCGACGTTATATATATCTCTTTTATTTACATTACACTAACTTAAAATTGACTAATTTATAATTTAATTTAATTTTTTTAACAAGAAAAATTGTAAAAAATCACAATATCAATTAGAATTAAAATATATATTTTTACATGATAACGACCTTCTATATTTTTAAAAGATAATGCGCCAACGCTTTTGCGAAGAAGTAAAGACGTTAACATGATTGGTGTCGCACTAATGCCCTCTAGCTCCATGGTAACGCTTTTGCGAAGACATAAAGACGTTAACGTGACTGGTGTCGCGCCAATACCCTCTGGTTCCATGATAACGTTTTTGCGAAGACATAAAGACGTTAACGTGACTGGTGTCGCACCAATACCCTCTGGCTCCATGATAACGTTTTTGTGAAGACATAAAGACGTTAACGTGATTGGTGTCGCACCAATACCCTCTGGCTCCATGATAACGTTTTTGCGAAGACTTAAGTCCTACGAGCTCGTTGACCCAACAAAAGTTTTAACTTTGATGGCTGCCACTACAACCAAACAACTTAACCACCGAACCACACCCTTATCAACATAATTTAATTTACTTCAACTCATAAATAATAATCTATCTATTTCCCTATCCTTTGCCATTATTTTTTGAATTGATTGCATTCACCCAAATAGAAAGGCCAGACTTTCAATAAAAATAAAGTAGAAAATATCTCATTCCATTAAAGGCACGCATGCTTGAAAAGTGATACCAAGGACTCCATGGTTGCAAAATTCATATGATTTGCTTAAAAGATTAATGAGATGTCAATATCCATTTATCTAGTAAAAGTAAAAATTTAATATCCATTTATCTAGTAAAAGTAAAAAATAAATTAAAGTGGACCCCTCTTGGGGGATAAAATTAGACTAGGTTACAAATCACGTTGGACAATGAAGTAACTTTTTCATTAATAACTTCACCATTAAATCCACCAAGTCCCCATCCACTTTAGCTTTAGCGTTAAATAAAGTTAGAAATATAATAAAGTACGATACGAACCCAAGCCACCATTCCTTCTGTTCCACAAAATCATGTTATACAATTTTATTTAAAGTTTGTACTATTTTTTTTATTGGAAAAAGAATGTACTATTAAATATGTTACTTTCTTATATATTTTAAAGAGGTACTTGTATGATAAATAAAGAGAAATTTATTTTAAATTTCTCATTTTTATTATTATATATATTTTTATCTTATATTATAAATTAAGTAGAGTTTAATGATTTTATTTCTATTTTTTTTTAATATTATTAAAGTTATAGTTGATAGTAATTAGTATAAATATTTTAAATATATTCATTTCAAAGAGTTTTTTAATTTATTTTACTTTAAATTATTTATTTTTACTTATTTGTATTGTTTATTTTGATAAATGTAAAGTAATGATTTTATTATTATTATTATAATATAATTAAAATTATAGTTGATAGTAATTATTATAAAATCTTAAATATATCTATTTCAAATAATTATTTTATTTTACTTTAAAATATTTATTTTATTTTTACAATTTTTAATTTTACTTTTAGAAAAACCTTTATTTATTATTTGATAATTTTTTATTTTGACAAGTGTAATAAATATAGTATAATTATATGTTACTTTTAACCATTTTTTATTTTGTAGTTTGAAGTTTTTTTCAAATATGAGTTTGCTTTGATTTTTATAGAAAATCTCTCAATTTAACTAGTAACTTATTTGTTCTAAAATTTACAATACAAACTCAAGAAAAATAATCTTTAGTAATCAATATTGGCACCCTAAGAAATGAAATAATATTTGTTTACATATTTTTTTAACGAGCTAGTATTTAGTTAATGTGTTAAGATATTGAATTATCAAAATAAACAATCTAAAACTAGATTGAATAAAATTTTGGAATAAAGTTAAAAACAACACAAAAAATAAGAGATGTCAAATAAAATTAATTTAGAAGTATAATTCACTCTTTGTTTTGTGTGTGTGTGTGTATGTGTACGTGTACGTGTACACATGCTCTTTCTCATCCCAATACATCTTAGAATATTAGTTGACATGTTAAGATGAGATTGTAGAAGTAGATTGAATATAAGATTGTTGTGGAGTTCTAGTGAAGCCACAAAGCGACAAAAAATAAAAGATGCATTGTGTAATGTTAATGTTTTTGCTAATGAGTTGTTTAGTATATTTTAATTTGGAGGTGGACAAAAGCTTAACTCAAACAAGTAATTTACACTTAGTTTTGAATTAGACAACATGAAAATGAAAAGAAAAGAAAATATATTTACCACCTATAGTCTTTCTCATCACTCATCACATCACATCTTATATATCTTTGCAAGTAAAGATCAACATTTGAATATAAGGAAATAGAAATGCAAATTCCTTAAACACATAAAAAAAACTATTCAAGTTTTGCATTAACTGCTATAAACAAGATGGAGTTGCTAAAAAATGACCTAGTCAAATTACAAAGTAACATGAATAGTTACCACATAAGTAAATATAATATTATATGTGGTTAATGAAAAACAATTTACCATCTTAATTTTACAAGGTAATACCCATCAATTAAAAATAAAAGATATTCTATAATTTTCATCACATTGTGTAATCATCTTAGAAACATAGAAATGATGCTCATTAATGAGATTAGATTACATTGAATGATTCTTCGAGAAGCTTCATTAGTCAAATAGAAAAAACATAATGGTGGGAAAAATGTATACTCATCCTATAACCATATCTATTATGATATTAAAAGGCACAAACAATTATGTCAACTAAAAAGATTTAGAGAATTGTAGACACCTAAATAGTCTTGATTGATATTATGCATTTGATTCTGATTAATTAACATCACTTTCTCCTAAATCACTTTTGCACTAACCAATTAATTAAATATTTTTTATTATTTAGTTAAATTCATCAACTTTTACTGATAATCAAATAATTAACTTTATCAAATTAATTCACCCTCCCCTACTAATGTTCATCACATTTAATTAAATAAATTAATTTAATTAATTAAAATCCCAATGTCCTCTCATTTATTTAAATAAATCTAATTTTTTTTTAAATGTCATAAATCCCCTAACCCACTTGAGTTGACTAATTCTAAATTAATTAACTTTAATTAACATCCTAATCTTATTACTCATTTCTTTAGCTTTTGACTCTACCTTGGTTGAGTAAATCTATGGTCAACTAACCAAGTTGTACATGAAAACAATTTCTTCTAATTAACTAATTAGCCTATTTTCCTCTCAAAGACATATTCTTTGAAATATTCTTTCAACTTAAATTTCCCTTCAAATGATTTAAATAGTCTCTTACAAAGGTCTTTAATGCTCTTACAAGAGCCACCTTTGCCTTAAATGGCCTCTTACATGTCATCTTGTTCCTCTTACATCTCAACCATTTTCATTCAATTCTCTTACATTCTCTTACAAATCCATCTACCTATCTTAACTCTACACATTCTTCAAAATGTGCTCCACAGATATCCCCATGGCTTTCATTAGCCTTGTGACAAGTGTCACAATGCTATTGGCCCCAATTTTAATCCCACATCCTCCAAGTTCACTCATTCTTCAACCCTTGATTTCTATAAATAGAAGCATTCTCCATTGAATAGGGATCGACAATCTCATGCAATCTTACTATAGGCATATTCACTCATAGCAATTACTCATTTTTTTATCATTTTAGCTAGATTATCAACACATTTGCATCACAATCACATACTCTTAGAATCATTTACATCTTGGAGTTTATCAAAGGGACTGGTAAAGGGTCACTTTCCACATCAAAGTGACACCAATCCCCCTGTGGGATAGAGGTTTGGTCTAGTTAGATAGGTTAACATGCTTTTATTTTGTGATTTATTAGGTTTTGCTCATATTTTCTTATCTTCTTTTGACCAAGAATTTCATAGGGAATGGTTGTTTGTGCTTTCTAACATGACTAATCTTGTTTGTTTTGTCTATTGTTAGCTAGTTGCAGATCACCATTCACAAGAATAAAGACTCAATGTTTATCCATAATTTTAGAGATTAGATGACTATTTACTTTGCTTTCAACATAATTGATATGACATCATTCAACATGGCACAAATTATAGTTGACAATCACTTGAATCAATTTTGTAGCAATTTGGATCATTAAAATCTTAATTTGTAAACTATAAGCCACATTGTAACCCCAACTAACATCATGAAAGTATAAATCTCCATATCATTTCCCTAAATATGTTGATCAACAACCCCAAAAAAAATCACAATTGTAGGCTTTATTAGAGGCTCGATAAGTGATGCAAGAGCATCCCAGGGGTAGAGAAATCCTCATCACCCAAAAAAAATACAATTTTTGTTTCGATTTGTTCATTTATTTTATTTTTGGTTTTGGTACAATTTTATTCGCACACAACCAGATACATGCAAAAGTGGAGAAATTGAATTTTAATTCTCTTTCTATTCATTTATAAATTGATTGCAATTCCTTGGTAGTCGAAGGATGAATGAATTTAATTAAATTGTAATTCATTTATTTCTCCAACACATTGGTGCTGAAATTGAAGAGGAATTATAAATTCAAATTATCATTTTTATTATTCCCTATTTACTTTGTAATTTATTATTTTCTCGCTGGGGAGATGAATGAATTTGGGTGTGACATGAAGAATACAAGAGTATGAGTTAAAAAATAAAATTGGATAATAAAATTCAATATGCAGCTAGAATGTGATGGGACATAGAAGGAATGAAGTGACAATGAGGAAAAAAATAAATTACTCAACCTTGAGGAAAAGAAAAAAAAAAGATGTTGGAGTTTGCACGGTAAAAAATAAGAGAAAAGAGTTTGAGAAATTAAGGGCAACAATTTGAAGAGGGATCTCATCCCATGTTTGTAATGTTGTTGCAGATTTTTGTAGTAAGTTTTTGATGTAATTGTTTTGCAAGTTTATTATCAATAAAATAAATTTTCCATTCCTGTGCAATTTTAAATTGTTCAATTAAGATTGTGTTGGCTATGAATTTCAACAATTTGATAAGACTTTCTAAATCCATTCTACACCATTTGGTATAAGAGCAGATAGCTCGCTAGGAAAAGTGTGGAGAGGAAAGTGTTGAAATTTTTGCAACAGTACAGTTGAATTGTATGTGAAGTGGTTGGTTGTCCTCCAATGAAGATAAAGCTAGGTAGAAGGTGTATAAAATTTCATCCATAGTGTGAAAGTGGGTAGAGGAGGTTTTGAGAGGAGCATCTTCCAAAGTCTTTGTTTGGTAGAGGACCTGCAATTGCAAAGAGCATTTTCTCTAGAAATTGTGTGTGTGTGGGTTGTAAAAGTTGCAAATTGAGAGTGTGATCAATATGACTTAAAGAAAGAGGTAAATATTGGATTGAATGTGAAGAAGAGTCAAGTGAAATAAGAGGAGCAAAAATTAAGGTATTTGAAAGTCCTTTATTTGATGAAGAACTTGGTGAAGAAGATCTCTTATTGAAAGAAGAGATGAGAAAAATAGATATTTTATTTGAAGGAGATATTCTCGTGCAAGAGGATAAGGAAGAAGAAAATAGGGAGGTTGCAACAGTAGTGATTCCTTTGGAGGACATGAATATAATGATGAAAATAGGTGGTGAAGATGAGACAGTTGCAATTGAGCGTGCAAGAAGAAAAATTGCAGCAATAGGTGAAGATGAGGTAAATTTTGATTTTTCAAAATTTTACAATTGTGAAATATATGGTGATTTGTATCAATTTAATTTGAAGAGAATAAAGGAAGAAAGCTTGAAAGAGTTGAAAGTTATTGTGCAAAAATATGTTGATGAAAGTATTGAAATGAAAAAAGAAGATTTTGAAGGAGTAGTAAGTGTCAATGAGAAGATGATGGAAATATTTGATTTCCATAATATTAAGATGGTTGTGTATACAAGAATAGTGGTGAGTAAGGAATTGGAAGAAGAATTTTGGTGGAGGTGGACGGATTATGGTGGGTTAAATCCCACAAAAGAAGAAGATGAACATGGAATTTGGTGGAGGTGGACGGTTTGTGGTGGGTTAATCCCACAAGAAGAGGAATGAGAGGAAGGTATGATTGGCAAGAGAATTCAACTCCTGGTGGAGGAAATTTCACACAAGGAGATGAAAATGAAGGGCATATTTGGTGGAGGAATATGACACATGTTCTGACCAAGTGTTGGAAGAGAAGAAGGAAGAAAGTTTGTAGGGTACTATCTCAGCATTGGAGTATGTTGCAAGTTGTTCATGATTTGGTAGAGTAGTCCTACTACTCAACTCCATTTTGTGATCCCAAACTCACAAAAAAAACTATTACCTGGTGCGTTTGATGCAGGAGCATCCCGGGGGTAGAGCAATCCTCATCACCCAAAAAAATACAATTTATGTTTCAGTTTGGTCATTTATTTTATTTTTGGTTTTGGTACAATTTTATCCGTAGCATCTCGGGGGAAGAGCAATCCTTATCACCCAAAAAAATACAATTTATGTTTCGGTTTGGTCATTTATTTTATTTTTGGTTTTGGTACAATTTTATCCGCAAGCAACCAAAAACATGAAAAAGTGGAGAAATTGAATTTTAATTCTCTTTCTATTCATTTATAAATTGATTGAAATTATTTGGCATTTAGAGGATGAAGGAATTTAATTAAATTGCAATTCATTTATTTCTCCAACACATTGGTACTAAAATTGAAGAGGAATAATAAATTTTAATTATCATTTTAATTATTCCCCATTTACTTTGTAATTGATTATTTTCTTGTTGGGGAGATGAATGGATTTGGGTGTGACATGAAGAATACAAGAGTATGAATTAAAAAATAAAATTTGATAATAAAATTCAATATGCAATTGGATGGTGATGGGACATAGAAGGAATGAAGTGACAATAAGGAAAAAAACATATTACATAGCCTTGAGGGGAAAAAAAAGGCGTTGGAGTTTGCATGGTAAAAAAAAAGAGAAGAGAGTTTGGGAAATTAAGGGCAGAAATTTGAAGAGGGATCTCATCCCATGTTTGTAATGTTGTTGCATATTTTTGTAGTAAGTTTTTTATGTAATTATTTTGCAAGTTTATTATCAATAAAATGAATTTTCCACCATTGTTCCTGTGCAATTTTAAAAATGTTCAATTAAGATTGTGTTGGCTGCGAATTTCAATAGACTAATAAGACTTTCAAAATTCATTCTGCACCAATAAGTCATCTTTTCTATGTAGATTTCATCTATATCTTGCACCCTTTTCTATATTTTTAACCCCATTCAATATATTCTTGCAAAAAATAAAAAGTGAATGAAATCTATTCTACAAACACAAATAAATCTTGTAACTTACATTAGTGTGGAAAGATAATTCTAAGATCATGTGGTTAGTGGCTCAAAATAGGTGTCTTACTTGGGATAATTTATGCAAGCATGGATTCCAAGGCCCCTCAAGATGTGTGTTGTGTCGTGATTCTGAGGAACGTGTCTCTCATCTCTTCTTCCAATGTTCTTATGCTAGGGAGATTTGGCATTTGTGGTGGAGGGTGTGGAATAAGCCCTGTAGGCATGTTTCCTCGTTGGTTCAGTTTGTGGATTGGTGGGGCAGGGCCCCTATTTCTACTTCCTTTCTTCAAGTTGCTTGGGCTATCAACCTATCCTTCATTATTTGGAATCTTTGGTTGGAGAGGAATCATCAAATATTTTAGGATGTGTTGTTTGTGGCCCCTCGCTTGTGGTGGAAAATTTTGCATTCCTTGGGAGAAACTATTGTGGCTAAGTGTGATCTATCTATTTCGGTGGCTCCTTGTGACGATGTTTGATTTAAACATCTTCATCTTCCTCCTCCGCAATGACAACTCATGCGCAACAGATGTAGACATCCTACCCCGAAGGTGAATAGGGAGGGAATATGGTCCCCTCCTCCTCAGGGGGTCCTCAAAATTAACACGGATGGCTCTTCTCATGGAAACCCTGGTCATGATGGTATTGGTGGTGATGGTCGGGATAGCTCTGGAGATGTTCAGTTTATCTTCTTTGTGTATAAGGGTTTTTATACTAATAATTTAATGGAGGTTCAGAAAATTTTATTCGTTATGGAGCATGGAAGTCAATTGGGGTGGCGCAGGATCATTTGTGAATTTGATTCCCAAGTTGTGGTGAACCTGTTGAATAGTTAAAGTTTAGATGATGTTAGTTGGCATTTGGCTTTGATTGTTGAACAGATTCTCAACCTTCATACTTCTCTGGAGTTTGTTACTTTCACTCATATTCGTAGAGAGTGGAATGGTGTTGTTGATTGTTTGGCTAAATGGGCCTCTGATCATATTCATGACTGGAACTTGGTGGATCGGGGTCAATTACCCCCTGATTTTCCTCAACAGTTGGACCACTTGGTGGAGTAAGGCTATGTAACGACCTTGCTTTGTATTTTTCCTTGTTTTAATAAAATTTTACCCCTCTTTTATTTTCGAAAGATAATTCTAAGATCGTATAACCCAAAAATTAGCCACTTAGATCTATTGATTTCAATAACACACCTTTTATTCTCTTGAAAGATTAAATTTTAAAAATCCTCTTCCCATTGTTTACAATGGTAGATTCAATAATCTTTCACTACTTGATAATCAATAATTTGAAACAAGATTGATGTTATGTAGAACTTGGAGATTGTATTCCGATAATACTCTTGATAGCTGAAAAGACATATATTATAGCTAATGCATTATTTTTTTAATTTTCTACATAGTTTGGAATTATAACTAATCCAAGAAATCAATGTAGAGGCTATTGAAAAATTGGTGCAACTATGTGTGATTATTTAATACTAAATTTATTAATGCACAATCTTCTTTGAATTTTATATCCATACATGTCATAACTTTGGAAAAGAAGAAACAAATAATATGCACTACATTAGTACATCAATAAAAATAAATGGAATTAAATGTGGAAGCAGTTATATGAAATGAGTTGTAGGGTTTGTAGCTAAGGATGGTGTACAAATATTTGAACCATATAAAATCTATAATAATTATGGCAACATTGTAAGTACTTTCGTGTATATGACAACAAGTAAAAAATAGGAACTTAAAATTTAATACAAAATACTTCCATAATAAGATAATAATTTATTTTGTCATCATCTAATAGAAAATAAGAGATCAACTAAAAATATTGCATATAAATATATGGGTTATTATTGAAACTTTAGGAGAAGAAAAAATGATGCAGGAGCATCCATGGGGTTGGACAATCTTGCATCACCAAAATCTTCAATGCTTTTGTTGTCAAATTTTGACTTTATTTTATTTTGGTTTTCTTGCAAGCATGTGTTAAATTTGTCATCTCCCCTCTTCGAACAATTTATTTAAAATTATTTTGGCAATGTGATAAAGGGAATTTAAATTTTAAGTTTGAAAGTTTTAAATTATTTGAATTTGTTTGCCATTAGTGTTGGAATCTTTTGGGTGCAAATGCTTGAGGTAGTGGAGGTGCAAGAATGAGATAATGGATGTCAAATAAGGAAAATATTGAAAAAATATTAGGAAATAATAATCAAGGGGTTGAATGCATGAATCCCACACCAGAATAGAGGAGGTGGAGGTTTTGAATGGTATTTCATGGTAGAGGAAGATGTTAGATGTTGTAACTGAGAGGACCTGTCTCAAAAAAATGACATAACTTTCTCACTTCAGTAACGAAATGGGAAAATTCAAAATGTTCTAAAAAGCTAGCAAGGAGACACACAAAATTTAGAAACTGTTTTAGAATATTCAAAAGAATGAAGGAATAGTGATAGATAGAAAGTGATGGTTTTGTAGTGAAACTTGGCATAGTTGTTCTTAATCTTGTCTATAGATGATTGTGGTTGTAGATGGAGCTTATATGGAGGAATAAATGTGTGTATTTTCATGTTTTTTTTGCTAGTAATAAAGATTATAGTAGCAAATTTGAAATATTCATTCATAGGTTTTTGTTAATGAAGTCTTTGGGTTCCCTGCCTACAATGTGCAATAGCTTTGAAGATTGAATATGAGATAGATGACTTGCATAAATCTTGTTTTTGTACATGAGTTTTTGAATATTATTTTAGTAGGCTTTTCTATGGTTTTAATTAAGTGAATGTGCACAAATTTGGAGTTTGACAAGTTGGATTGATTAGGCTGCAAGATTGGGTCGCTTGATAAGGTTCTTCAGGCTTGACTACATCAAAAAATACTATTTTGTGATTGATCTATTGAAAATAGCAAGTTGCTTGAATTAATTACAATAGAATCCTTGCCATTTACTCTCAAAAAAATTAATAAGAAGTTGCAAAAAAACTATAATAAGAAAAATATAAAAAATATTTTTTCCCACTTAAATTATTTTTACCATAAGAACTGTAAAGTTATTATTTTTTTCAATAATAAGAAAAATGCTTGAAGTATTTTTCAATAATTGGATTAGTTTTATTATTTAGGAGTTGTAAAATTATCTTTACAATTTATTTGTAATCTCTAATTTAAGTAAAATAGATATCTTATTTTTAAATTATATTTAACTTATTTACATCTAAACTATGTTTAATGTAACTATTCATCATACTTAGTAAAATAATCAGATTGCAAACACAACATATATTAGATTCCAAAAGGAAAAAGAAATTTCACTTAACTCCTTACATGTCATTGCTTCCTCTCAATGCCCCTTTCTTTTTTTTCCATAATAGAAGAGGTGTCCAAAAAAATAATGAAAAGATTACAACTTCTATAATATGGTTTCTTTTTATTTCATCATTTTGATTTGATTTGATTTGATTTTTTTTCTTATATGTATATTTAATTATGTTTACTATAATTTTAATTTTAATTATGTCAATTATAACTTATATTTTATTTTTAAATAAAATTCAGTTCTAACTAGTTTTTTAATATATTAACTATTTTAGGTGCAAATAGTCATCAAATTTAAATTAAGAAATTTTTATTTTTATTTACACAATCATGACTTGAGACTTGTTGGTGCAACTATAGAATGCCTCTTGCACAACAAAATTTAAATAGTGATGTGATTTCAGATGAGTCACTCACCATAACATTAACAAATAAATGTTTAAAACAAATTTTTGTATTGTATTGTAAGAAAATTATTATTAATATTTTTTTGATTTAGATCCAATAGTCTTTAAGATAAATATTGTTTTATTCATTTGTCATAAAAAATAACATAATTTACTTTCTCAATAATTACTAATAAAAAAGTAGAATAAAAAGCATTAATAAATTTTTATTGTTTGGAAAATATTGATAATAATTAATTAATGATCATACATAGAATTTTTTGTATCTTATGATGAAAAACATAATATAATCCAAAATATTGATGTAAAATACTCTTACACAATATCAATCACAACTAAAAACTATCCATCATAACAACTATATACCATACTAAAACACAAACTAATAATATTTTTTTTATCTATATTAAATAATATTAAACAAACATTAATAATAATAACTAAATAAAATAGTATCACCAACTAGTCTCGAGTAGAAGAATACATGGAAATAGGAATCCCTGATTTCCAAAAATTTGTCTATATCATAAATGTGGTAAGAAAGAAACAATAAAAATAGTATTCGTATTAAAATTATATTATTTTAAGGGAATTATGATTCCTTACATCTCATACCTTATGACTATAATGTTTACTTGTAATTTGTGCTTTAGTTTCATTTTTATTTATTTCTACTAATTTGGTGTACGACATTGACAAATAAATTCATTTTCCCCAACTATTATAATATATTTTCCACCTCCCAACTCTTCTAAAAATGGCCAGCCAATAAATTAAACAATTTTATAATTAAATAAAATGTGGTCTACCTAAAAGTAGACATAACTCAAATAAATTAATTCCAACGGTAAAAGTAATTTGTAATTTTTTTTACTCCTTTCAATAATAAAAAGTATTTGAAATTTGAGTGGTTAAGATTCCATAAAATTCAAACAAAAAAGGATGTTGAAATCCATGAGTGATGTGGGGGAGGTTGGTCAAACCTAAGTTGATGGAACCTTCTCCCCTTAGAGAATTTAGATAAAATTTTGATGGTACAAGTTAAAAGAATTTATTTTTAATGGGTAAATAAATTTAAATCATTTAGTGAAGGGTTTACAATAAGTATATTAGAAAGAATTTATTGTTTCACATTTTTAGTTTTTAAATGATGAATTATTTTATTTAAAAAATTAGTATGTTTTTGTAGGCGAGTTAAGAGTTTAATGTTATTGTTTAGATTTTAGACATCAATGTTGCATCGATGTCTTTGTTAAGTTGTTTATAAACATTCTACAAAAGAATTAGTCTAAAGTATGTGCGTCAAGATAGGTATGACCAATAGTTTTGTGTTATCATATGATTGGTTTTTTATTTGATTCGACTTTGGAAAATAGGTTATATATTTATTTATTTTATGAATAGGCAGATATCTATATTAATTTAGAAATAAGAGTACATAATCACAAAAAAAGGGGCGGGTGGTAAGAAGGCACACCTCGATAGTCACATGGGCAAAGCCCAAAAAAACCAAAAAAACAGATCACATGGGCAAAGCCCAAAAGTCTAAATGCATGAAAGAAAAAATTAAACACACAGGCCATTAAGCGGCCAAGGTAGTGCCAGTAGAGCCTGAGGGGTCTTTGTCATCCATGCTTTTCCCCCATACATCAACGAGGTCTAGAGTGACGTCAGGAGGAGCACCCAAAGCATCATCATCTTTATCTTTATCTTTATCTTCTTCCTCGCGTTGGGGCGAGATTGTAAGAGCCAGTCGTGGAAAGATTTTACCACTGGCAGGCCATCCAGAGCTAGAAGTAGGCGGAGTATCAAAGGGCCACCTAGAACTGCCACCGCTGCTTCCAGTCGCACCACCAGAAGGCCACCCCTGAGCAACCCACAGCTGAGGAGAGTGGGCACGCTGAGGAGGGAAAGATTCCCACCAAGCAGGGGGTTGAGATCAGGGGCAAGCAAAGCCACTCTGCTATCGGCCCCGAGAGGGCGACTGGTCGCGAGAGGAAGAGAGTGAATCAGGGACCCGAGCCACAATAGATGGGGCATTTCCCCAGTGGTCCAAGAGGACCTGAAGGTGAGCCACTTCTAGTGCAACTTTGTTAGCTTGCACTTGAATCTATAAAAGAACATTAGAACAAATAACTCCTTTAGCATAGAGAGAAATATTAACATCTAATTGAGAATGAGAAAAGATGCAAGAGTTTCTGTCTTTCCAGATGCTGAAGAGGATTTCCACCTTGAAAGTGTGTCAAAGCTGAGTGAATTTAACAGGGATCCTTGGTGGATCCCCAAGCAAAACCATATGCCAAGAAAAGGGTTCCCACTGGAAAGGCTGAAAAAAATCATGTATCCAAGTCCAAAGTTTCTAAGCTCTAGGACAAAACTAAAAAAGATGCTTGAATCTTTTCAGTTGCCCACAAAAATGGCAACGAGGGTCCTGGACCCCCAAGTGAATAAGCTGAGATCCCACAGGCAAGCCTTGGAAACGAATACACCAAGCAAAGTGGGCCAGCTTGGGATTAACACTTGTAGACCAAATGGCATCAAATTGTCTCCGCCAGACATGAGCAGAGGAATTAAGCAACCACCTCTGGTTTAAACTGTTGGCCATAGGAAAATGGGGTGAATGCCACCTGTAGCCAAGTCATGGCTTGTAGCTCTGAAGAGGAGTGTTTGGGAACCATTTCCAATATTTCCACCAAGGCTTATGGCCACAAATGCCCACTTTATAGAGAATCTCAGTCGAAATGGCATTTACCAGCCCGTCAAAGGTGGCACGGTCCTAGTTTTGAAGGTTGTGCTAGGATTTAAAAACATCCCACTACATAATACGCATCGTGGGCCGGTGAAAAAGTTGCTACAGAGTTTGAATGCCCTTTTTGTGAAACCTGAGGGCTTTGAGCCAAGGTGACTTGGCCAAAGGTTGGCCATTTTGAGCAAGAAGGGGAGACCACTAGAGGTTCTATTGATTGAGAGAAAGTCCATCATGAAAGCCAACTCCAACCCATCAGAGCCAAAGCTTGAAAGCCTCCCAGGCTCGCCAAATGCTTTTTGCCACAAAAGTTCCAACAATTTGAATAGGCTCTCTCATAACCAGGAGGGTTTGAAAGCCTATCCCTTTCCAGGCAGGTCTGTGAGTAGGAAATCCAGACTAGATGCAATGCCTAAGGAGAATCTTCCAAGCTTCATCTCTGGTAAGGGCCCGGATAATCCATTTGACACAAAGAGCAGTTCGTTGTCGTTGAGTGGAGAGCATCCCAAGCCCTCCAGAATCCCTAGGAAGGAAACAAAACTCCCAAGCAACACGATGGAAACCCTTGTGGGTTTCAGAAGAAGAACATAAGAAATATTGCGACAACTTTTCAAGCCTGTTGTAAGCGGCTTTAGAGGGAGCCCAACAAGAAGAATAATAAACATGTGTGGCTACCAAAATTTTAGAACACACCTGGAACTTACCAACCAAAGAAAGAGGAGTGGTAATCTAGTAAGCAAGCTTCTGCTCAACTCTGGAGAGCACAGCCTGCCAAAGCTCCCTAGGAGAAGCCTGAAAGGCAAAGGGAATGCCCAAAAAATGAAAAAATCTCCCCCTGCCAGATCCACTTCCAATTATAAGTTTGAAACCATGCAAGGGTGGGTAACACATATTGTTTGTAACATAAAGTCTTGTGCCATTGGATGGCCGAGCCAGAGGCAAGGCAGAAAGTGTTAAGACAATCAAGGGCAACTGTGATAGATTCCTCTTCCTCTAAGAGAGTGAGAAAGGAGTCATCCACAAAGTGGCTATTAACAAGCTGCTCCTGCGAATTTGGGAGAAGAATCCCTTTGACATGTTGTTGAGAAACAACATGGGCTAATAGGTAACCAAAGCCTTCAGCAGCCAGAACATACAGAGAAGGGGTGAGAGGACACCCTTGATGAATGGATCGAAAAGGACCAAAGGCAGAAGACTAGCGGTCATTAATGGTAATGCAAGCCGAAGCATCAACAAACAACATTCGAATAGACTGAATGAAGTTGGGCCCAAATCCCAAGGCTTGCAACATCGCAAGAATGAAAGGCCATTCGATGCAACCATAGGCTTTAGCAAAATCAATTTTAATGAACATAACTTTCTGGTTGGAGTGTCGGGCCCACTCCATACCTTCCCAAACAACAATAATATTATCCAGAATAAACCTGGATTTGATGAAACTAGTCTACTCAGGGCACACAACTTGAGGCAAGAGATGGCAGATTTTCAAAGCCAAGGCTCTGGCAATGATCTTGTAGGAAACATTGAGGAGCGTAGTAGGCCTCTAGTTGAAAATATCCTTTGGATCCCCAGGCTTAGGTATAAATTTCCTAGAGAATTGGTATAAAAAGCTTCAAGATAGACATGATGTAAATCGCTTCCAACACAATCCCAAAGAGCTTTGTAAAATTCACAAGGTAAGCCATCAACCCCAAGAGCCTTGTCATTGGCCATAGAAAAAATGACTTCCTTGAGATTAAAAAAAATGATCTGGGCTAAAGAAAGCCTATGTGGCACAACAACAAGACAGTCCTGAAGAGCTTGTTGTCGCACAAGCGTGGAATCTTGTGCAGTGAACACTTGTTCATAATGGTGCACAAAATCTTGGAGAATGTAGGGAAGCTCAGAGAGCACCCGAGTGCTATCCTTAATTTTTGTGATGCCTAGGGATGAGTGTCTGACACGAAGTGCCAAAAAAAATTGTTTGGAGGCATGATCACCGATCTTAAGCCAATGCAACCAAACTTTGATTTGCGCTCCTCTAGCAACATAATTATCAACCACTTGCTTCTTGTGTCTTAATTCCTCCACCTTGACTTGATGTGATGGGGAAAAGGGGCTGGCCACCAGAGCCTCCATGGTCATACACAAGTCGGTAGTGTTAGCCTCATAAAATCATTGGTGAAAAATAGCCAGTTAGTGCCCATAAATGCACAAGAACCGAGCAGTACGAATGATGACATCATTCCACCAGGTAATCCAACCTATTTGGCCAGTTGATCTGCACTCCAAATTCCACACTCAACGAATGTGGGCTAGAGTGGGCTTGTGGCAGAGAAGAGTCATGTGGGGGAGGTTGGTAGAATACATTCTCAATGATACAAGTCAAACCTAAGTTGATGGTGTTAGAGTAATTGGGTATTTACTTTATTAATTAAACAATATTTGTTTAATTACATAAAGTTCCCTTTTACCTCTTTTCACTTAAGCTAACATTAGGTACATAATAATTAATTACTTTATTAATTATTATTGTGCAAGCCTAGGGTTTTCCTTTTAAGGGTTTTCATCTATATGTAGTTAAAAACTATCTTTTGTATTTTTAATTCATTTTACATTTTGTGTGAATTCATGGCTCCACATTCTTGAGCATTTCCTTTGTTGCTTCTCTTTGCTTCTCCTTGTAACAGGTTATTTGCTTGCAAAGATCTTTTGGGCTTCTATGGTGTTGTATCTTCTCAACTCCAACATGGTATCAGAGCTTCAGATTTGCAATTGCTTGTTCTTGTTTTGAGATTTTGCATTGGAAGCAAATCTAGGGTTCTAAGGTTTTTTTGGGTGGATTCAGCATACTCCTAATTTTGGCTTCACTTTGGGCCCAAATGGATAGTGCCATTGGATTCGTAGGACCCAAAAACCCCTAAATCGACTGTCAAATCGTCGATTTTGGTTACAGTCAATTTGGAAGGCAAAAATTTTTTTTTGCCCTAAGGTCGTACAACAAAAATCGCAAAAAAAAATCAAATCAAATAAAATAAAAATAAAAAACAAAGGTTTTTTTATTTAATTTTTGCGCTGCGCACATACTCTGGTCGCACCACCGCTTTGCCGCTCGGTGGCCACCACCCGATCACCCTTGTGCCGCCCGCACTCGGCCGCCTCCCACCCAGCACCCCTGTCGGCCGCCGACTCCCTGCTGACCACCATCCGGGCTCCGCCGAGCTCGCCCCACTAACACCGCCACCTCCCCACCGTCCGGCCTCCGCCGAGCTCACCCCGCCAGCACCACCAACTCCTCGCCGACATCAAGCTTGCCTGCGGGCCTCAAAAAAACCCCCGCCTGGTCATATGGTGACCAAGGGCTTCGCCAGCTTCATCCCCCTGGTTCGCCCACGCGACCAGGGGCCCTTTTTTTCAGCTTCCGGGTGCTAAAGGAGTCTAATAGGGCATTTTATTTTGCTCTCTCACAAAATCAAGCATAACCCGGGCATTTTTGCTCTGTTTTCCGAATGGAAATAGGCGTTGGAAAGCTAGTTTCGGCACCGATCTGATGGTGTAGGAATTTTTTCCAAATTTTACCAGTCTGGATATTATTTTTCCAGTCAAAGTGAGGTCTTCTTTCTTCACTCCCGGGGGCATATCTTTTGCGTCCGAACTCCGTTTTGCACAAACGAATAGGCATTAGAAAGGTATTATAGTGCTCTTTCCAGATTTACAGTCTATTTTACCATAATATTTACCAGGTATTTTTTATTCAATTTTGTGTGTTTTTACATTTTGCTCAATTACTTGGTCATCTTGGCTCCTACATGGGGTTTGTTTGCGTTGGATGGATTATTTTGATATGATTTATCATTGCTAAGATCATTAGTCTCTAAATTTTTCATTTGAAGAGTTATCATGGGTTTCTCTACTCATCCTTCAGTTGTTCTTCTGGAACGGGGTAATTATGAGTCATGGGCAAAGGGTATACTTACACATTGTAGGTGGCTTAATATTTTGCCTTATTTGTATGATCTCATACCTGAACCAACAACTTTAGAGGGCAGATTAGCATGGGATATTATTAGAAATCACATTGCAGGAGTTATATTGTCTAGTGTTGATCATGACACTATGTTGGTTGTATCGGACATTGGTTGTCCTCACCCACTTTGGACACGTCTTTGGGAGATCTATGGAGACCCTATTCTATCTCCATTCCTAGAGGATCCTGCTTCAGATTGTCTCATACCCATTGCTTGGTGAGAGAATACACCATTTGATCATGATACTTTAGAGGAGCTTGAGTATTTAGACACCCTTACTTATTCCGATGGATCAGAGGTTTGTCTCACAGTTCCTACTCTTCAGACTGAGACTTCATCAACATCTCTTGTTGTTCTTGATTCAGTGCAGCAGGGAATCATACATCTTCCAGACATAGCTACTTTGGACTCTTATGTTGCAGACATATCTTTCTTGTTTGTTGAGTCCTATATTGCAGATTTGGAGGATTATTTTGAGGACATTCATCTCCTCTACCTTGATAGTCAGGTTATCACTGTTCGCCCACCATTATCCGTGCATTCAGAGGTTGCATTTCAGTATTCTCCACATCAGTTTGGATTTGAAATTATTTGTTTCAGTTCAAACAGTGAGACTCTTCAGCATCCTATTATAGCACACATCTTGAGACAGATTGGTTCATCATTCTTCACAGGGTTTCTTCGATACAAGTCCATGGATCCGTTTCTTCCCAAGGGGAGGAATATTATTTGCCGGTTCAGGATCTCCTTTTGGATTCTACATCAAGCATCTACCATTGTGACAGGAGTTTCTTCATTGTGGGGGGGCCTTCTTCTCTCTTTCTATCTCTCCTATGGAGATCATTGTACATGTACTTATATGATAGAAGTTGTCTATGGGGGGTATCATGTTATCCACCTCCTATCCTTCTTTCATTAGTGCATTGCATTCCTTCCTTGCATTCTATTTTGGGGAGGAGTTTTGTTCCCACTGGGTTTTCTCCTTTACCCCATTTCATTTAGTTTGCATTGATTTTGTACATGGGTACCTGATCTGGCCTTGTTGTCGGGACCCATTGCTTTTGCTTTCAGTAGCTTCTTCTAGGTTTTAGCTTCTCCCTATGTCTATCTTAAGGGGGGGTGTTAGAGTAATTGGGTATTTACTTTATTAATTAAACAATATTTGTTTAATTACGTAAAGTTCCCTTTTACCTCTTTTCACTTAAGCTAACATTAGGTGCATAATAATTAATTACTTTATTAATTATTATTGTGCAAGCCTAGGGTTTTCCTTTTTAGGGTTTTCATCTATATGTAGTTGAAAACTATCTTTTGTATCTTTAATTCATTTTACATTTTGTGTGAATTCATGGATCCACATTCTTGAGCATTTCCTTTGTTGCTTCTCTTTGCTTCTCCTTGTAACAGGTTATTTGCTTGCAAAGATCTTTTGGGCTTCTGTGGTGTTGTATCTTCTCAACTCCAATAGATGGAACCTTCTCCCCTTAGAGAATTTAGATAAAATTTTGATGGTACAAGTTAAAAGAATTTTATTTTAATGGGTAAATAAATTTAAATCATTTAGTGAAGGGTTTACAATAAGTATATTAGAAACAATTTATTGTTTCACATTTTTAGTTTTTAAATGATGATTTAAAAAAAAAAAAATTTGGTATGTTTTTGTAGGTGAGTTAAGAGTTTAATGTTATTGTTTAGATTCTAGACATCAATGTTGCATCAACGTCTTTGTTAAGTTGTTTTCAAAAATTCTAAAAAATAATTAGTCTAAAGTATGTGCATCAAGATAGGTATGACCAATAGTTTTGTGTTATCATATTATTGGTTTTTTATTTGATTCGACTTTGGAAAATAGGTTATATTTTTTTTTTTGATGAATAGGCAGATATCTATATTAATTTAGAGATAAGAGTACATATTCACAAAAAAGGGGTGGGTGGTAAGAAGGCACACCCAATAGTCACATGGGCAAAGCCCAAAAAAAACCAAAAAATCAGATCACATGGGCCAAGCCCAGAAGTCTAAATGCATGAAAGAAAAAATTAAACAAGCAGGTAATTAAGCGACCAAGGCAGTGCTAGCAAAGTCTGGGGAGTCTATGTTATCCATGTTTTTTCCCCATACATCAGTGGGGTCTGGAGTGACGTTGGGAGGAGCACCCCAACCATCATCATATTTATCTTTATCTTTACCCTCTTCCGCGTGCCGAGGCGAGATTGCAAGAGCCAGTTGCAGAAATATTTTACCACTGGCAAGTCATCCAGAGCCAGAAGTAGATGGAGTATCAAAGGGCCACCCAGAACCACCACCGCTGCTCCCCTTAGAGAATTTAGATAAAATTTTGATGGTACAAGTTAAAAGAATTTATTTTTAATGGGTAAATAAATTTAAATAATTGGATGGATGTTGTCAGGTAGTCCTTATTTATTTATTAGTGAATGGTTTACAATAAGTATATTAGAAATAATTTATTGTTTCACATTTTTAGTTTTTAAATGATGAATTATTTTTAAAAAAAAATTAGTATGTTTTTGTAGGCGAGTTAAGATTTTAATGTTATAGTTTAGATTCTAGACATCAATGTTGCATACATGTCTTTGTTAAGTTGTTTTCAAACATTCTAAAAATGAATTAGTCTAAAGCATGTGCGTCAAGATAGGTATGACCAATAGTTTTGTGTTATCATATGATTGGTTTTTTATTTGATTCAACTTTGGAAAATAGGTTATATTTGATTCGACTTCAAAAAATAGGTTGTATTTGATTCGACTTAAAAAAATAGGTTATTTTTGTCCATTTTTTAGTATAAATGTGAACACTAAACTTGCATTTTGCTCAAATAATGACAAATATGTGAGTATTAGACAAATCAAACAAAACAAATAAAGCATTCCTATGAAATATTTAAACATGCTAGATATGCAAACAAGACAATAAAATACCAAAGAAACTAAATGAAATCATATGAAAGCATGTTCAAACCTTATCCCATAGTGGGAGTGGTGCTCCTTTGATGTGGAAAGAATGTCCTTTCCCACTCCCTTGATGTGCAAAATGATAATGATCAAGCTTCCAAGATATGATGAAATGAGTGATGAATGTGTTTATAATAAGATTGTTTAAGATTGTGGATCCATTTCAAATAGAAGAGGCTTCTACTTATAGAAGTGAAGGGTTGAAGAAGAGGTAAAATTGATGAATGTGGGATAAAAAAGGGAGCCAATTGGATTGGGACACTTATCACAATTCTATTGAATGAGGATGGAGCATATTTTGGGAAATGTGCATAGTTAAGAGGGTGTAAGAGAGATTAATGCATATGGTTGAGAGTGTAAGAGGATTAAATGAATGTGGTTGGAGATGTAAGAGAATGCAGGTGAGCATATAAGAGAGATTAATGCCTTTGTAATAGATTAATATTTGGGCAAGAAAGTCAAATAAGTGGAGTTATTGAAGGAATATTCTCAAATAATTTGCCTTTATGTGGGAAAATAGGTTAATTAGTCATTTAGAAGAAATTATTTTCATGTGCAAATTGGTTAGTTGATCAAAGGTTTAGTTTGACCAAGGTTGAGTCAAAAGCTAGAGGATGGGTAATGATGATTAGGAGTTAATTAATTCAGGATTAATCAATTTAAAAGGATTAGAGGATTGTGACATTTGATTTGAATAATTTTATTTATTAAATCAGATGAGAGGATTTTAGGGTTTTAATTAAATTAGTTAATTTATTTAATTCAACATGATGAACATTAGTGAATTAATCTAATAAATTGTTTTATTTGATTAATAAAATAAATTGATAGTTTGAGTGTCTACATGTTCCCCCTCTTTGAAGTAATGTACCAGTTGTGTTGGTTCAAAGATTGATGTTTTCAAGATCGAAATTCAAAAATTTCTTTATTTTTTTGGATGCCCCACTATTGCCTCAACATAAAGAATTGCGCTAGTACACTGCTCCCTCAAGAGATCAGGCAAATTTTTTGATTTTAGATCGAGCTCACAACAAATATGCTTTATGGATGTATGGATGGTTATGTTATGATATGTTTAGACTAACATATCTATATTATGATGACAATGCAAATGAGATTGATTAAGATTCTTGAATAAAAAATCTATATTATCCTAAACAACTTAAATGATGATGCAATGCATGTGAGATGGGTGATGTTTCCTATTATGATGATATGTATGAGAATGCAGGATGGGTACGCTGATGTAGGTGGATTTTTGGTGAATTTCATGATACCATGTTAGTATGAGGAGAAGATAGAAGAATGAGAGGGGTCAACCCTTGATTCCGAGAAGATGTGGAAGTCTAACAAGTCTATGAGTCATCGAGACTTTATTAGATATGATGATGAATGATGATGATGTTTTTCTTATCCAAGGATTGGGTACGTAAAGGGCACAAAATTCCTTATGTTTGATAACACACATATATACAATGCATCAAGGTATAGAAAACTAGGGTGGCGTGGTATCTAGTGCGATGGACTTTGACTCAGAAAATAGATAGGAGTATCCTTGTTCGTACCTAACATACAAAAACCTTACTAGGATGTGCTTTATAAATTTCAAACATCTCAGACCAAAACATAGAAATGGCATAACCTAAAAATGTAATAGTCAACAAGTTGTTCAGAACCTCCTCCATACACACCTACCAAAGAAATCATTGCCAAGTTATATTATAAGAACATCCAACTAATATTTCAAACAAAGGATAATGATCAATGCCCCATTCCTTTCTCTCTAAATCATTTTGATATACATCCTTGAGAGGTCATTAGAATAGGTGCAATAAGATAAATCAAAAGAAAATATCAAGCAAACAAACAAGCCAATGTTCTTCATACCTATAGCCAAGATTAAAGCTATTGTGATGTCTGATGTTGATGTCTATTACAGGAAATATGTATCCTAGGACATGATGTTATCAAATGATTTTGAGACTAACGGGATGATGGGCTATTGATACCAAGACCAACTTATTTAATTATTGACCTAGACTTAAAACCTCGACGTTTGAGTTTACACTTTTAAATTTGTTATCTTGTTTGTGCTTGTTTTGCCAAAGGGTTGAGATAATGATTGATTTATTGTGAGTGGATGGTTATTGTAGGTGAACGTTGAAGTGGGACGCGTTATTTTGGGTTTTTTGAAATTTTTTGGTATTTTGAAATGTTTTGAGGTTGTTTTTGATCTTTTCAAAATGTGTTACAAATGTTTTGATTTTCAAATTTTCCATTTTTTTGTGTTTTCTAAGATTTATACCAAGAACCTAACCTAAGGACCTATCTTATAGGTCTTGGGGGTTGATCAAAGATGATCCTTGCCTATGTTATACATGTAGAGACCGCATAGTTCGACTGACACAAACTTATTTATTGATGAGATATTAACAATTAGACTGCCAGTTTATTATGATGGACACCTAAAGGACCTATCCTAGGAGCCTCGGGGGTTGATCAAAGATGAGCCTTGCCTATGTTATACATGTAGAAGCCTTGTAGTTCAACATGACGATTATTCTTTTTTGATTTTTTTTGTTTTCAAACTATTTTTTGGATTTTTGATATGTTTTGGATGTTTTTTAGAATTTTTTGATTTTATGAATGTTTTTGGATATTTTGATGTTTTGAGGATTTCAATGATATACAATGATCTGATGTAAGGACATGCCCCCAGTGTGATGCGATAGACTACCTCGATATAGGAAATAAAATTTGACCTTAGGAATGTGCCAAGTAGTTCTAGGATGGAATATGATACTGACGCAGGATCAAACTATAACATAGATGCATGATGGAGGATGAAATAATATGGAATGTGATGGAAAGTGATGAAAAAAAAGACAAAGAATCCATGGTGGATGTAAAGTTCTTTATTTACTCAAGGTTCCTGATTGCTAGGTTTTCACCAAGATAATTTCCCAAAGGGCCACCAAAGTGGTTTTCACTAGAGGATGATTTTTCTTTACTATTTTCAATCCTTTTTCTTCTAATTTTTTGGATTTTGATTTTTTTGTATTTTTGGATTTATACCTTGCAAGGTTAAGCATAATTTTTTTTGAGATGGGAGCTATTGATTGGCTCCTATAGAGTTTCACCTTCAGGTGTGGATAGTTGATATGCTCTTGATTTGTAACTGGCGGTGACAACAAAGCGTCCCCACCAGTTGGGTTCAAGTTTACCTTTGTTTTATGGATTTGGAACATTTTTCTGATTTTTCTTTCAAAACAAGCTCTTTGAATTGGAAGGACTGAATCTTGATCTTCTTAATATAGCTCCTTTTGAGATTATTCTGATAAACCTATAGGTGGTTCAAATCATCCATGTGTTGCTCGTCTAGTAACTCTAGCTCATTCAACCATGGCACCTGATACTCCTCGTCAGTAATAATATTTTGTAGTGATATTCTCAAGGATGGGATCTCAACCTCAATGGGAAGGATGGATTCTAATCCATAGACCAGGGAGAAAGGGGTTGCACTTGTAGGCGTGCGGATGCTAGTTCGGTAGGCCCATAAGACAGGGTTCAACTATAGGTGCCAATCATGACTAGCTTCATTGATTATTTTCTTGTGGATTTTTAGGATGGTGTTATTGGAATCCTTAGGCAAGTCATTACCCTGGGGATAATACTGAGTGGAGAAGCGATGTTGGATACAATTTTTTTGGCATAACTCATAGACATCCTAGTTTTTGAAGGTATTCCATTATCAGAGATAAGGCTTTATGGAACACCGTAACGACAAATGATGTAGTTCAGGATGAATTTAGAGATTTGCTTGCCTATGATATAGGTCATGCGGATGGCCTCTACCCACTTTGTGAAGTATTCTATGGTAGTGATAATGAATTTGTGTCCATTAGATGAAGTGGGTGTGATTTTTCCAATGGGATTGAGCCCCCATTGTGAAAAAGGCCAAGGCATTACAATCGGCTAGAGCTCCTAAGCTGGAGCATGGATGAGGTCTCCATGTTGTTGGAATTGCATACATTTTCAAACATAATCATGAGCTTCTTTCTCCATAGTAGGCCAGTAGTACCCCATCCTCAGTAGTTTATTGGCCAAGGTCATACCACTAGAATGTGAACCACAAATGTCATCGTGTACCTCTTTTAAAGAAATCAAAGCTTCCTCGGGGTTAAGGAATCACAAGAAAGTTCCTTCGATATTTCGACAGTAAAGGGTGTCACCTAAGATGATGAAACAAGATGACTTTTAAATAAAGGTTCTCTTGAGATTTAGGGTAATGTTAGTGGGGAGGAATCCTATTTTCAAGTAGGTGAAAATGTCATGGTACCAGGGATCATCGGTACCAACAATTTCACATACGAAATCATATTTTGGTACCTTGAAATTTGATACATGAAGCTGCTCTACAAGGAATTCATGTTTATGGACGTTCCTCGAGATCTTTAGCAATGATCCAATTGTTTACCCTCGGTATATGCTAAAAATTTATGTCGATGAAGAATTCCTTGAGATCCTCCACCTACTTTTTGTATGGGATAATTTTATCATCCTTAGTTTGGTATTCATCATTGAATTAATTGATAATTAGTTTGGAATCCCCATAGACCTTGAGTGTCATGATCTACCGTTGTACTATGACTTGAATCCCTATGACAAGATCTTCGTATTCCATAATGTTATTAGTGCAAGGGAAAGAAAACCTATATGATTTTTTGATACAATCCCCTTGTGGTGTGATGAAGAGGATTCCTACTCCTAACCCATGTTGCGTCTATGAACCATCAAAGTATACCTTCCAATGGTTTGTAACATTTAGGTTAAAGATTGACTCGTGTGGAAACTTTGATACTAGTGGGTTTTATGCATATAGGGGAGCTTCAACCAATTGATCTACAATTACTTGTCCTTTGATGGATTTCTATTCCACATATTCAATATCATACTTTGTTAGGATCATGACCGACTTATCCATTCATCTGGTGAGGATTTCTTTAGAAAGAAGATACTTTAGGGTGTCTATCTTGGCGATGAGCTTTATTTCATGAGCAAGCATGTAGTGCCTAAATTTTTGTGAGATGAACACTACTGCAAGACAATCCTTCTCAATGAATGTATAGTGTATCTCGTTTCCCACTAGGGTTCTACTGATGTAATATATGACTCTCTTTCCATGTTTCATCATGTTGTGCCAAAAGAGCACCAGAGTTGTTGTCGTAGCTTATATGTAGTGGATCAATGTTTTGTTCTAGATCGGTGGCATGAGGACTGGTGGTGTTAGAAAGTATTCTTTGATTTTTCTAAATGCTTGATCACATTTCTCATCCCAATTGTAGGCCACTCCCTTGTGAAGGAGATGAGAGTATGGGATGTGTTATCTGCTAACTGTGCTATGAACCTTCAGATTGATTGAAGCCTTCCCTGCATATCCCTCAATTATTTTATTGCCTCTGGTGCTTCCATTTTGAGGATTGCTTTGAATTTTGTAGGGTCTATCTTGATTCCCCTCATTAATACAATGTATCCAAAGATATTTCCTGAAGTGATGCCAAAGATACATTTTTTGGGATTGAGTCGTACCTTATACTCTTCGAGCCTATCGAAGATTGGGCCCAATGTTGGTATATGGTCTTGATGTTTTCTTGATTTGGCTAGTATGTCATCCATATAGTCCTCTACATATTTTTGGATCATGTCATGGAATATTAAATTCATAGCCCTTTGGTATGTAGCTCTGACATTTTTAATCCTGAATGGTATCATATTCCAATAGTAGGTGACCCATGGACATGTGAAAGTTGTTTTATTTTGGTCATCCTTTACAATCATAATATGGTTGTGCAGACATCTAAATTTGATCACTTCCATATGATCAAAATCGTCTACTCTATCCATCCATGTCATTAATAGTGATTAAATAATTTATTTAATCATTATTTCATTTTCTGCCTAAGGTTCCTAAAGTATGTAATTGAATAATTAAATACTTTACCTTACACCTTTTCTTCTCTAAATTAAATTTAAATAAGACAATCTATTTAATTTATTCATTTTACCTATTTGGATTAAAACCAACTTTTAATCCCTCTTTTTCTCTCTCCTTGTCACATTCTCCATACCCCTCTTTTAATCCGAACTAAATTAATTAATCTATTATTAGGATGTGCACCACTTAATCAAGGTTAGTGTCACATCCTCCATAATCTCCCACTTGCCTCTAATCTCTCATTAATTATCCTAATCTTGTGTTTGCACAACCTTAATCAAGGTCATTAGCCTAATCAGTACCTTGGTCAACTCTCCCCATCCCCCAAAGAATTTTTAATTTCTTTTTATTCACCCAAGGCTCCTCACTTCCCCCTGTGAATTTTTAATTCACTTTTATTCCTCTAAGGAATATTATCTTCCCCATGCAAGTTATAGAAGGCTTGACTTGTCATTTTACATGTGCCAAGGACTTCTAAAACCTTGGACTTGTCACATCATTCACATGTGACAAATCCCCACCATTTTGGAAACCCTCTCTTATCCACTAGATTCTTCCAATCATTGTGAATTCTTAATTCACTTTTATTCCTCCAAGGAATCTTCTCATCCCCCAAGGTACCTACAAGGTACTTGTCCTTCCTCCACATCATGTACCTCTCTTCCACCTCATTTCCACATCATCCCACCTAGGCCATCTCACATTCCACATGTCAAGATGTGAGGGCTTGTGAGTCCTCAACTCACCATAGCCCTTCATCTCATCTTTGTTGGATCAATCTCAATCATTGAATTCTCGAGAGAATTCAAATTATCCTATAAATACCCCCTCATTTCTCTCATTTTGAAAGGAAGTCTTTTGCTACCAAACTCTTGCCAAATTTCCATTTGCAACATTTTAGCATCTCCATAGCATTTTTCATCAATCCATCTTGCATCTTGCATCCACTTTACTCCATAGCCATCCAAGGAGCACACAAGACATCCAAATATCAAGGGCCAACCAAGGAAGAAGTAGCATGAAGGTATAATCAATTTCAATCAATTTTCATCTTTTTTTCATGCTTATCTTTCCTTAGGCTAATCATTGAGGTGTCCTCTTTTGTGTTAGTTATTTTTATTGCATCATTAGTTGTTTAGCATCTCACATAGGAACATAACATTTTAGGAGATCATAGGTTGTATCTTAAAAATCCATCCATTAATGATAGAATTCCATGCCCTGCTATCAGATCTACAGCCATATATATGTTGGGGAGGGGGAAATCATCCTTAGGACATGCTTTATTCAGGTCCCTGAAGTCAGTGCAAATTCAGACTCCCCCAGTGGGCTTAGAAATAGGTACTAGGTTAGAAAACCATTCTAGGTAATCAATGGGTCGTATGAAGCTGACATCAAGGAGTATTGGTACCTCAAATTTGACAAGTAGGGTGATCTACAAATGCAGCTTTCTCAATTTCTATCTTACTGGCTTTGCCTCTAGATAGACTGCTAGATGATGGACCACTACTTCTAGATCAAGGCTTGGAATGTCAACATATTTCCATGCAAATTTCACTTTCCTTTCTTTTAGAAATGTTGCTATATTTTTTTGCTCCTCAGTCAAAAGTGACTCGACATAGAAAGTAATGTGTGGGGTCTCCTCGGTTCTCAAATTTACTAGGTTGTATTTTTTTGCCAGAACCGTTGATTTCTCTTTATGGGTGGCACTAAGGGTAAGATTGAATCCCTCATCCTTTGGCGCCTCAGAGAGGTTTTCACCATTGGATACATCCTTTATTTTTACTATTTTGGGATTAGAAAGTGCCATAGTGTAGTTTTCACTTAAGGATCTAGATGTTACTCTTAAATTTTCAATTTTGTGACTAATAGATTCAATCGTTTACCCGTAGTACACATGGATATCCAAATCTATGTCAAACCCTGCTTTGTGATCTCCATACAGTAGATTATCCCTTAGTCCCATGAATTCTGAGAGAGCCTCATCATTTTCGAATGTATCTAAGATTTGTGGTCCTCGTTGGTCATAGTCGATAAGTTGGGGGTAAATGAGCTTTAGTTCGATGACTTGGTTACTTGAATTGAATGACATGGTGGTAATCATGAAGAATTTTGAATCCTCATCTTATAGTTCAGTTATATCAAAATTATAGTTATCTAGGGATAAACCAATGGATATCGGTAATTGAGGAGGAGCTTTGACTTCTTTAACAGGGGTACGCTTGCCAAGAATGGTTATCTTCATAGGGGTACATCCAAGGCCAATATTCTTAAGGCACTTCTCAAGAATGATAGGTTCTAACAGGTCATTGTCATTTTTCTCGAGCTTTTCATTCTTGTTGTAGCCCCATCCACATATTAGTTGTAGACATTTGTTGGTGTCCTTCATGGGAAGATTAGGTATGGGTCTTTCATCTTGATACAATAGGCATGATCCATCCTTTTCATCCACCACCTCTTTGCTTAGGTCTCCCCACTTTTTGAATGTGGTAGGTTTTTCTTTGAAGTTTTGAGATGTGTTGTCGATTGGCTGAAATTTTCCATGAGATCTAGGAGATTGAGGTAACTCTCTTATCACAAAGGCACTCTTCTTCAATTTATAGTCCCCACAACCATTATCTTGGATTATAGCCTTAATGTTTGGGAGATTCAAGATGGAGGGTGTCTTTGTATTAGATGTGGAGGTTAAAGTGGATGGGTTGACCTAGGGGGATGTGGGTCCCTCATCATTTTTTGGAACTTGGGGAATCTTGTAACATTTGGCTTCCATATTTTTGCAATAAAAGAAAGGTTTGAGGTCACCATGGATCATGATTTCTTGATTTTGGTAAGGGAATTTTACACATTAGTGGAATGTAGATACGACAGCTTGCATCCCATGTATCCATGGATGCCCTAGGAAAATATTGTATGAAATCTCAAGGTCAAGGACTTGACAGGTGGTTTCCATGATTGTTGGCCCCACTTGGGTGTGGAGTTGAACGGTGCCTTGAGACACCCATTCTTGATCATCGTAAGCTTTGATGGTGATACCTTTTCCCTTTTCAATGACATCCTATGAGAATCCCAGATTCTTTATTAGTTGAAGGGTACAAATATTCAAGCCCGCATCTCCATCCACCAAGACCCTTTTGAATTTGTTCTTATGGACTAAGACCTCAAGGTGGAGTGCACGGTTATGAGATTGTTGAGTTGGAATTTCATCCTCAAAAAATGTAAGGAGATGTGGTGAAGTGATATGTCCAACCATAGCTTGAAATTGGTCTGCATCAATGTTTGTGGGAACGAATGATGCGGATAAGGCTTTCTCTAAATTATCCCTATGTGCAGGTGATATCTTAAATAAATCCATCATGGAGATTTGGTTGGGGTCTTTTTTAGTTGTTCCAATATGTTATAGCCACTAGGGTTATATTTTAGATTGGCAGGTAGTGCTCTTAGTGGTGGTGATGGTCCTAGGATAGAGATCTTGTTGGTATGTGTGGTGACTCCACACTCTACTTCAGACCCTCTGATATTGACAACTGTCACAAACTCATCCAATTATGCTACAAAATGGTCATAGACATGGTTTACATTGGTGTAATTATTTCCTTTACCATTGTTGTTCCCTTTGTTGTGATCCAACATGGGTGTCGTGTATAACTTGAGACCTTGATTTCTTGTTGGTTGTTCAATGGTTATGGTCTTATCGTCAATGAGGTCTTGGATAAGAGTTTCAATTCTCATACAACTAGTTATTGTGTGTACCTTTATTTTGTGAAAGTCACAAAGATACTTCTCATTATACCATGGTGGTTTAACTTGAGGTTCTTGGTAATTTTCATATACAAGGAGTGTGATAAGGTTTTCTTGTAATAAATGATGCATGATAGACTCAATGGGTTCCCCTAGTGATGTATATTATCATTTTGGTGGATATTTGTTCTTTGAGGTTGGTCCTCTTTGATTTTTCACGTTTTTGAATACTTGATGATTGGTTTGTGGTTGATGTGTGTTTTGTGGGTATGTTTTTTGTTGTGTATTTTTCCTTAGAGCACTAATCATAACTTTGGTGTCAACGACACCATTGTTGGCGGCGTTCTTGTTCTTATCCCACCTGTGAGGTTTGTCATTTTAAATTTTTGATGGTCAATTTTCTTGGTACATGGATGTGCCCCCTTCTGTTATAAGGGCTCTTTCGATCTTGAGAGCTTTGGGGATCAGTTGGTCATATGTTGTGATGCATTGCAGTTTTAGATGGAAAGACAAGATCCCTTTAAGATTAGAGATGATGATTCCAATTTTTTGTTCCTTTGGCATGGACCGTTTTCTCTTGCTATCCTTGGGTCACCATCATTTCAAAAAAGCTACAAATGTCTCCTCCTTAGCTTGTTTGAGACCGGATAATTCTTCCAAGATTACTTCCATTTCTAAGTTGAATGAATAGTTTTTTATGAACAAGTCCATGATTTCTTGGAACTTTTTTATTCTAAGGGGTAGGTAGGAGAACCATTCCATTGCTAGACCAACCAAGCTTTGAGGGAAGAGCCATATTAAATATTAATTGTCATATGCTACTTCCATACAATGTACATGGAATTCTCTAATGTGATCCTCAAGATTTTCATTTCCTCGATATTTGTCAAATTTTGGTATTTTGAAGCCTAGTGGAAATGGAACCATAGCAATGCTTCTATCAAATGGATAGGGGCACGAACTTAATTGTGTGTTTGATTTATTTGTCTTACCTGATTGTATGTCATCTATTTGTTGCGAGAGAAACTTGACTTTTGTGGAAAGATCATTTTGAGGATCAGGTGGTGGAATGTATGTGTGCTGGAATGGTGTAATTTGTTGGGTGAAGGATGGGGTGGCTTGAATGTTAAGATTAAAGGCATTTCCCACGTGTTCATGAAATTTTGTTGGAAGCTTTGTTGTGCAAGAAAAGCTTGTTGGTATGCATGTTATTTTTGTTGTGCCAACAATGCTTTTTGTTGGGCTTGTTGTTGTTGTTGTTGTTGAGTCACTAGCACTTGATGTTGGGCCTATTGTTGTGATGTTTGTTGTTGTTATGCTATCAATTATTGTTGTTGTGTGTGTTGTTTTATGTTGTGATATCAATGGTTTTTTTTGTGCATGTTGTTGTAAGGCTTGTTGATAAGCTTGTTGTTGTAACAAGGAATGTTATTGCACTTGTTGTGCTTGGTATTGAGCTTGTGCTTTGGCTTGTGGCTATGCTTGTTGTTGTGCCTATTGTGTGGCTTGTTTCTCTTGTATCAAATCTTGTGCTTGTGCTAGGTCTTGAGCTTGATCTTGCACTTCAGCTTATGCTTGAGCATGTTGGGCCTAAAATTGTTGTAAGGTCTTTTGGTAAGCTTGTTACGCTGCTTGAAATGTGATACTATACTGATTTTTTGCATTTGTATTCAGAGGTGGAGGTGGGGGATTTTGTGGGATGGTGTGATATGAGGTGACAAGAGTTTTTTGAGGTGGTTGTTGAGGTGTTTTTTTTTACTGATGACAAGGGTTTGTGTGATGGATGGTGTGGTTGATATGCTTAGTCCTTGAGAGACTAGATTTTGGGATGTTTTGGGTGTTGTAGATGATGTGATGTTTGGTTGAGATATTTGGGTTGATTCCACTTGGTGTTGAAATATTTGTGGCATGCTTGGAGGATTTGGTATGATAGATTTTTTTATTTGATTTGTGTCTAGGGGGTTGACTTGATTTTTTTGGTTTTGGATTGATGTGTTTAATGAAGGGTTTTTCCCTATACCTTGAATGGGTGTGGATGATTATGCCAAGATAGGGAATGGTGGGAATATTTGTGGAATTTTCCCTTTTTGAAATGAGGATGAGGCATTGAAATTAACCACTTGTCTAAATAAATCCACTTGTACTTGGGAGATGTTAGGATTCTAGCCTTGTGTATTAATGTATTATGTAGGGGTGGCATGGAAAGTGGATGATATGTTCGAGTCTTGGAAGACAAGTGGCACATATATATGTTTAGGGTCTTTTTGGATAGTGTTTGGCATACCCAATACGGTGTTGGCTTCAAAATTTTGGTTGTTCATAAGTAGATTCCATTGATGGGCTTGGAGTAGTGAACTTCCCTTTGTGATTATAGGTTAACTTGGGGCATGAGATGATGATGCTTGATTGACGAGTTGGATGAAATTTGGGAATGAAGGTGTGAATGATGTTTGTGGCATGTTCCCCAAAGGTTTTTCAACAATGGTGCTCACATCAAAATTGGAAGGGAGTTTAGCCCCTTCTTTTTCCAATGCCAACATGTATTGGGTAGGATTTAGCCTCATAACTATGTTGACAAGTTTGCGAGTTTCTGGATTTTGAACTAGTTCAAGTATTTTATATTGGGAAATCTCTTTAAAGTTATTTGTGACATCCTCCACTTAGCAACCTCCCTCTTGAGGATGTTGAGGTAGTTGAGAGGGATTAAGTGGAGGGTGGATAGATACCCTAGGGTTGAATTATGTTTGACTTAAATCACTTGAGGTTGATGTTTCTTTGTTTTTCTCCATGATCTTCTTGTGTTGTGACCTTGTTTGGACCATAAAAATGGGATCAACTTTTAGGAATATGGGAGGTGAACCTAGAACTCCTTTGTTTAATCTAAACTTTAGATACAAAAATAAATTTTAGGAAGTGTTTAAGGATCAAATGATGATGATGTGATAAATGAGGGATGAATGGTGTGAATTTTTGAACTTTTTGAGAACTTTGGATCAATACTAGACCTTAGTATTTTTTTATTTTGATTGATTTGATTTGGATAATGGACTTGTAGATCCCAAGATGTTAGATGTGATCTTGGGGTGAACTTTTTCAAAAGGGGTGCTAATTTAACTAAATGTGTGAGAAAGGATTCATCCCCACACACCTAGCCAAACAAGGTGATTTTGATTTTCCAAGGTTCCAAAAGTTGTTTTTGAGATGGGTTTGATAAATGTTGTGAGAAATGGAAGTGTTGGTTTTTATCCTAGATGAACCTAAAAAGAATTTATTTACAAGACCAAGGTGTTGAATAACATTCTATTTCCTATAAAGTGTTTAAAAAATCCAAGGTTTCATATTGAACATATTTCAAAAATCAAAGGTTTCGAAAATGAATTGAGATATGAGCCCAAATATTTAGAAGCCTCTAAGGATAAAATATTTAGGGACAAGCAGTAATAATTAGACTCTTCAAGGATATTCGTTCTTTCCAAAGGGTTTGAAATTTTGATGATTTGTTAATGGTTTTTTTCAATGTTTTGAGATCCAAGCAATGTGTTTGACTGACTTGCAAACTGCACAATCCTAGGCTGCAAAGATACTACTTATTGATTCCCCACTTGAATTTCTCCAAACACTAAGACAAAGTGAACAGTTAGAGATTTGGCGACACTAGCTCCCCTCCATGACACACACTTCTTTGGACCACTGGAAATATCAAAATCCTGAAGATTTGGAGATCTTAAGGATTTTTCTATTTCAAATTTGAATAGTACAAATATGGGGTGGCTTCGGAACGATCATTCCTACACCAGCAAGCATAAGGTTTTTGGCCACTAAGACAAGTTGGTTCTTAGTTTGGATATTCGAGACAAAAATAACAATGGTGTTTCTCTTCACCCAAGATCACATGAAGCGCAAGGGGAGAGGATAAGTACTCAAAGTGCGTCAAAGAAAATATCACGTAATTCAAACACTTGTTCGTCTTAACCTTCAAAGTAATAAAAAATTCATTTTAATGCACCAAACTGAGTGTGAGTTTGCCTTGTTCAATTTTACCCGACATAGCAATTTCTAGTATGTTTTTATGTTCAATTTTAACCAACTTGGAAAGCTTAAATCAATGGTTAATTTTAAGCCCAAAGTAATGTTAGTTGGTCTAAAACAAAAAATGAAAGCAACAAATGGATGCCCTAGACTATTACATTAAGCATTTAAAAATGATTTTTCAAGTTCCACGCTCCACTTCTTGAACTCAAATATGCTTGTTAGTTTTTAATTCCAATGCCACTGATTCTTTATGCAAACCAAATTATATGCAAGTAGAGCTCTAATTTAACAAAAAAAATTCTCATATCAACGTAAACCCAATCTTTGCACCTTCCTGGATTGTCTCAAACCTGCAATGAAAACAAAATCCAAAATATTTCAATATAGAGAACAAGTTAAGCAATGAGAATTTGCAAAATTAATTGATCTATATCCTTACACATGCACTGAGAAAAATCAAATCTAGGATAAAAATGCAATGGCAGTGAAGCAATAGGCTATGTAGAAAAAGAATTAAAGGTCGCTCCACCCAATCATAGTCTGAAAATGCTATTTCACTAAATAAATTTATGGCTATCCCATTATCATAGCATTATAGAGAGGTATCCAATAGTTAATTAAAGGTTTTTTTTAACTCACCCAACAATTAGAAATTTGACATTTTTTATTATTTATTGAGACAAATATAGAAAAGATAATGTCAAAATATTAAAGAATTTGAAGTAGCAAACTACCACAAACACTTTCACCTCAAATGGAAATCAAACCAATCTATTTGGATTTCCTACAAACAAAATCAACACTGGCTAAAGCTGATTGCCCCCTCAAATCGATTCATATTTCTTGACAAATATTTTTTTTTATCAGATAGAGAATCAAATACAATCAAAGACACTAAAATGTCACATAAAAGTAAGAGAAAATAGATTACAAAAAGCTACACAAGATATAAATCATAGTGATATTTAGCTTTTTAAGGAATTTTTTATTTGGTATCAGTCGCTTACTGGACACAATTAATGAAGCTATAGTCAATCTAGAATTAGGTTGCATGAGTTATGGAGGAGCAGTTAATGGGAATTTCTAGTGTTCTATAATGTGCACAAATAATTCGAAGATTATGCAACACCACTTCAAAGACCACTGTTTGATTTGAGGGCGGGAAACCATGTATTATTGTAGTTCAAAATAAATAACTCTAGATGGATTTGATGACCAACAACAAGCTACTCCTTATATACTTCACACAAGCTATCAATTCTTCCTAATTATGTAATGGAATGCCAGTGATATGAACACTTTTACAATACTTCAATTGTAGAAGAAATTATCCAACATAGCCCTTGCCTTGGTGCTAGAAAAAAATACAACATTCTTGGCAACAATTTCTACAACTTTTGCATTCTTTTAGCATTGTTCCATCTCGGCTTGGCAAATGAAGGTAGCAAGTCATTTCCAGATTCAATACTTAACTTAATTTTGAGGAAAAGATACATTTATTTTCTGCCATAGTGAATGGTCCAACAAATGAGGGTGAAAAAATCATTTATCGACTTGGCAAATGAAGGTAGCGTGGAATTTTCCAGATTCAAGACTTAACTTAATGATGAGGAAAAGAGGACAAAGGCAACACCCAAAGGCTTGGAGGTTATATGAGAAAAAAACAAAGAATTTTTTTCCAATCTAATGTTGTAATTGATATTAAATAAATAATCCTACCTCAAGAATGATTTTGTGCCTGTAAATTATTGTATTAAAAGTTGTAGAAATATATATAATCTTCACAAAGTTCATAGATGCACTATACAAGAATCAATTGTTCATTATGATCTATCACTTCAAAAGCTGACAATTCATTCACTGTTTCAGAAAACAATGCTATCACTTCACCTCAATAAAATTTTCTAAGCCGAATAGACTTTATATTCCTATTTATTGCATGAATCAATATTAGATAGAAACATAAATAAAAACTTTATATTCTTATCTAATGTATGAAATAGAGGTGAAAATGTAAACACTAAACCTGCATTTTTCTCAAACAATGACAAATATGAGAGTATTAGTCAAATTAAACAAAGCAAATAAAGCATTCCTATGAAATATTTAAACATGCTAGATATGCAAACAAGATAATAAAATACCAAAGAAATTAAATAAAAGAATATGAAAGCATGTTCAAACCCTATTCCATAGTGGGAGTGGTGCTCCTTTGATGTGGAAAGAATACCCTTTCCCACTCCCTTGATGTGAAAAATGATAATGAACAAGCTTCCAAGATGTTATGAAATGAGTGATGAATGTACCTATAATGAGATTGCTTAAGATTGTGGATCCATTTTAAGTAGAAGAGGCTTCTAATTATAGGAGTGAAGGGTTGAAGAAGAGGTAAAATTGGTGAATGTGGGATAAAAAGGGAGTCAATAGGATTGAGAAACTTGTCACAATTCTATTGAATGGGGATAGAGCACATTTTGAGAAATGTGCATAGTTAAGAGTATGTAAGAGAGATCAATGCATATGGTTGAGAGTGTAAGAGGATTAAATGAATGTGGTTGGAGATGTAAGAGAATGTGGGTGAGGATGTAAGAGAGATTAATGCCTTTGTAAGAGACATTAATATTTGGGTAAGAAAGTCAAATAAGTGGAGTTATTGAAGGAATATTTTCAAAGAATATGCGTTTTTGAGGGAAAATAGGTTAATTAGTCATTTAGAAGAAATTATTTTCATGTGCAAGTTGTTTAGTTGATTAGGGGTTAAGTTTGACCAAGGTTGAGTCAAAAGCTAGAGGATGGGTAATGATGATTAGGAGTTAATTAATTCAAGATTAATCAATTTGAAGGAATTAGGGGATTGTGACATTTGATTTGAATAATTTGATTTGTTAAATCAGATGAGAATATTTTAGGGTTTTAATTAAATAAATTGATTTATTTAATTCAACATTATGAACATTAGTGAACTAATCTAATAAATTGTTTTATTTGATTAATAGAAGAAATTGATAATTTGAGTGTCTACAATAAACATAATATCTTTCAATTTGATGATGTTCTTTTTAATCTATCAAGTATGGATTTTGTGTCTATGATCTTTGTGATATGTGACTTTTGATAATTGAATTTGTTAATGTTGTTGTGCATTTTGTTTTGATATATTATATTTTCATTCTTCAATAAAAAATTATTTCAATTAAAAAATTTAAAAATATCATTTATTATATAACATGATAACAACTATTAGAACATGCTCATTTACTAGATCTTATATTCCAAATATCAAATTTTAATAGATGTAAATATCCAATATCTTATAAAAATTAAAAGAAAAATTATATTAGAATAAATATCTCTAAATCCAAATTCTAAACCAAGAAAAAAAATTATTTATACATCAATACCTCAATTCAAAAATAACATGTTAAAATATTTTAAATCCCACAATTAAAAAATCATTAAATACTTCTACTTTTCTTTAAAAAGGCCCATATAAACCAATGGATTTGAAGAAAGAGAAAAATTTCCAATAAACCAATTTTCTACTACAAACTACCCACAATCCTCAAAAACATTTATAGATTTTTTTTTAATGTGAAAAGATTATTTAAAATTATGAATAGTTTATGAATTTATTTATATGATGACGATATTGACAACTTTTGATGCCTTGAAAATCATATTAGTTGTAAGAATCTCTTAGAGTAATGTATTGCTTGTCCCTTATAAATGAGATTGTTAATTTCTATTATGTAAATAAAATAATTATTGCCCATAAGATTATTTCTTTGTTCACATAAAATATCTATAATTTTTAATAATAAAAACAACCACACTTTACAAAATGATGATAAGATATAATTAAAAAAGAATAGATATTATTTCCGGTCGAAATTTGTGGGGATAGCGGTGCATGAGTTCTGCTAGGGTTTTGTGCTTTTTGAGGTCATCCGTGGCCCCTCCTGCGTCATATTGCACTTCTTGCGCAAGAAATTGTTTCCTTCATTGAGTACGACTGCATTTACTGTGGTTTTAGGGGTTTATTATGCCTTCAACCAGTTCTAACCCAACAAATTTTGCTAGTGTTAGCAGTTCGTCAACGCAGTTTAATGGCTCCCCCACCGAACAAATGCCCTCAGAAATTTATTCCAAAAGTCTTTCACGAGGTAAGCATTTTGACGCCCTTGCTGATGTAGTTTTACCTTTACCTGATTTTGATTATGCATGCCAATGGCTCAAACAACACACCCTTGTGCGTTATTTTGTTGGGAGGACTCCCCCCGAAAGAGTGCTAAAAGACTGGGTCTGCAAGGCCTAGGTCCCTCATGGGGTCCGCCTTGATATGATCCAAAACCTGACTAAGGGTTTTTTTTTTGTTCCGCTTTGCGGAAGTTAATCATGTCCAAGCTATTCTGGGTCATGGGCCCTGGTATGTTCGGTCGTCCTTGTTGGTTTTCCAGGCATGGACCTGAGATTTTGTTGTCTTAGAGGACTCCAAAATGCATGTCCCAGTCTAGATTGAGTTTCTCGGGTTACCTTTGCCTTGTGTGCCTTTCTTGAACCATATTGCTTCCTCTCTGGGGAGGGTTGTATGTATCGAACCTGATAAATTCTTTCAAGCTCATCCTCAGAAGAGGGTTTGTGTGGAAGTTGATTTATCCAAAGATTTGAAAGAGTTTGTTGACATTCAAATCGGGGATATTCGTCACATCCAAAAAATCACATATTTCAATCTGCCCAACACGTGCTATCAGTGCCAATCCGTTGACCACAAGATCAAGGACTGCCCTTTGATAGTTCCTCGTACATCCTCTTAGTCACGGGATGTTGAAAAGCCTCATCTGATAGAGCCTTCAGCTAAGGTAGACACAAAGTGGACTACGGTTACAAACCAAAAAAATAAGTCGTCTGGTTTTGGGTCGGCTCCCAAGGCCCCTAAATTGACCAAGCTGGTTTTAAACCCTTTAGAGAAGGGGACTGCTACTCCCTCAGGAGTTGCTTATGTTGTTTTACAGCCCAGGCCAAAGCTTGTGCCCTAGCCTGCGTTTTTTTTATATGCTCAACCGGCTTTGTCCTCCGCAGTGGGGACTCAACGGCGTTCTCACAGCCCATCTCCTCCACCGGAAGAAGGGGAATATGTGCCAAAAAAATGAAGATTCTCTCCCTCTATTCAAATAGGTTTTGTTCCACAAGAGTTTTTGAAGAATAGTTTCTCTTCCTTGGGTGAAGAGGACCAAGATTCTGTAAGTATGGAAGATTTTTCATGAATTTTCTCTCATGGAATATTTGAGGTCTCACTGAGCTCTCAAGGAAGTATTTTGTTAGGAATACTTTGAAGAATTACCCAGGGATTGAAGTGCTTTGTCTCCAAGAAGTTAAAATTTCAGGTTTTTTGCTTGCTTCGGCTTGTCGCTCTATTTGGCCAACCAGTTCTATGTTTTGCACTCTACATGAGGCTGGTCGTGGTGGAGTTGCTACTCTTTTGGCCCCACAACTGAGTTCTTGTGTGGTGGACCATGGGGTTGACCCCTCCTAGTGGGTTGTCTGGGTTCTTCTCAATATTGAGAATCATTCCTTCAGGATTATTAATATTTATGCCTCTAATGATGTCGTGGAGCGTTGCTTGCTTTGGCATTGGATTGCTAACTCTTTGCCAGTTGCCACCTAGTTTCTCTATGGGGATTTCAACATGGTTGAAATGGCGTATGACAAGAATGGCACCTTGCCTTTTCGTTGGGCAGCGGGTGAAAGAGAAGCATGGTTTTACATACGCAATAAATTGGGGATTTTTGATCCCAATTTGGGTTGCCGCCATTCCCATTCTCTTTGGCACACTTGGTGTAATTACTTTTTGTCTTGCATCCCTTTCACCTTTCAGGCTTCCCCTTGGGAGCTCTAGCAAGCCGTGCTCTCCAAGGTTGAGTAGAAGCTAGTCTATCGGGTTACTAAGCCTCTTTCTATAGCTGGAAAATTCCAAGTGTGCTATAAAATTTTGGCTACCACCCACATCTACTATTCTTCTTGTTGGGCTCCTTCTAAAGCGGCCTACAGTAGGCTTGAGAAATTGCTCTGCGATTTTCTATGGGCCTCTTCTAAGACTCATAAGGGATTTCATCAGGTCGCTTGGGAATTTTGCTGTCTCCCCAAGGACTCGGGAGGGCTTGGCTTGCTCTCCACTCAATGATAAGGGACTTCTCTCTGTGTTAAATGGATTATTCGTGCGCTTACCGGGGATGAAGCCTGGAAGATTCTTCTCATGCATTATATTCAGTCTAGTTTTCCTATTCATAGACCCACCTGGAAAGGAATCAGTCTCCAAACCCTCCTGGTTATGAGGGAGCCGATTCAAATTATGGGCTCCTTTGTAGCCAAAAGCATTTGGCATTCTTGGGAAACCGTTAAGCCTTGGCTTCGTTGGGCCGGGGCTAGATTTTGTGATGGGATCTCCATTAACTAGCATAACCTCTAGTGGTCTCCCCTTTTGGAATGGTCAACCCCTGGCTAAGTCGCCTTGGCTCAAGGCTCTCAGATTTCATAAGAAGGGCATTCGTACACTGCATCATCTCTTCCACTGGCCTACCATGTGTATTCTACAGTGGGATGCTTTTAAAACCCAGTACAGTCTTCAAAACTAGGATCGTTTTACTTTTGACAGGCTAGTGAGTTCCATTTCGGCGGAAATACTTCACAAAGTTGGCATTCGTGGGCATAAACCTTGGTGGAAAGACTAGAAATGGTTTCTAGATACTCCTCTCCGGAGCTACAAGCCGTAGCTTGGTTATAGGTGGCTTTCACCCCATTTTCCTATGATCAGCTCTTTGAGCCAGAGGTGGCTTCTTAACTCCTCGGCCCATACTTGGTGTAGGAGGTTTGATGCTTCTTGGTCTGCAATTATTAATCCGAAGCTGGCCCACTTTGCTTGGTGTATTCTTCTCCAAGGCTTGCTCGTGGGTTCTAGGCTTGTTCATTTGGGGGTTTCTGACCCTCGCTGCCCTTTTTGTGGGCAACCTGAAAGCTTTAAGCACCTTTTCTGGTTTTGTCCCAGAGCTCAATAGCTTTGGACTTGGATTCATGACTTCTTTCGGCCTTTTAGGTTGGAACCCTTTTCGTGGCATATGGTTTTGCTGGGGGACCCGCTTGGAACCCCAACTAAGTTCACCCAGCTTTGGCACACTTTTAGGGTGGAAATCCTCTTCAATATTTGGAAAAATAGAAATTCTAGTGTATTTTCTCATTCTTATTTTGATGTTAATGTGTCTCTCTATGCTAAAGCAGTTATATGTTCTAATGTTCTCTTACAGATTCAAGTGCAAGCCAACAAGGTTGCACTGGAAGTGGCTCACCTACAGGTTCTCCTGGACCACTAGGGCAATGCCCCTTATACTGTGGCTCAGATCCTTGATTCACCCTCCTCCTCCCACGGCCGGTCACCTTCTCGGGGTCGGAAGCGGAGTGATTCTGTGCGATCTCACTTGTAGCCTCCTACTCAGCGAGATTCTCGGCCTCCCAGGTGGGCTCGTTCTCCTTCGCTGCGTCCTGGTCAAGGTTGGCACTCTAGTGGTGCTCTGAGGAGTGGTGGTGGCATTTCTAGGTGGCCCTCTGATATTCCACCTGCTTCTGGCTCTGGTTGGCCCTCTAGTGGCAAAATTTTTTCGTGGCTGGCTCTCGCAATCTCGCCCCGGTGTGAGGACAATGATGAAGATAAATTTGATGATGGTTGGGGTGCTCCTCCTGACGTCACTCCAAACCCCACTGATGTATGGGGGAAACATCTGGATGACAGGGACCCCCCAGGATCTACTGGCACTGCCTTGGCTACCTAATTTTCTTTCTGTTATTTAGACCTCTGGGCTAGGCCCATGTGATATTTTGGATGTTTTGGGCTGGGCCCATTTGTTATTTTGGATTTTCTGGGCTGGTCCCATGTGACATTCGGGGTGTGCCTTTTTACCACCCACCCCTTTTTTGTGAATTTGTAATTTTATCTTTATTAATATAGATATCTGGAAAATTCATCAAAAAAAAAAGAATAGATGGAAGAGTATTAAATATAGTGAAAGATGACCATATTACTTTTACCTTTTTAGGATTAGATTTAATTTTAGATAATTTTTTAATTATTATTTGTGAGAGAAAATAAATTTTGAGATCTAAATAATTAAGTATAAATTAATCTAGATTAATTTAATAATATAGTTGAAAATATTAAATCAGATAATCTAATTGTTGAATTAAGAATTTATCTGTGACAAATTAAGATATTTAGATTTTTATATAATGATGGAGAATAAATCTAATGTTAAAATAAACTTGTTTTGATCTCAATAATAAATGTTCTTTTTTATTGTATTTCATCTTAGGATCATAACAATCTTCAAATATATTGCGGATTGATTTTGTACCCTATTAGGTCAATCTTGTATATCACAAAAATGTCATAACATTTGGAGGTGATCTATAACTTGTGGAAGTGATCCTACATATTATGAAATTTTGTAATTAACTCATTGTGATATGTGTTTTACACCAACTATTAAAGATTGGTGGTATTTAAAAAACTTTGGGGAAATCTTCAAATCACAAGGGTTGTGTTCTCCTAGATTGGCCCTCATGACTATTGTGGCTTTACAATGATGAAAATGATAAAAAAACAAAACTCTTTAGTCATGTAAATGTACTAGAATGAGGATGTAGAGCTAGGTTCCTTTTATTGCTCCAAATTGAAAGATTCCTAAAGTGATATGCAAATGACAATAAAAAATGCTTGAATTTCTTTCGTGATAATGAATGTACATTGAATGTTTTTGTATATACCAAGACATAGAAACTAATAAAGAAAAAAGTATACCAATTTTTCTCATGGTGGGAATAAAATGGGTGCAAGAGCTAACAAATTTTGAATTAGTATCTTTAAATTTTGAGGATCAATTCCACATGGTATGGGATTGATCTCAATACCATAGGATTGACTTGGACTTGAAAGTACTATTATCAAGGTGGAGAATGAATATATGAGAATGGGTGAAAGGTTAGGTTTAATAAATGAAGTTAATTTATTTGAATACATATGGATATTGATAAGATAGCATTAAATGTAGGAGAATAAGTGTAAGTGGAGAGAGAGGAAAAATTGGGGAATGAGCTCAATTTTATACAAGGGTGCACCATTTTTCAATATGTAATTGTATTAATTCAATCTATTAGAATATAAACAACAACAAATGGGGGAATTGGAATGGGTATACAAATTTAATCATTATATTTTACCCCTAGTTTGAGATGTGTATGAATCCTAACATGATCATGTATTTCAAAGTAAATGAGTACTCATAAAACATACATGTAAAGTAAATATTTAAACATAAAATGGATACTAGGATCCATGCAAAGTAATGGACATGAATACATATATATATTCATCCATAATTTGGTATGTATTCTCCATTGGAAGCTATAAAATAGAGAAAATTTATGCTATGAGTAGCTCCTATTTCATGAGTAAAGATAAACGCAGCTGCAAGTTGAATTATGTTTATGAACATGAGAGAGAGAGAATGAGAGAGTAGGGTTGAAAACACTCCTCCTATATAGAAAGTGGTAATGGAATATCAATAACTTTCATTGTTATGTCATAAACATAGTGATGAATACCTATAACTATTTGCAAGCTCAACAAAAGAGTGTTAGAAATAGGATATGTCTCCTTCAATTGGTTGTATTGATCAAATATAAGGAATTGGAGGAGATAGAAATTTAGTACATGAAATATAAATATAAGATAAGTTAGGTATAGCTCATGTGTATCATGTAGATTAAATTAGCATCATGAATATATCATATGATAAGTGATTAAATATGAAATCACAAATGATAGCTTTAGTAAATATATGATTTGGGGACTTAATTACAAAGGTAAATGATTCACATGTTATTTTTTTTCAACTCGCTCTCCTATATATTAATACAATACAATTTAATCTCATTTCACAACCATATCTTACACACACAAAACAACACCAATATTGTTCATGCATGGATAGGATACTCTATAAAAATAGCTTTACACACATCTATGCAAACATCAATTTCAATTTAATTCTACACAACTCATTGCAAGAAATTTACATGCATGTCATATGGTCAAACATCAACGCAAGGAATCATAGTGCTAGCTTAAACAATAAGCTTTGTCTACTATTTAGTCATGTCACATAACTTCAAGATTCTACACTTCAAATTTGATGAAAATCTTACTATCTCTAATAACATCTCTATATATTATGCACAACATACACATGGGTGCACATGTATCTACTCAATACAACTAATTTGGAACCATAGACATTACACATGTGGAAACATTGAGTGCCACACAATCTAGCCATCCAAATATTACCATAAAATTTTAACACCTATCATCCATACATCCATGTGTAAAGTACACCATTCACACGTGAAATCTATAAAAAATTGACTTGTAGACCTAGCTAATGACCATTATATAAATATGCCCTATGTACATAGTTTAGGTAAATGGTTTCTAACTCACAACACATATTATGGTATATCCCAAGCTTGTGTTTGTATCTTTACATAACCACCATTATCATGGGTTGTACCTCTCCAAGGTGTCTTGGTAAATTAGGCGGATCCTTTCCCTACTTGATCATATTTTTCATGCTCTTGGAAAGATTTGTTACTCCTTGCCATGTTTATTTATAATTAATTCACTAATCGACATAAACCCATCCATTTTTCCAGCCCTGTTACCTTGTTGTTATTCATAAGGTTTTCCTCCAATTCTTAGACTAAAATTAAATCATCGATAAATAACTTAGAGACTTATTCCATGATACCTAAATCACTAGACATACCCAGCTAGGTCTTCGGCATTTTAATTCCCACACTTCCATTTCATCCTTAATGAAGATATAGATCCATTTGTTCTCTAGTGAAAATAATACTCACCATTCTCTCTATAAATAAATATGTATTCCCATCAAGGAATAAAAAATGTATTATGTCAAAATAAATGGTTTTGTAAGATATTTTTTACTCACAAAGCTTCAAATCATTGAGTTTTTCCTCGATGGCTACACTACAACCAAGGATGAAAACATCTACAACATGTAAAAGCTACATTAATATAAATTTTCCACACGATTTTTCCTCATGCTCATTCTACAACTATGAGCAAAGTCAAGGGATAATTTTATTCAATATTCCTTCCTTAGTTATGTACACAAAAATAATGATACTATATCTAGATCTTTACTCGAGTCACTAGGACCATCAAGATAATCCTAGAGTAGTTGCAACAACAAGTCCTCTATTGTTGGCTACACAAAGAACTCTACAATAATCTGCACTATGTACCACAACATAGAGGCTTCATTCTCTACCCATTGATCACCATTTGGAGCAACATGTACAATTATAAACCATGAAATTCATAACAATATATGCAAGAACATTCAAATTTCCTTAGAAACATCTTCCCCTTTATCAATAACTTGATACATTTATATAATTTATGTCTCAGCCTTTGACATTGGAATGAAGAAGAAGGATAGCCTCTATAATTATATGATGAAGTAAGAAATAAATGCTCACTCACAAACCCACAACAACATACATGCAACTCATAAAGTACTTGAAAAGACACAAAAATCTGCAAGAAGTGTCTTAGTTTCTCATTCAAACTCTCCAAAAATTACATAATAACAAAGCAAATATGAAATTAAAATTTTAGCTGTCATGTGGGTTGGTGAAATCCATTTCAAAACTGATATAAAACTGAATTATAACAGCGAAAATCAATTACAAAAATTGTCTCCTTAAATCAATCTTTTTTCACAAGATTCTAGCTTCTACAACTTGCAATGTTTAAAGGAAAACAAGCTACTGCCATAAAACTTTGATTCACAAATCAATTTTTTGCTACACATACATATGAAAACCTGAAAAATCATGGAGTTTTATGTCTTCTCCTCCAAGAACTACACCTAGAACCTCTCCAAATTTTAGAAAATGACAATTTCAAAATTGTCAAATCCTAACCTTCAATACAACAACCACCACCTCAATTTTTTGTGACTCCCATATTACATGACCAACCTAGGAAGAATATATTGAAAATAAATTCAAAAATATTAAATTCTCAACCAAAAATCAAAAATCAACTCCCAAGAAAAGGTAACAAATTGGATTCCACTCCTAGCAAATAGGCCCAATTTTAGAAAAGTTGCAGTCAACACAACATGGGTGCCTAGATTTTCCATGCTACAATTGAGGAGATTTAATGAGTTTCATCAACTTGTAAATTCTCAAATACCCACACATAGATTTCCTTTTTTTCCTTTTTGAATTCAACAAATCAAGATTTTCCTCCTAAACTATCTCCCACATCAAGATTTTATAACAATTTAATAAGGCCAATTATTTAATATATTATTTAGGCCTGATATTGTAATTTATTCTCCAGCTTACATAATTATTGCAAGGCCCAACTAATTCTTAGTCAACTTGGTGTTAGACACACAATTTAGAGGTGGTTCCTAGCTGAACAATCCACTAAACCCTTGAAAGACTCCATTTAATTATCAACCAGGGCTACATAAACTTTTGATGATGATAGAATTATATATGCATCTAGAGATTCTATACTGCCTATAACATTAATTATATGTGGTTTACACATGTGTATGAAAATAGGAAATACTTGAAAAGGAAATAAAGCTTAAACTGCAAAACAAAGTAACTTAATCCAACACCTATGTTATGGGTACTCTCAGCTTATTACTGTAACTAGTTAACTGGTAAATTGATCTCTACAATAAACTATATCACTAACTATTGAATCTTCACAACTCAAATAATTAACTACCCCAGGGGCTTGACTCAAATTAATGTTATGGCATACATACAGTCATAACATCTATTCTAAAATCAATGCAACATCAAACATCCATTACTATGGAAAAAATTGAAGTGGGTGGATAGTACTTTGAGTGGCCCTTGCTTAAGCTAATGTGCCCACAAGATAAACAAAATATATAGATTTAACTAATCATAGTAGTAGACTGAAAACATCTTTATTGCATTGAAAATCCAACACTCGCGATATAGCAAGAATCTCCAATAAATTTATCATTTAGAAATTCACATTCATTGTAATAATAAACTTGCATAAAAAGTGAGAATACACTTTAACTATAATTCTAACTATATCTCCAACTAGATTTACTCATTGACCATCGAGCCCCTGATTTAGGCATGGGAGGAGATTTTTTTGCATAAGGATTCAAAATAGAGACTAAAATTGAAAAATAAATGCTAATGTCCACTCTCCTCGTGAGTAGGAGGTGAATGAGTCTTTTGCAACAAAAAATTTAATTAAAAAGAACAATATAAGAGAAGTAGAATCGAGACTCTTTCTCAAACGATTTTGACAAAGACATAGTCAAACTACCACATAGAGCCCAATGGTATTGATCCCTTCTTCCTCTATCGTGCTTATTCATTGTCCTAGTGACTCACAATTTGACCCCTTCATTGATCACCTTCATTTATTCTAGAACTATTGTGTGTTCATCAATCTAAACTCTCCCCTGCTACTTGTGATCCTTTGGCTATGAGTTAAACTTCCCAATTGTTGTAGGTTACAGTATGCTCGCTCTAACTTCAAAGTTGCAAGGAGTTAGCTCATCTAACATATACACACTACTAATAACTATAAATTAAACATAGATCCATACTGCATTCCATACACATTCACATAATTAACCATGCAATTATCAACATGTCATAATCATATTTCCATCCATCGAAATCTGGTTTAAGTCTAGTTTAAGTTGCATGAAGGATATAAAAGGTATATAAGTTTAGGAATGTGGTGGAACCCCTAAATTTTTTGTGTTCCAATGATATTAGATGCATATTTGGTTGTCTTTTCTAGTCTGGGTTGTGTCCAATGGCTTAGGGTTTTGGTCTTACCTTTGTTTTATTGGTTTTTCTATGCCCTAAACCCTTTGAAAAATCCTAAGTGTTAAAACCCTTGCATGCGTCTAATATGTAGTCGACTTATGTTGGCTAGTTCTTGGTTCCTCATTTTATAACTAAGGCCATGCATGTTGTTTGCTTATCAGCCCCTTGTGCCTAGTGTTCTAGGTCATTACCCACTCGAATTATTTAAATCATGTCAAATGTTAAGAGAGTTTGAAAATATTTTAAATATTTTTTCGTATATCCTAAGTTTGGTCCCAAATAATGCCTAAGTCCTTTATCTTATAAACCTAGTGAATGACCCCTTTTAAGTCATCATTTATTGCACATATCTATTAAAGTACTTAAGAAAATGGTCATCGGGTCCTACTAGGTGCATTCTATTGGTCACCCACTAGCCCACAGGAATAAAATAATTGATTAAACAAACAAGTGGGGCAGTGGGCGAGTGACACCTATCCATCCTTGTGGCGAGTCCTACCTTTTCTTTAAGGCATTAGTGATAAATGGATTTTAGAACAATGTATGATGGAATCATATGGTTTAATCCCGATCGTTCCCCACCAACCCACGGGGGACCCACTGTTAGATATTAGCTCTTGAAGGGATAGTAGGCAAGTGCCACGTGTCATCATCACCACCATCCACATAAATATTGAATGCACTAAATATTTTATGAAATATTTCATGACAACTATGGTAATGTTAAAAGGCGTGTGACTAAAGAGACATATGTGCACATGAAAAATTTCTCAATGAGATGTTTTAATCTTGACTGTTTATCATAAAGGAGGAGTAACAACCCAAGCATTGGCTTAGAAATTAAAGGGAGCACATATTAATGGTTGATGAGTTGATCTGGGTCATTTCCCACTGATTAGGTGGAAAATAAAGAGTTCATCAAAGTGAAATGAATCAAGATAATAAACCACTAAGTTTTTCCACCCAAAATATGCAATTATAAGAGCTAAAATGTCTAAATAACAATCAGAAATCAATCATAACTATTATAGAAACTATGCATTAGCTGCTAAGGAAGCCATGACTTTGGCCATGTGTGAAAGGAACTTATAGTTCGTTCATAAATGCATAATCATATTGTTTTTGCAATGGATAATTAGGTGTAATCGCATTGTCATCAACTTGGTTGAGTAGGACAAAGGTGGCAATAAAAAAATGATGAGGCAAGATGAAAGTGTCAATAATAAAGACTATTTTTTTTGGCGGGTGGCTTCATTCGTGGCATTGTATGATCACCTATCTAGATAGTCTCTTTATATGTATCGAAAATATAAAAGAAAAGACAAACAGTATTTGAAAAGTTTACAAGAAAATTTTTTGATGAAATTCTAGAGCACCAAGTTTTGGAGCAACAGTTTCAGAAAACACAGTTTAAATTTGGCTAGAGATATGTCAGTTGTATCATAACAGTAGGACCTTAACGAAAATTAGAATTGCACCTGTAAGATACATGTCGATGATTTCGATATTGAGTATGTTAAGGGCACGTAGAATTTTGTTGTCGATGCCAAAATTTTGGAGCAATATTTTATGAAGCATCAAGCCCTTGAGAAATAGATTTAGAAATATAGATCAAATTTGGCTCAAGAAAAAAGGGTGCAGGGTTCTGTTCCAGACATAATCTAAATAGCACAGGAAGAACTAGGGGAAAATTTAGTCTAGGGGTCGTGCAGGGGTTTATTTCATTTTTCTCTCATCTTGCCCAAATCTAGCTAAGTTTCAAACCATAAAAACAAGTTTTGTTTTTTTGGATATTTTGTGTAATAAGCCCATCTTCAGTAGCAAACTAGGGCTTGCAAATAGTTTATCGTTATACAGGAATTTTTGGGACCACACAAGCTATTACCTATTGTAAATTTTATTATTATTAATATAGCTACATGTCCTCCACCTTTTTCTAAAACAAAAACTATGAGGGGGGTTTTTAGAGCTCAAAATGATGTGTAGCTTGTTGCAAGAAACTTTTTTTTAGGGCATAAATGACTCATTCAACTTTAGTGGTGAATGGGTCCTTGTTAGGGTTTCTGAAACTGAGATCTAAGTTATTTTCCTTGATGTCTGCAAGTTCTCATATTCTTGATTTTCAGCTTCTAAAAACCCATGATAAATTTTTAGCCTTAATTATTCGTTCTTGCACTATGAAGGTCAATCATGCAACTTGACAACTTTGACAATTTTTCTATAAACTTCTTCTTTGCTTGATCTTCAACTTGTAAATTTGTAAATACACGTTAAAGGGATGAAAAAATTGTTGATTTTTAGTAAATAGGGGTTTTCCTAAGTCAAACCCATTGTAGGTAATTAAACCAAATGATGAAATAAGGAAATCGAAGCATGGAACATGAAATATTTAATTGATGATACCTTGGATGTTGTATTGGAAGATAAATCTATAAACTAACATGAAGTGGCCATGAAGAATGTAGATCTTGATCCTTGAATAAGGTGTATAACAATATATTCAAGCAGATCTTTAGTGCTACATCAACTATCTTAGCTCAACAACATGCTTGAATGCATTAAACCCTTGACATGATGAAATGATCTTGAATTATTTTAATAAACTCTTGATAATCTGCCTTTAAATTCCTTTGAAATTCTCTTGAATTTTTCTATAATGATCTCTTGAATTTTTTAGGATGTCTTATAAACTTGCTAGGTGAAACTATGTGAATTAACCCCTTATTTATACTAAATCAAGAGATTAACCTCGAAATTTTAAAAAAATCAAGGCAACACCAAATCTGGAAACAAACATTATTAAAATCTTGCTAGAATGAAATTCAAAAAGGGGGTCCTCATTAAGGGAGAACCCATTCGCTACATAGGGTGAATGGGTCCTGACACTATTTTCTAGGACCTTGCCTTCGTGGAATGAAAGTACATCAAAAACCTATTTAGAATCTACAAAGAAAGGGGGGTCCTATAGAGGGAGGACCCATTCTCCACCTAGGATAAATGGGTCCTAACACTAATTTCTAGGACCTCAATTTTACCCAATTAAATGTTATGTAATTTTAATTATGGGTTTCAGGATAGATCTTCGGGAGATGTCACAAATAAGGCTTAAATTTGAATTAAAGGGGCTAATTAACTCTAATTAACTAAAATTAATTAAGGAGACCCTAGATAAATGTGGAAGTGTGTTACAACACTTAAAAGAGGGTACAAATTAACTAAATTTTATTAAAAATGGGCCCAAGATCAATGTGAATGTGTTACAACACATTACAACATCAAACCTAGCAAAAAATAGGTTAATTCAGTGACAAATATTCCAAAACCAAGGAAAAGGGATAATTTTTCCATTACTACATTTTCCCCCCACTTTAGTGAGAGGATGACCCCATGTCAAACTCATACTAAATTATACATTCAATACACTTAAGTATGCAACAATAACAAAGATACATGATCATACCCTGTCAAAGGCCAAAAAGAATAAAGAAAAACAAAAGGATCAAGCACAACCATTTCAACGTGATGTGGAACAGGCTTGTTTTTCCACAACATACGTTGATCACTCTAGGGTAGTTATCCTCTATTATCCTCTCATACCATACCAAAGTTATCCTCTTGACAACTTTGATAAGGCACCACAATGTAATTCTTTTGTAAATGCTTTTGTAATGTCATGTATGTAAGCTTTTGTTAAAGGGGATTTTTATTTGTTTGTGTAAGGTCTTATTCTTAGGGAGTATTGTGCCTATTGTGTCCAAGAGATGAAAAATCAAGGGTGTCATAACGTCACTCATAGGATGCTTCATTTTCATTATTCCATGAAGGTAGATCATACACTCTTGGAGGATATCAAACCCAATGACGCCACTAAGAAAAGGACATGTCACAAGAAAAAAGAAAAATCACACCATGAAATATGTCGAAAGATATCATCCATGTATGCCCCGACTTTAAAGTGGTTGCTACACCATTATTGTGATTAATTTATTTAAAGTAGTCAATATTTTTCCTAAGACATGAGATCTTTCCTTGGAAAACCCTATGCCAAGTCATATGTTTCTGAAATAAGTTGTGTCTTGAAATAGGAAGGAAGGGTTTCCCCCACAAATACATAAGGGATCTATGGATTCAGGGTCAGTATGTCTTTGCTACATTGTTGTCATAGAGCATGAAACTATCATTGTTCCCTAAATACTCATAGAACTAGAAGAATGACACAAATATAGCAAAAGAAAAGGAAAAATCCTTTTGGGTCAACATGGAAGAGACCTAAATGTCTTAATTCCTTGCATCATCCCCAAAAGTAAAACACAAGACAAATGAAAAAGATAAAAGAAAATATTTTGGGCCAACATGGAAGAGACATAAATGCCTTGACATCTTGCATCATCTCCAAAAGGAAAATACAAGACAAATGAAATAATTATGACATATAGAAGAATGAAAGGTACATATAGATGAATGCACAAAGAGAGAGATACATCAAATGAAACAACATGAGGGATCACATTACACACATGCAATCACATAAAGAAAACATGAAAATACAAATGACTAGGAAGGCACATGTGACTCAACCAAAAGCAGATCACCTGCATCCAAATCTTAGTCTATATAAATGGAAGGTGAACAACTAGCCAAAGGGACAAGAGCAAGTGCCAAACTAGGGGAAGCACCATGTTCAACACTCTTTTACCGAGATTTTTCATTTAATTTCATAGAATAAGAAAACAATGTATTTAGTTCATCATGCACCTCTTCATCAATCTTTGAAATATCAATTCCATCATCTATATTTATCACAACAGGAGGTCGAATGACAATGTCCTTGGAATTTTCTTGTTTATGTTGCAGTAAGGGAATAAAGTCATCATGCATTGCTTCAGGTAAGTTTGGATTTTGATTTTCTATGTTGTTCTTTTCTTGAGTTTGTAATTGATGAGCAATAGCACATCTTCTATGCCTATGCTCTCTAGCACTTCAATATTGTTTCAATTTATTATCAATTTGTGTTTGTGTAAGAGCGGTTTTATCAATCATTGGTTCCTTCTCTTCCTTAGGAGGAATGGAAGGAACAATAGTAGATTGTTCAACTTCTTTCTCTTTAACTTTGTAAACTTGTTTGACTTTATGAGGGACAACGAGATTGTTTGTGTTATCTCATGGTCTCTTGTAGGAAATGGTAGGAGGTTCTTCTATAGGTTTTTCTTGTGTGTTTAGGAGGGCTTTTGGTTCGATCATTGCTTTGTCAAGGATAGGTGTTTCATTTATAGGTTGAGGCATTTTTTGAAGGGATAATTCTACTATTTTCTTTTCCCTGAACTTTTGATATGATTTGAAAAATAAATTTTCATGAGGCTTGATAGGTTCCATAGGTTTAGGCCAAAATAAATCTAATGAAAATTCCCTTGGGCCGACGCAAGATTAAATCCACCATGATGCATGGTAAATATGTCACTGTTAAATAGAAACTTTAGACATTTATGCAAAATCAAAGGGACAAAACTCATGGAGTGAAGCTATGGATAGCCTAGCTTTACATGAAATTTTTCTTATTGTGGGATGATGGAAAATGAGACAGTTAGTGTTTTCAGTCCAACTTTAAAGGGACATATATCGAGCCTATGGTAGGGTAAGAAAACCCATTATGCATCTTGGTCCATGCTTTCGGTTTATCATATTTTCTTGATATATTTCATGAACATATAATAATCCTTCAATGATCACATTCTCTCCATGGATAGGATCAATCAATATCCCATTAGTGTGCTTATCATCGATTCAACCAGCTATGTAAAGAGGACCATCAGGTGCATGCTTAATTATGTCATTTTATGAGAAAGAAATGTCAAGAGGATTTTTAGTTGGGCCCTTACAAGGTTTAGCTTTGATAAATGCTACCATAGTATGTGTGGGATGTTGTTTAATAGTATCCATATTGTTAGAATTTGTGTGAATATTCATTGCATTATTCTTGGTTTCATTAGCAAGATTGACTGTGGTATGTATATCATTGGTGTTTTCCTTATTACAATACACATGAAAGAAGTGACTAAGAGTATAGATAATTTGTGTTATGTTTCCAGTTTTAAGCACTTTCCTTAGGTTTTTTATAATGGGAACTGAGCTAATGTTTATGCATTCACTAAGGATATGGGCTTGTAATTTTTTGAATGTGTCATCTAGTTTGTTTAGGTCATCCTACAAGATTTGAAGGGTAGTATACAAAGCATGAGCCATGGAGGGTTGATTATCAACACTATCGGAAAGAGAGTTAGGAAACCCAAGATCCATGGCAAGTGAGATATCATGGGATGACATGTGCCTCAAAATGTGTCTTACAATAGTATTTCTAGTAGGACACCAATTTGTAAAGCTCATGCAAGTTTTACAAACCTCGTGTGCAAACCCTAAATGGAAAGAGGCAATGCAACAACCTAGAATGAAATTCAATTTTTAGATTCTAAGAAATGCAACTTAGTGATTACACAATGCAATAAACTAAACATGAATTATTTAAATACAATTTTGAATTTTAACTATGCACTGAAATGAAGCAATTTAAGCTAAATGCAATGAATTTGATGAAATAGAAAATTAGGAAACTGAAACATGAAAGTAACAACAAAAAACACAAGCCTAAAACTAAGATTTTAATTTCCAAAATATGTAGATGTGTAGCTAATAGGAACTCATTTTCCAATAAGAGTGAAAGGGTCATGGTTAGGTATTTTTGAGATGTTTATGTTGATTTTAGAGTGATTTTTAATGCCTTTTCAGATGCTAGAAGGTGTAGGTTTGACCTGATCAGGGACTCATTCTCCAGTAAGGGTGAATGGGTCCTGGTTAGGTATTTTAAAACTATTTTTGAATGATTTTAAAGCTTTTAGTAATGTATTTTAGTTCCAAGTCTGAGGTAGTGAGTTTTAGTTTTAAATTTTCCAAAAATGCAATGAAATAATGTTTGCAAAGACCTAGGTTGTAATGCAATTTTGTTTTGATTTTTAAATGCAAATAAATGAGATCTAAATGATACGCACAGTGACTGGTTTATTTTTGTATTTTTTAGATTTATAAAGATGCAAAACAATGCAAATCTAAACCCTAAATGAGATGCAATTTTGAATGCAATGCAAGAAAACCTAAATGAGATTTTAATTCAATGCAAATAAGATGAAAATAAGTGTGATATCTAATCTAGGATGCAATGAAAGACTTCAAAATAATAATAAAATCAATATTCAATAGGTCGGGTTCACCATTAATGATTAGGTGGAAAATAGAGAGTTCATCAAAGTGAAATGAATCAATATAATGAACCACTAAGTTTTTCAACCCAAAATATGAAGTAATGAGAGCCAAAATTCCTAAATAACAATAAAAAATTGTAATGAAATAACTTGCACAAGAATAATATAATATGAAATATGCTTAAAATACTTGATAATAATATGCCACTTCGAGGGGGAAACCTCCTAATCCACTTTAAAGGGGATACCTCCAATAGTCTTCTATAAGAACACAATACTCAACATGATGATCAAATAAGACTCACAACCTCCTATATATACCTATTTATGCCTAGGATATCACCTAGGCCGACCTAGATAGCCTATATAAGTATAAGGCCGACCTACACAACTAAATAACAATATACTAATGCTAATATGACATAATTAGGAGTTAAAATAGCCATGTAAGCCAACTATTCATAACCCAATGTACACCAATATTAAGGGCATAGCAAAAATCAATCCTAACTATTATAGAAACTATGAGAGGAGTTTTTAGAGCTCAAAGTGATGTGTACCTTAATGCAAGAAACTTGTTTTTATGGCACAAAGGACTCATTCACCTTTAGTGGCGGATGGGTCCCTATTAAGGTTTCTAAAAATAAGATTTGGGTTATTTTTCCTTGATGTTTGCACTCTTAGATTCCTGATTGTCAGCTCCTGAAAACCTATGATAAATTATGAAGCCTCAATTCTTTGTTCTTGCACTATGAAGTTCAATCTTGCAACTTGACAACTTTGACATTTTTTCTCTAAACTTCTTCTCTATTTAATCTTCAACCTATAAATCTGCAAATACACATTCAAGGGAAGAAAAACTTGTTGAATTTTAGTGAATAGTAGTTTTAATAATTCAAACCCCTTGTAGGTAATTAAACTAAATGATGAAATAAGGAAATTGAAGCATGAAATAAGGAAATTGAAGCATGAAACATGAAATATGTAATTGGTGATACCTTGGATGTTGTCTTGGAAGATAAATCTACAAACTAACATGAAGTAGCCATGAATAATGTAGATCTTTATCCTTGAATAAGGTGTATAACAATGTATGAAAGTAGATCACCAATGCCACATCAACTATCTTATCTCAACAACATGCTTGAATACATTAAACCCTTGACATGATGAAATGATCTTGAATTGTTGTAATAAAATCTTGATAACCTTCCTTGAAATGCCTTTGAAATTCTCTTGAAGTTTTTTATTATTCTCTCTTGAAGTTGTGAGGATGTCTTGTAAACTTGCTAGGTGAAACTATGTGAATTAACCCCTTATTTATACTAAATCAAGAGATTAACCCCAAAATTTAAACAATTCAAATCAACACCAAATCTGGAAACAAACATTATTAAAATCTTGCTAGAATGAAATTCAAAAATGGGGTCCTCATTAAGGGAGGACCCATTTGCCACCTAGGGTGAATGGGTCATGGCACTATTTTCTAAGACCTTGCCTTCGAGGAATGAAAGTACATCAAAAACCCATGTAGAATCTACAAAGAAAGGGAGGTCCTATAGAGGGAGGACTCATTCACCACCTAGGGTGAATGGGTCCTAACACCAATTTATAGGACCTCAAATTTTCCCAATTAAATGTTATTTAATTTGAATTATGGGTTTCAGGATAGATCTTCGGGAGGTGTCACAAATAAGGCTTAAATTTGAGGGTTAATTAACTCTAATTAACCATAATTAATTAAGGAGACCTTAGATAAATGTGAAAGTGTGTTACAACACTTTAAAACACTTAAAAGAGGGTACACATTTAGTACATTTTATTAAAAAGAGTCCCAAGATCAATGTGAATGTGTTACAACACTTTACAACATTAAACCTAGGAAAAATTAGGTTAATTCAATGACAATTATTCCAAAACCAAGGAAAAAGGGATACCTTATTCATTACTACACCCACTAGCTCACGACCGTATATCTAAACCCTACATATTCTAGAGGGTAGTAGGTGACTGCCACATGGAATCTCTTCCAGCTTGTAAAGCCCAGTGGGGCCATGAAGTTGACTATGATGGTGAACACATGATATAGATTGGGCCTAGTGGGCGTTGAATTGGAAAAAAGTAAAATGTTCAAACTGTTTGACTTAATCTTGGCCACACACTAGTCCACATCATGATGAGATCAATAGTACAAATTCAAAGCTTCTAATAAGGACATCATGGATCTATTATGGTTCGTGTGAGCAAGAAATAATGATGGAATTGATGTTTTCTATCAAATTAAGAGCTTTTTTTGCAATAAAATCTTTCTTTCAATCTTGTAGTTGATTACAAAAAACATTTCTAAGGTATTTAGAAATTGTTGATGTGTATTTTGAGTTCTTAGCATCTTCAAATCTTATTTTTTCCAATTCACACCTATAAGTAAAATTCACACTCCTTGACCTTTAAATATCTTAGGTTTTCATTCAATTGCAATAGTTTTCATTTGAATTCTAGTTAGGGCTTATTTTAATATTTTACGTTCATTGATTTTTCTACAATTTTAAGTATTTGGTTAGTTTTGTGTCAAGTCTTCAACTGAAACATTGAAGCCCTAGTCTTCACTAGTTGATCCTTCAGTCAAATAACTTGTTAAATATGACACTAAAAGTCCAAGCCTCTAGTTCTAAACCTAAGGTAAGACCCTTAGTCCAAGATTTGATTGACCAATTGTCACCCTCAACAACTGAGAAGTGGTTAGGGACACCCATCTTTCATGGCCCTGGGGTTAAGGATGGTATTATCGATTGAAAATGTACCATCAAGGATGCAACATTACCGTATGTCGGGTGGACACTTTTCCAGGGCTGGTTTGGTAACAGAAATTCCCACATTCCAATCTTCAACTCTTAAAGGTTGGATATGGCGAAATTGATTGTCCCAAATATGTACTTAGATGATCTCCTAAAAGTCATTGCTGCTAATTATGACCTCATTGTTAGGGTAGTCAGAATCCATTCTGAGAAGGAGATGGTTTTGGTTACAAGAGAGGAAATTGAAAAAGTATTCAAATTAAACATATGGAACAAAGACATGGTAGAGATTGATGAAAATAAGCTAAGGGAAGAGTATGAGAAAGTGAGACCTACCTTCAAAGTTTTAGTGTTGGCTCACTTCTTAGCTTCAACAAGAAAGGAAAAAGGTAGAATTGTACTTGGACCATCTGTTAGGGAACCCTTTCCTATCAAGTATTTTGTTATCTACTTTTAGAAGACATTCCACTCCCTATGCTAAATTCTAAGATTTGATCCAGCTTCCAGCATGCCAATTGCACCAATGTATTTTGTTGCTAATATTAAACATCCCAACATCAACACCTTATGTGATTTTTCTACATACTTATCAGAATAAATACATAAGGGTTTAGTAGCATTGAAGAATGGACAATATGCAGTCAGGTTCTGGTGGTATTCTTTATTTAAGCATATGTTCTTGTACAAGGGTGCAGACTACTTTGGTCAAGATATGGAATTGAAAAGAGTGGAGGATGGTGTAGAGATTTTTGTTCAATCATGGACTCCATTGCTAGATATGCATGAATAGAAAAATAATTTTATGCTTGGAAAAATATTTTTTCCTACAAGTTGAGAAGAGTTTTGATTGTGAATATGCCAAGGATTCCCATAGAGCTAAATGATTTCCTTAGGCCAATAGAAAGGAGGACTTATTTGAAGATCAATCATAATTAGGGGGATGTAATCCCTTATCAAGATTGCATAGTTATCAATATATATGGAACAAGGAAAACACCCCATATACTCCCTAGGGATGTGAAAACTAAGGATTGGTTTCCTTGAGGATAACTACTTTTTTGAGATGAGAAAAGGAAATTTTTTCCTTGCATGCACAATATTCTCTAATTTTTTCATGATAACCGATGTATGGAATAAAATTAATGATCTTCATCTTAGGCTATATGGAATGAAAATTTGAGCATACAAGAGCTATGATCTAGAGGGTTTCATGGTTTGGTTCTTGGATAGAATAAAAGGTGGGAAGTTTGTTCATACCTTTTCATTCCTTGATGACTTTATCAAAAAAAAAAATTGATCTTCAAAACTAGGAGGATAGAATGATAAAATGGATTGTATTTCGGAGAAAGCAAAAAGGGTGAAAGACCCTCAGTTTAAAGCTTTGTTTGATATTTATAATGTAATTCTAAAAGTGGAAACAGTTATGCAAAATTTTGACAAAATTATTGCAATTTTGAAAGAGGAGAGAGTGGTGCAAGATAAGGGTAAAGTTGTGATCATTAAGGAAAATGATATGGGGAAGGCCCCCATGATAGAAGAAGGACTAGCTTACCAACCCCCTAAGAAGGTGCATATTTATGCAAGGAAAAAGAGCACTGTCAAGAAACAATTAATTATTATAACTCTCACCCAATCAGATAAGTCTAGAGCACCCTCTCCACAACAACAACTACCACCATTTTCACCACCACATTCTTCCACCCCTAATATAATTGAGTTGGATTCCCCTCCTCGAGGACCATCTCATTCAAAGGAGCCACTGATAAAAAGGTAAATGGTTGAGTTAGTTGGCCTTATTGATTAGCATTTTGATGATTCAGATGATGAAATTGTTGTTACAAAAGATGAAATAAGGAAAGGCATTCCATCCCCTCAAAGATACATAGTTCCATAAAATTTGAGTCTCAAATTGAGCAAGGCAGACTTCAGTAGGATATAAATTTCAGAGGATGTGAGAGGTAAGGCTTCTGAGAGATTCATGAATGATGATGTATTTGTCAAAACACAAGAATTTCAAGAGTATCATTTGAGGGTAATGAAAGATAAATATGTGGTGAATCTGCAAATGAAGGCAAGTAAGAGCCTTGAATTTCCACAAAAAATTATAGAGGTTGAAGTACATAATGAGATGAGAACCAAGTACATGAACATCACTGCAACTGAAGGCAAGGAACTTGTCAAAAAGAGTGGTGTATTGCTTTTACCAGAATGGGATTTGGCATTGGCTATTGCATTTAATACAATCAAAAGAAATGATGCTCCCATCTTCAACACAGAAGAGGAGGTTACTTTGGCCTTACAAGGATCAGCCTTTAGCTCCCAATAGGATACACTGGCCATTTGGGATTTAGCTCCAAGCACAAAGAAGCTAGAGGTTGTTGAGCTAGCTATTGGAGTCAGAGGAGGGCTGATTATAAAAGGAGTATCAGATACATCATCTATTGAAGCAACTAAAATGAATGTAAATGTAGCTCAGTTCACTAAAGCCACTGTTGAGTCCTTAACTAAAGAAAGGGACAAATTCATAACATAATATAATGACATAGTGGTTGAATACAATGTGGGCCAATAGAAGATAGCATAAATGCAATTGAAAATTGCATTATGGAAGGAGAAGTTCCCATCAATGCAACCAAGGTCATCACAATCAAATATTTTTCCTGCACCATCCCCATTAGCTCAAACTCCACTTCCTCCAATTATTTCACCACCACCAGTTCTCACTAATGTTATGCCTCTCGATTCTGAGGAAGTGCACATTGCACCATCAACTCTAGATACATAAGATGGACCTCCAACTAAGGAGGTCATAGAGGAATAGTTAATGGAAAAGTAAAAAAATTATGGGGATAGGTGTCAACAACAAGATGAATTAATTCACTTGAGCAATATGAAAATTGTGATAGTGGTTCTTGAGCACCCGAATAAAGTGATTGAGAGGAGATTGATTATCATTCATTGCAACTATTCTTTAATATTTAATGCAATAAGACATTTTGACTAGGATAAAGAGGTTGCTATCCCATTAATGGATAAATGGATCCCAAGAGCACAAATATTTAGGGATATGGCCATTGGTTCAACACATGATGCTAATAAGCCTTCCAACATTGTCCCATCCCTTAAGTTTGTGAATGAAATAAAGGAACCTCAAGGGTTGATTGATCCTTTGGAAATGAAGATTAGGGAATTGGTGAAGAGGTTTTATGAGTGGAGTTTTAGTTTTCTTCTAGATGTTTTAGATGAGAATGGTGAAGTCAAACCTCTGCAAGAATAGAAGGATCAAGAAAATAAAGTGATAGAAACCCAGGCCAAGTTGATTTGTGATAGATTAGATGTGGAAATGTTGAAGAGCAGTATGGATAAGCTTACCCATATGGGAATATTCCTTGAGGATTTTGACAAAGAGGCAAAGCAGGTGGTGATCAAATATAGCCCATATAGGACAAAGAAAAATGAGATTATGGGATTTGACTGGCCCACTAGAGAATAATTTGAGCTCTAGAAGTCCAAATATGTTGACATATGGACATATAAGTTGTTGCAGTTGTGAATGATGACCTAAATTTAGATCTTATGTCTACAATAATGAAGGTCACAATGAGAGAAGTACAATACATGGCCTGGAACTAGTAAAGATCAGGCCTTAGATATATCAATGTTCATATATTATACTTTTTCCAATTCAAATGTGATGGCATGGACTACATATGTGGAAGTGATTTGGTGTATTTCTTCCTTTTCTATTTTATGCTTTTCATCCTTAAGTTTTGAAGCATGTGGAATGGGTGTGTAGCTTGTGGAGGGAGTAATCTACACTTACTAAAATTCATTTTGGAAGGCAAGAGAATCTTCATCAACAAATGAGAAATGGTTTTTGTCTTATGTGAGCATCTCCCTCAAATTTTGGTAAATATAACTACCTTTGAACGTAAATGTAATTGTCGACATGTGTATAATTTGGTCTGAAGCTTGTTTTTCTCCCTTGTCCTTATAAAAGGGAATTCAAGGCCAATTGTATAGGGGTTGTTATCAGATTGATCTTAGAGAATTTTTGTAACCACCTATCCAAATAATAGAATATGAGTTTGTTTTAGGTTCTAAGAGTCTTTTGAGTCTTGTAATGGTGAATATGGTAAATATACTATCATATTTTAGAATATAAATGGAAAAATATTCAAGGCCAACATTCTCCATTATATACTTTGCATAGATTATGAATATAAAGGAATAAAAGATTACTTATATTCATCTTCTTGTATTTCCTTGAATGTTTAATCATTGTTATTATGCTTTTGCAAAGAATGAGTTAAATTTGTATTAACATGAATGAAGTTTTATGCGAGTATATGCATGGATCATTAAGTATTGTTGGTTAATATTCTAGTACCAATGGTGTAAGGAATTTTCAGTAGGCTTTGTAATGATAGGAATAATGTTCTTACATCTTTTCAATTATGAGATGCAGAATTCTCCACCCTAGGATAAGGAACTAGTCATGTTGTGTTTTAGTTTCCTAGATATTTCATAGTAACTACATTCAAAATCAATTTCAATGTCCATTTTCTATGTGAATGTATGTTGAGCTGATTTGTAACATTTTATCTTACTTTACTAAGATTTTTTCATAAGGATTAAGTAGATCTTTAAGGTTTTCATATGTTAAGAATTTAAATGAGAATTATTTGTTAGAATTACAATATATATCATAATTGACACGAGCATCTTAAAATATATTGTAGGGATCACCCTCTTGGGTTTTGTAGAGCCCAATGTGTAGAGGGAAAGCCTAGCAAGATTTCACCTGTTTGTCAACCAATCCCTCATAGTTATTGATAATTGAATCTAGAAAATGCATAGATAACTGACGAGATAAAGCTTGGTTTATTAAAAAATAGCCAATAGATTGGCAGCTCTGCTGGTGAAAAATCTAGTCTAATGTCACTAGGCCAGAACTGGTGCAGCCAAAGTCAATGAATTTCGTTGTTCTTCATTATATGAATAAAAATTCATACCAAATTCTCATCATGGGTTACGTTTATTCTTTGTGATTCAAGTTCTAGCTCCCTTTTTTGTTTCTTGTCGAAGTATGTTCAAAAATTTCTCTTAATTTAAAAAAGCTTCTCAAAAGTACAATATATTTTCATTTCCCCATCTAGTGGGTGGAGACTCTAAAGTCTCTTGTGCCAGTGAAAATTTAAAAGAGAGAAGAAAGAGAGAAGAAAATTTGTAAGGAGAAATTTGAAGCAATGAGAGGAACTAGAAGCAATGTGAAGAAGAATCCTAGGCAGAAGCTAGAGCTAGAGCTACCACAGAGTAAGAAGTCATCATGGATAGTAAAGAACCCTGAAGCAAGTAAGTTTGATAATGATCTTGACCATGCATATGCAATTTTAAAGAAAATACTCATAAAAAAAAATTTGATTATGGTATGCCCCTTAGTAATGAGGAAACTCCTGCTACAAATGAACCCCTTGTTGCTACTAGTTAGCTTTGTTCTAATCCTCTAGTATCAAAGGAATATGAGTTGTAGAAATTCCTGGTTAAAGGATCAAAATCCCCAACCAGAAGGGAAAATATTGAGGGTAACTCTATTTTCAATTATGATAATTTCAATCCAAGGGGAAGATCACATAGTAGAACCTCCCACCACTCTTTTGAAAGAGAACCATTGAATCTTATCTATTATACCCCAAAACCTAGTGAATATGAGGTTACTATAGAGGATGAAGAAGATATAAATAAGGATATGAAATATTTGAGAGAAGAGGAATTGAGACTTAAGGATCTTGGATTAAAACAAGCTAAAGAAAGAGAATAGAAAATAAATTCTGCTATGATGGAGAGAGACTCCCTAAAGAAAAGGGTAGAAGCCTTGAGAGAAATGGTGAAGGAAGAATCAAGTCTTGAAGATCCTTCTGAACTAATTTTTAGGAAAATCCTTGATCACAAGAAGGTAGATATCCCAAAATTTAATATCCCTATTAGAACTATTGCTACAAGCACATATAGCAGTTATGTTATGGCAACCAAAGTTTAGATCCCTCTATTGTTGTTAAGAAACCCCAGCCTATAGATAATGGAAGAAGACCTGTGGGTTAGCCTAAGAAAACAACCACAAATACAAAACCAATGTCTCATACATTAACATGTCTACCACAAGTGCACACACTAAATCTATTTCATCAAATGCACCCCCTGATCTTGAAGTTTTGAGGTTGCAGTTAGCTAATGAGAAATTGCAAAAAGAACTCGATAAGATGCAAATCCTTTCCGCAAACATTGAAATAGAAAAGAAGATTTTATTTCTCAAAACCTCCATTCTGGACCCAAGATCTTCAAGTTATGATCATTCCATTCCTAAGCCCTAGCCAAAAAATACGAATTCAGGTGGAAACAACCCTGGTGGAAGTGGTGGTGGAGGCCAGGGTGGTGAATGTGGTTGTGGAAATAAGAATTCCCAAAGTGGTAGTGGAATTTTAAGTGGTGGTGGAGGTGGAAATGGAAAAGACAATAAGCAGTTTGGTGATCAAGATGAAAATGGACCTTATAATAATCAAAGAGATCGGTTCACTAGAAGACCTATGCAAGTGGATAGATGTAGACAATTGTGCTTTGCTGGAATACATGTTTATCCAAACCAATTCCCTAATGATATCAGGAGTGTATTGGTTCGATTTTTTGGGAATAATGCAATAAGTGGTGATGATCACCTAATATTGTTTGTCAATATGATGGATGATTTTGAGGTTGAGGCTAAAGATGATATGATGAAACTCTTTATGCGATAACTCATTGAAGATGTCAAGTATTGGTATAGATCTTTTTTCCAGCATAAAGCATTGGGTCATGGGAAGAATTCAAAAGGATATTTAGAGAATAATATGGAGATAATAATGATGCAAGGTTCTTGCTAAATGAATTCAATAATATTTCTAAATATTTTAATGAAATGGTTGTTGATTTCAATACTAGATTTTAGAAGGCTATGAACAGATTGCTTGTTAACTTGAGGTTGAATGATAATGTGTTTTTGGTTAATTATTGCAATTCCTTTGATTCAAAAATGATTTATCATCTGAGAGACAAGAACCCACAAAACTTGAGAGATGCCTTTAAGATTGCATTACACATTGAAAGTAATAGAAGGGCATCAGGCAAGGTAGGGAGGAGAGATGATGTTAATATCTTAAAGAACCAAAATAAATAAGACAAAAACTCTATAGAGAAAGGGTATTCACTTGAGGATAATATATCTATAAGGATGTAAGTTACATGAAGGACATCAATTATAGACTTGTCAGGCAAGAAAAGAGACTAACAAATGACATGCCTAATCTCCAAAGAACTAAAAGGCCTCCTAGGTTACAAGACCATCCTTACAATACCAATTGGCATAATGGAAATCCAATTCAGAGTACTCAAAATAATACACAAAGAAAAGTTCCCCTTGATCCATTATAAAAGAACTCTGTAAATATTTCTTATGAAAATCCTTGGTGTATTGTTTTCCAATTTCCGCTTACTTCTCAAACATGCTCAGTAGCAAAAAAATTTGAAGAAGAAAAAAATGAACCCGATGATTATAAGCCACTTCAAGAAAATGATGAGGAGATACATTTTCTTATGCATAGATCAAATTTTGTTGAGGAAGAGTGTTCTTCATATGAAGAGTCACATGAAATTGATGTTGACAATCAAACGAAAAAATTATATGCTTATCATCAACAAATTTTTCCTGATGTTCGGAGGATAATGTTTGTGATTTGGAAAAGATGAAATGAATTTTTCTCTAAGAAGAGCCTCAAATGAGGAGCATCAAAGGATGATAATAATTGGTTGCACAAACTAGAAACACTCACAATTTGAGGAATAGAATTGTGAATTGTGACCAAGGAAAGCCGAGTAACGTGTTCATCAAAGAGAAAAATGCATAAAGGTTGGGAGATAAGGAAAATGGTAAAAAAGGTTAAATCAAAGCCAAGGAAAATAAGGGACCGAATATTTGGGCTAAGAAATATAGTACATCCAAGAAAAATGATGAGATTGTTTCTCCTATTGTAAAAACAAAGATTCAAAATTCAAGTGTAGAGAAAGAAAAGAAACAAGAAAAGGAGGTTGAAAAGAAATATGATCAACAAAAGGAAAAAAAATTAGTTCCTTATGAAATACCTAAATACAATCCAATTGACATGTTTCAGCTACTTTCCCAAGTCAAGATGATAGCCCCATTAATGGAGATGATGAGAATTGAAGAACACAAACATAAGGCAATAGCCCTTATCAATGGTGCTACTATGACCTATTATCATAAAAGGGTATTTGCTCAGCCTAAAGTGGGTGGAAATAAAGTGATTGAAGAAGTGGAGGGATCCATAAGTGAAATCCATCATATTTATTTGGGTAGTACTATCACATCCTGCCCAAGTAATATTAACCCTTTCTATGTGACTCTGATTGTTGATGGTAAGCTTCTTAAAAATTGTATGATTGATTCAAGAGCCTCATCTAACATTATGTTGGTTGACTATCAATAAAATTTACCTATCTTTATCGGCTATCATTTATCTTATACCTAGATTGTTTCATATTCGAAAGTAGACTATCCATATTATAAGAGATGTTTCATCCCTAAATTAGACGTAATCATTAGAATCATATCTACAAACATTCACTATAGGTAAGAAGATCAAAATGGATGTTGACTTGTTTGGTCTAGTTAGTCTTATCTTTTTATTTGATGTATATTTTTTCATGGTCCTATGCTACTCGATAATATCCACAAGATATTAGAGGAGTTATGATTGATCATGATTGTTTATGTTGATTGTTATTTGTGGTTTTTCCTAACAATATGACTGGGGTAGCAAAGTTCCTTGTGTGTGATTGGGGTTCCATATGGCATAATCAAAACATCATATGCAAGTTAAAGGTCAACTAACACTTTCTTGCATTAGGATTAACATGGATTGTGGCTTCTTCCTGGTGCATTCATGGACGGAGGTTTCTAGAAAGAATAGTCTAGACCGTCTAGCAATGAGTCAACACAATGAAAACAACATAGAAAATAGTTATACAAACATGAATCTTCATTAATTTATAATGTTTACATGAAAATTTGGCCACAAGGGTTATTATCCAAGGTTCACGGACCTTGCCTTAATGGCTTACAACATACCACTACCCAACATGCCTTATTACATGCCCTAAAGGGTTTCTAAGAAAATGTATTGATCTGAATCCAAATCTAATAAATGATCTACAAATGATTGCAATGCTTAAAAATATGCTCCTCAAGCTCCAAAATAGATCTTCATCAACCACAAGGTTTAATGATCTAATGAATTCTCAAATAATAATGTCAACCTCAAGATCAAAAGAATTAGCTCCACATGAAATGAATTAACTTGTGAATCTTCAAGATAGGTCCCAATGAACCCAAGATTCTTGTACGATACTCAATTAAGCTTTGCATGATCTGGAATAGGTCCGCACTGAGGAATCAAGACTAGGTCGGCTCCAAATTCTCTAAATGGTAACATAGTGAAATTTTGAGAGCGATAACTTTTGGTAGGAAAATGTAAATGATCTAAAACATGCATATGTAGTAGATGTCAATGTGTAGGTGTTATATCCTGTTCCGCGAGCTGAGAAACAAAGATGTGGTAAAATCCAAAATGAATTAGTGAAATTGCTACTAAATGCATTGAAAGAAAAGAAATATTTTTGGTTGATGCAAGATTGCTTTTACAACCAGGGATGCCCTTACATCACTTCCTCACATATTCCAATAAGGTTCTACTTTTACTAGTTGTAATGTCATAAAATTGCACCCCTTGTAATTTCACATACATTTTTGTATTCGCTTTCATCTCCACTTCCTTAGAACTTGTGTAGGCTCATTTTAGCTCTTGTTTCATCCTTTTTCCCTCGTAGGATGCTCAAGACCCCTTTTTAGTAGCTACCCTTTGCACATCAGCTTTGCATCAAACCTTGTCCTTTTCTCATGCTTGTCATTTTGTAGCATGATTTGTCTAGACACTAGCATGCCACACATACATCCATGCACCATCCTAGTGTCCTATGACATTTTGATGTTCAAATGATAGTTTCTAATTGCCTTGCCACTTTTCAACTCCTTTTATCAATGGTAACGGCCCGGGATGCCTTGTAACGGCTTGAAAAGATTCTTTTCCCTCCTATTCTCTCTTTAAAAGCTATCTTTTAAATCTATTTGGTCTTATTTGGTTCTATCTTGAACTATCTTCTTCTTTCTTAGACATTCTCTTCTCACTCTCTCAAACTTTCATAGCACTCTACAACTTTCTACAATAGCCTCAAGCTCTCAAGTTCTTACAAAACTCTTTGGAAATCTCGTAGCTCTCATAGCTCTATCTCTTTCCTTGGCTTCCTCAAGCCTTACAGGTGATAACTATCTTGTGCCTTGTATTTTTTACCATCTTCTAGGATTTCTAACATCCCCTATCTATTGCAACTCTATTTTGTGATACAGATTCTCCTCCTTGAGCAAGGATTTCTTTTATCACTCTTGCATTTATTGTTGCAAGTATGAATGTGTTTGGTGGTGTTGTCTTTAATTTTTTCATTGATGTCAACACTGTACAGGTTGAGTAAGTTGGGTTTCTTCCAAGATCTTTTGAGAAAATTTGAGAAATAATGAAAGTTGTGTTGAAGTGTGTTCTGAGCGTGCTCCGGTATTGTGGTCCATATTTATTTTGTGTTAATACTATGCCTATGTGGATCTTTAGGTGAGTTCATAAGCTTAAATGGATTGTATATTATGACTTTCAACTTCTGGTTTGATGAAGAAAAGAAGATATGTTCACTGGTGTTTGAACTGGTTTGCCAGAACTATTTGTTTGTGGACTAGGAGAAATGTTTTGGCTCTGCAGTCTTCTGATATTTGGTTTTAGATCTAGGAGATTAATTTTTATGATGGATTATATGTTTTGACAAATTTTCTTATGGTTTGGCACTCTGGAAGATCTTCTTTGGAGTCTCTATGTTCTTATTGGTTGTCCCAATTGAACTGGTGAAGTGTTCTATGCAAAAGAAGTTTGTTGAAGTTGTTGTGGATGTATCTGAGTTGTTCTCAGAGATGGTAAAATTATTGGTGAAGCATGTTGAGAAATCCATGTGTGTTTATCTTGTTGGATATGTGTGTACTTCAAAGATCATTGGTATTTTCATTAGGTTTGGCCAACCTAGTGTCTACACGTTACATTTGGTTTTTGCATCGACTTGAGAAAGCATGTGCATGATTCAATATGTTGTTTGGGTCCTAAATTAAATATGTATTTGGTCCCCTCACATTCTTATCCATCATGAGAATATTGAGTAGCCAACCTAGTTTTAATTTGTAAATGAAATTGTATAGCTGACCTTGGAGAATGTTCCTGTGGTTGACGATGGTACAAAAAAGAAGTTGTAGTTAATTTCATATCCATCCATCATTTTATTCGAGAAAGAGAAGAGTGTGTGAACAAGTGTGAAAAGAAGAGTGTGGAAGAGCGAATTGTGGAAACAGTACTTCATTGTATTCATAATCTTCTGATCAAGTTATGAAGTGTGTGGAACTCCTATTGGTGGATCTTAATCTATTTCTTTGTATTTTTCTGTAGGCAGTGAGCCTCTGTTCTGGATAGTGAGTCCTAAGGTACTGAACCCTTAATCTAGGTAGTGAGCCCTCTGGAAATGATCCTTTGTATTTGGTATTGCATTACTAATATACTGTGAGTTAGTCCCCATCGTGGTTTTTCTCTCATTGGGTTTTCCATGTAAATCCGGTGTCTTTGGTGTTGTGTTTCTGTTATTTGCATTTCACACTTAATAATAGATTGAAGATATAGTGGAATTGATTAAGTTAAGAAGTGAATAATTTGATACAACTGATGCACCCCCCCTCTCATTTGTCTTGTGTATTTCAACAATTGGTATCAAAGCTTTGGTTCCTTGGTGAAAATATTAACCACTTAAGGTAGATCAAATGGCACATAAGTTGCAACTTCCTATGTTTAATGGAGTTAATTACAGTGACTGGAAAGAGCAGATGAGAAGTTATCTAATTTCACTCAATTTTAATACCTGGAAAGATGTGGAGACAAAGTATGTGATTCCAGCTACCAAACCTTCCTTTGTTGATGAGGTTGCAGCTCTTTAAGAAAATGAAAGAGCAAGGTTTTCTATATTTAGTGCTTTATCTAAAAATGAAAGAGAAAAGGTTATTTCTCTGGATAAAACAAATAAAGTATGGAAAAAATTGAAAGACATTTATGAAGGAAATGAGAAAGTAAAATTATAAAGGAAACTAACTACTAAGAAAAAATTTGAGAATCTAAGAATGGAAGATGGAGAAGACATTGCAAGCTATTATCAGAGAGTTGAAACTATAGCAACTGAAATCAAGAATCAAGGTGGTACCATGAAAGATGAAGATGTAATTGGGAATATCTTAATGACCTTACCAGAAAATTACAATGATAAAGTATTTGCACTTGATGAATAGTATGATTTGAAGACATTCACTGAGGAACATCTATTTGGTGTCTTGACTACATTTGAGATGAGAAAATTTACAAGAGATAAGGAGAAGACTGAAACAACATTTAAAGTCGTGAAGATAGAAAATGATGATGAGGATGATGTAGAATATTTGGAAGCAAAATTCACAAGGAGATTGAAGCAAGGTATTGGAAAATACAAAGGTAAGTTGCCCTTTAAGTGTTTCAGTTGTGGAAATATTGGTCATTATGCATCAAGATGTCCTAATAAAGCTACACAAAAGAAGAATAAGGATAATAAAAATAATTACAAGGCTAAGAAGGATAGGAAGTTCAAGAAGTTGTATTATATTAAAGAACATACAGGAATTTTCGATGATGAATCTGATCTTGAGGAAGATAAAGATGAATTTTTGTTTCTAGCTCTGGAAAAGAAATATGCAAAATAACCTAGTCTAGAGTGTAAGAAAGAATAAATCAGAAAGTACTCTGGTAACTACTTTCTATGCCAGACAGGATGAAGAATTTTGGGTAATTGACAGTGGATGTTCAAATCATATGACCGGAGATAAGAGTAAGTTTACTAAACTTGAGAAGTATGATGGAGGTATAGTCATGTTTGAAGATGATTCTGGTGCTAAGATTGTTGGAAAAGTAACAATTAGCTTTGATGGAAAACATAATACTGATGATGTCTATTATGTAAAGGGTTGAAGGCATAATATCTTAAGTGTTGGAAAAATGTGCAGCAAAGGTTTTAAGCTTGTGTTTTAGGATAACACTTGTGAGATCAAAAAAGGATTTGGAACTGTGGTTGCAGCTGGAAGAAGAACTCATGGAAACATCTATCAACTCAAAGGTGGTGATGGTCAGTGTTTTGTTTCCTAGATTAGTGAGAGTTGGCTCTGGCACCAAACGATGGGACATGTGAATTTTGATAATCTGGTTAGGATCAGTTCTAGAGAAGTTGAGAGAGATCTACCTAGAATCATAAAGCCTTCAAATTCAATCTACAAAAGTTGTTAAATGGGAAAACATACAAGAAATAGTTTTAAACCAAAGGATCAATCATCTACCAGAATGCTAGAATTAATCCATACAGACCTCTATGTTCCTACAAGAATAGGAAGCCTAAATGGTGACAGGTACTTTATGCTTTTAATTGATGATTACTCTAGGATGACATGGGTTTCATTTCTTATAGAAAAGTGTCAAGATCTTGATAGATTCAAGGTGTTTAAGGTGAGAGTAGAAAATGAGGCAAACCTGAGAATTAAATGTTTAAGGTCTGATAGAGGTGGAGATTTTACATCTGGTGAGTTCAATGCCTTATGTGAAGAGCATGGTATAAAAGGACATTATTCTGCTTCTAGAACCCCCTAGCAGAATGGAGTTGTAGAGAGAAAGAACCGAACTATGCAAGAGGCCACTAGAACTATGATGAAAGAAGAAAATGTTCCTGATATGTATTTGAGAGAAGCTATTCACACTGTTGCTTACATTCTTAACAGAGTTCAATTCAAAGGTAACAACATGAAGACCCCTTATGAGTTATGGACTAGTAAGACTCCTACTATAAAATACTTTAAGGTATTTGGTAGTAGATGTTATATTAGAAGAGATGAAGAAAATCTTGGAAAATTTGATGCTAGATGTGATGAAGGAATTTTCCTTGGATATTCAAATAACAGCAAGGCTTACAGATGTTTTAATAAGAGGTTGAGGAAAATAATTGAAAGTACTAATGTGAAGGTTGATGAAGATATGTATAGACTGGTGGAAATAAGTGAAGTTGGACCTGATGAACCAATTTGTGTGCAAATACAAGAAGAAGAAAAGGAAGAGAAAGAACGAAGTGAAGAAGAAGAAGAAAGAACATGCAACCAAGACTCCCAAATATGTTCAGAAAAATCATCTGGAAGAACAGATAATTGCAAACAAAAGTGGAGTGAAGACAAGAAGCAAATTAGTTGAGGTAAAATTTTGTTCACTTTCTAAGATAGAACCTAAGACTGTGAATGAAGCATGTGATGATGAAAGTTGGGTTAGAGCAATGAAAGAGGAACTACAACAGATAGAGAAGAATGAGACATGGGAACTAGGCCCTAGACCTGCAAACAAGAATGTAATTGGTTCTAAATGGGTATTTAGAAACAAATTGAATGAAGATGGTGAAGTAGTAAGGAATAAAGAAAGACTTTTATGTAAAGGATATTCACAAGTTGAAGGAATAGATTTTGAAGAAAATTTTGCACCTATAGCAAGGATGGAAGCCATTCATATGTTCTTGGCATTTCCAGCTCATAAAGACTTCAAAGTATATCAAATAAATGCCAAATATACATTTTTGAATGGAGAATTGGAAGAAGAATAAGTGTTTATGGAGCAATTGAAAGGTTTTTCACTATAAGATAAACCGAACATGGTTTGTAAACTAAAGAAAGAATTAAGTGGATTGAAGCAAGATCCTAGAGCTTGGCATGCAAGATTGGATAGATACTTGGAAAAGCAAGGATTCAAAAAGGGTTTGTAGACATCAATATTTACTTCAAGGTTGAGAAAGACAAGATCCTCATAGTTGTGGTTTATGTTGATGACATCATTTTTGGTGGAAATGAAGGTATGTGTAAGATGTTTGTTGAAGAGATGCAAAAGGAATTTGAAATGTCTATGATTGGTGAACTGAATTTCTTCCTTGTACTTAAAGTTAATCAAACTGACAAAGGGATATTCATTTCACAATCCAAGTATGTTAAGGAATTGTTAAAGAAGTTTGTAATGGATGACTCTAAACCGGTGTGTACCCCTATGGTAACTAGATGCAAGCTAATTAAGGATGATGAATCTACTAAAGTTGATAAGAGCATATTAAGAGCATATACAGATCCATGATTGGTGGAATTTTGTATCTTACTACTACTAGACTAGACATTATTCATGTAGTATGTTTAGTTGCAAGATTTCAAGCATAACTAAAGGAAACACATGTTAAAGATGTGAAGAGGATATTCAAATATTTTAAAGGAACTCTAAACTATGGACTATGGTATCTGAAGGACAATGATTTCACTTTGAATGCCTAAACTGATGTTGATTGGGTTGGATGTGTAGATGAGAGAAATAGTACAAGTGGAGGAGCATTCTTCCTTGGAGGAAGATTAGTTTCATGGTTGAGCAAGAAACATGATTCAGTTTCTTTATCCAGTGCAGAAGCTGAATGTATTGCAGCAACATCTTATTGTACATAGGTACTTTGGATGAAGAGAACTTTGATGGACATAGGTGTGGTGAGTGATGAACCTACTTCTATCTATTTTTACAATACAAATGAAGTTAGACTTGAATATGTACCTACCAAAAAAACAAGTTGTAGACATATTCACTAAATCCCTTTCAAAGGATACTTTTGACTATCTCAAAGGGAAGTTAGGGGTTTCTTCCCCTGCTTCTTTGAACTAAGTACAAATGTAGGTGCATCAGTCCAGTGCATTCACAGACTCTTTTGTTTTGGATTGATGATTGAGGTCTACTCCTTAGGGGGATTAGAGAAGTGCATTGTTGTAGTATGTAATCTATGTGTACTCCTTAGGGGGAGTGAACAGATCCATTTTTGGAAATAATTTTCTTTTACATTGATGTCAAAGGGGGAGAGAGAATCATGTGAAAATTCTATGTTTGGCAGGTTGTCACTTCTGAAAATCATGTATATTGTCTTTGATGGTTTTTCACATCATGTCTTGCCATAAATGACAAAGGGGGAGATTTTTTCAAGTATGAATGTGTTTGGTGGTGTTTTCATTGATGCCAACACTGTACAGGTTGAGTAAGTTTGGTTTTTGCCAAGTTCTTTTGAGAAAATTTGAGAAATAATGAAAGTTGTGTTGAAGTGTGTTCTGAGTGTGCTTCAGTATTGTGGTCTGAATTTCTTTTGTGTTAATCCTATGCCTATGTGGATATGTAGGTGTGTTCATAATATTAAATGGATTGTATATTCTGAGCTTCAACTTCTGGTTTGATGAAGAGAAGAAGATATGTTCACCAGTGTGTGAATTGGTTTGCCAGAACTATTTGTTTGTGGACTGGGAAATATGTTTTGTCTCTATAGTCTTCTGATATTTGATTTCAGGTCTTGTAGATCTAGGAGATTACTTTTTCTGATGGCTTATATGTTCTGAAAAAGTGCCTTGTGGTTTGGCACTCTAGAAGATCTGCTCTCGAGTCTTTTTGTTCTTGTTGGTTGTCTCGGTTGAACTGGTGAAGTGTTCTTTGTGAATGAAGTTTGTTGAAGTTGTTGCAGATGTATTTGAGTTTTTCTCAGAGATGGTAAAATGAAGTGTGAAGCCTATTGATAAATCCACATTTGTTTATCTTGCTAGATATGCACATACTTCAAAGATCATCGGTGTTTTCATTAGGTTTGGCTGACCTGGTGTCTACATGTTACATTTGGTTTTTGCGTCGACTTGAGAAAGTGTGTGTGATCCAATATGTTGTTTGGGTCCTAAATTAAATATATATTTGGTCCCCTCACATTCTTATCCACCACGTGAATGTTGAGTAGCCGACCTAATTTGAATTTTTAAATGAAATTGTATAGCCGACCTTAGAGAATGTTCATGTGGTTGAAGGTGGTATAAATATAAGTTAAGTTGTAGTGAATTTCATATCCATCCATCATTCGATTTGATCAAGAGAAGAGTGTGTGAACAAGTGTGAAAAGAACAGTGTGGAAGAGTGAATTGTGGCAATAGTTCTTCACTGTATTCAGAATCTTTTGATCAAGTTGTGAAGTGTGTGGAACTCCTAGTGGTAGATATTTATCTATTTCTTTGTATTTTTTTGTAGGCAATGAGCCTCTCTTTCTAGATAGTGAGTCCTAAGGTAGTGAGCCCTTAATCTAGGTAGTGAAACCTTTGGTAGTCAACCTTTGTATTTGGTATTGCATTACTACTATACTATGAGTTAATCCTTACTGTGGTTTTTCCCTCATTGGGTTTTCCACATAAATCTGGTGTCTCTGGTGTTGTGTTTTTGTTATTTTCATTCCATGTTCACACTTAATAAAAGATTGAAGATATAGTGGAATTTATTAAGTAAAGAATTTGATACAACTGATTCACCCCCCCTCTCAGATGTCTTGTGCATTTCAACATTTATTTCATTTATGCTTATTATTTATCTCTATCTATTTGATTTTCCATGGATTTGGGAACACCAAACCGGAGGCTTGACTGTGGAAAGCCCTTAAACATCCCCAACATTTTTCCCTCGATCTTATCTGTGTAGGTATTGAAGATATCTACTTGTTGAAGGCTTCTTTACTCGGTTGGTTTTGAGTGCTTTCTTCCTCTTCTTTTATTTTATCATCATTTAATCTATAAATATTACTTGTTTCATCTTACTTTATTTCAATTCTATTATACTTTGTTACTTTCCCACATTTTAAAGTTCTTAGCAATTAGAATAGAAGTATTTGCTTTGTGTTTTCTATGATACTCTCAATCTTTAGCCTGTACAAGATGCCAATGCACCTCTAGGACTACACCATGTCACATTTTCATCCATATTCCGCGGTGCCATCCTAGACCTAAAAATTTATAGTCTGTCAAAAAAACTATTGTGATCTCTCATTCTGACTCTAAAACTACTGTATTATTCCTTGAGGTAGTTTATGGTAGTTCGCTCCTTGGGACTCTCTTGAGAATAAAGAGACTCATGAGCAATGAATCCCCCTTCTCTACACTAGTATGTGTCATGACTCTCCTTGTATTTTGTGTCTTAGTCCTGATAACTTATACTAACATCACCAAGGTTTGTCTCAACTTGGTATACATATATCCACTTGTCTCATATCAAAAAATTAGTTAAACGGAAATTAATTTCACCATCGCAACTCATGCTTTGGTGTGTATACATTTTCTTGTCACATAACAAAATTCTCTATGATGATAAATCATGCACTAATTAAATCTCCAAATCTATCAAATCAATCTTACATTAATATTGATCCATTTCATTCATCTCATGTCGAATTATTTGGATGGACAGTCTATCTAATCATTCTTCATTTGTTATTAGCTTTTTCCTCTTGCTAAAATTTCATCTATTAGTCCCTACAATCATTTCAATGGCATGTTATAACATAAATAAATCCATCAACTGCATCATCCTACATCCATACTCATGTTATAATATCATATACATCATCATATGCATGTTAGGTCATTCATATTACATAAAAATATGAAAAATAACATTGCATCACATTTTATAGAATCATCATCAATGTAGCATCATATAAAACATGTCATAAAATACCATAAGCATATAGTATCATCCTACATATAGGTGATATTTAAACATTATTAGTCCCATTATAAATCGTAAACATTAGATTTCAAATGCATCGCATCATATATATAAGCATAAATCAACATCATATGCATTCACCCATCCATACATTAGCATAACATACATCATAAATCAATATGCATATCATATAAGAACCATTACATAAACATAAATTGCATCACATAGATCCATAATCATAAAAGCATGCATATTAGACATATAGACATCATATAGTTACTGCCAAAAATGATGCATCTCATATATATACCAAAATCATGTCATAATACAAAATTAGAATGTTTGTCGAAATTGGAGCTCATAGGCTCAATCAAAATATACATGAGTGTGTCTATATACAATAAAAAAATCAAGATATCATGAGTTGGCCTTATACTTTGTGGTTGATGGCCCAAGGGATGCTTTATCCAGCCTTTGGCCTGATGCCCCTGGCTACTCCTGCTTTGTCTATGGGTGTGGTGGTGGATAAGGTGATCTTCTAGGTCTTGACACCCCATTACTACTCACTAATTTTCAGGGGTGTGACCTACTTTGTGATGTAATAGCTATATAATTTGGTTATCTCTGTGATGGAGGTACAACATCCTCATATAACTCATGATAATACTTGGTCTCTCAACTTGCTTGATATAACTGACATGCAAAATCAATTATAGGACCACCAACAGTATCAATGAAGCTCACAAACTGTTTCTCAACCCTTTGTGCTCTAATAATTGTAGTATCTCTCTCTACATTAATTTATGTTGTGTATGCATGCAAAGCTTGTTCCTGTGCTTACAATGCTAGAATCTAAGCCTAGGTACCATCATCCCCTTGGCCTTTGCCTCCTCTTCGACTACATATTTGATGGCCTCCTTGATGGGGACATCATGTAGCTCCTCATCTACTACCATATCTACTTGGATATTTTTCTCCTCCTTAGCATCCTCCTCCTCCTACACCTCCCCCTCCTTTGCAATAGGAGGTAATCATCCCAAAATCATAGGTGAAACTCTACCTCTACCACCACCCCTACATCCATCTCTTCCTCCACCTCCTCCATCATCCTCTCCATCTCCCCTGCCTCCACCTCTCCCCCCATCATCTTCCATGCCTCTCCCCATCTCCCTTAGTCTACCTCTTTGTCCTCATCCCAACCTTTCCTAAGGAACCAATACCTTGAGATTTTTGAATGATGTATGTTTGTGTTGCAACCACCAGGCATCATACTCTAGTGTATTCCCTACATCTGCAACCTCTGGGCCAATGCCCCATTGTACAGGTTGTAGCTAATCAAACTTCTAGAAAGCTACCTAGGTAATAATCATGGGTCCCCAATGACTCACCTCTCGAGATTATTGATCAAACATAGCAATACCCACAAGAACACCCTATCACTATCCAAAATACCATAGTACCCTCTCCAATATCTTTCACTTAATAATATGTTATGATTGGACGATGATTCCAATAAAATATCATGTCTACCTACAATAAGGAAGGTGATCTCCATCATTGTCCTAGGTCATACACTATCTATAAGGCCTCCAAGTGAAACCAACAAGTAGATCAATCTCATGTCTCTAGTATCCCATATCACCAACAAGCCTCTGAGTAATATCACCACCATACATGAAAACATATGGTACTCCAATAGATAGGTCTCTCATAACCACTGGTCTTAAAATAACAATATGCTCCCACACCCACATGTGGAGGAATGTCACATTGCATCCAATAGAGGTGGCTCCCCTATATGCAACATCATGCAACTGAAAGTATAACATAACTAGAATACAAAAGCCCCACACATACACTATGCCCTCATCCATCATCCTATCTAGCATCTGACCCCATCCCACTAGAAATTTTTTCCCTCGTTGATCAAGTACTAGGACACTAGTTATAACACTACAAATGATCACAATCAATCTCTCATATCTATCAAAAAGAATATCACATCGGATATCATACTCCTCCACACCAAGATCATCAATCCTAAAGCATCTCTACATGATTACCAATCTAGAGTTTGGTTCATACACCACTCTCTCTCCATGAATCAATATTTGTAGGATGCACCATACATCCTTGAGAGTCACTGTAGCCTCTCCTATGGGAAAATAAAATAAGAACATCTCAGAGTACAATCACTCTGTCAGTGTAGTAGTCAATCCCTAATTAGCCCTAATATCGAGCATGAAAATGACATAGTATAGTCCAAGAGCATACAGAGTGTCCCTCTCACCCATGTCCAAAATGATCATGCAACACCATGGAAGATGACCGATTCTCTCGCATATACAGTGGTAGCAATCTCACTTGCATTCAAACAACACATTAATATGTAAATAAGGAACTCTACCCAAACCTATTTGACTAGATAAACCTTTAAATTTGTGCCTTGAAATGCATTTAATTAAACAAAATTAAGATGTGTTTCTTTAATAGATAAATTCATCTCTAAACAATTGTAGCTCTAGTTAACACATGCATTGTTTTACTCTACAGTACATCGTTGGAAGACAAATGTGGTACAAAAACCTACAAATACGTCACCACATTATAGATGTGGCTCTAAAAACACTTGTGGCCCTAAAAAATGATTGTGATGCTACAAAAAAAATTGTTGTGCATTATCGATATTAAACTTGATAGTTTTTGTGAATGCGACTATAGATGTGATGCAAAATTCTACACTGCATCCTTTTCTCTATTTTTGAGCTCTAAAATCTAACAAAAAATTATAAAATTTCAAGAGATAGATGGGGTACATATTGCATCACCTAGGCCCTTTGGTTGCCTATAGCTCTGTACTCGCCACTTACGATGAGTGCTCTTTGTAATTCTTGCCATAGCTCTACTACTCTGGTGCTCTAGCTCACTCCTCTCCACTCAAATTCTCAAAGTATAGGTGCACAAATGAGGATAATTTTCCACCCAAAGGCTTCTTTATAGACCTCCCAAGCCCTAATGGACCCCCTTTTACACTGGACATGTCAACATATTGCTAATATGGCTAACCAAATTGATCTAAAATCATAATCGTTTGTCGTCTTTGCACTTCAATGTATCGAGTTAGCTCGTCAAAAAAATTGCCAATTTTTTTGAATTTTTTGGGAATTTTACCAAATTTCTCGAGGGGGCACCACACTATCTTGTTATCACCAGGGAATATTGGGGTAGGTCCTAAACATTATTTTTGGATTTTCTTTGAAATAACACTCAAAATTGCATTGTATCAAAGAGGGGCAAAATATAGATACCTAAAATTGTCCTAGCTTGCAAGTGACACTTTTACGCTAATTATTGTCCTAGCCATAATGATTAAATAATTTTTAATTATTTAATTATTTTCTAATATCATATTCTACTATTGATTAAATAATTTTATATTATTTAATTAATTCATTTTACTATAAATCTTTTGATTAATTATAAATCCTATTTATTTAATTACGTCCCTAATTATCTTTAGTCTTCTAAATTATAATTATTTAAATAATCATCCATTATCCCTTTCTAAATTAAATAATTACTTTAATTATTTAATTATCCTTTGATATCTCAACATTATCCACTCTCTAATAATAAATAAAATTAATTATTTTATTTATTTAAATCCACTTTCACATTCCTTTAATAATTAATTATTAAATATCATGCATTTCCAACTCATTCCTGACTGAGACTTTCTCTCGGTCGATTGACTAATTAATTTTAATTCTCTCATTTAATTCAATTCACTCTCACTTAGTCTAATTTAACGAATCAATCAATGGACTTAACTGCTTCACAAAAATAGTTAACTGAAATCGTGCAACCAGATGTAGCTAGTTAACTAATCAATCAATTCCTCTCATTGATCCTCCATCATTAATCTCTTTAGTTCTTCTTTTGATCTTGACTGTCCATCCAAATCAACCTTTTCTATAAAATAGACCTTCATTCTCATTTGAAGGCTAACCATCAACCTTCAATATTTTTCTATCATTATCATATTCATATTCATTTGAGCTTAAGCATAATGGTGCATACATAAAATCTAAGAGAAAAGGAAAAATGGAGATAATTCAATCTTGGCATAGGAAAGAAGGTATATTGCTTTGATTTATTGATTATTATGCTTGATTGAGCTTCATTGATAGATTAGACTTGGATTGCTTTAATTACAAAGTTTAGTGGTTTCTATTCATGATTCATGCTTATTTAATCCAGATTTTTGGTCATGCGGTAACTATGATAACTTGTGAGCTATGTAAGATTTTCCAGGAAGAAAAGAGAATGTTAAGAAGGATTTAATTATGGAATTGTAAAATATAATGAATTTATAGAAAAGGTAGGATAAGAATACTTTAATGCCCAAGTTAGGTAGTGGTGGTTTTAATTTTCTATTAGTTAACTAAACTTATTTTGACCATTGAATATTTTGCATGGATATGGACACCTAAATAGGTTAGTGGTTTCTAGCACAAGGTTTTAGAAACCATTCAAGGTTTATAGTTTTTTTTATACCTATATATTGAATGATCGATTTGGATGTATTATTATAGGATTTTGTAGGTTTTATTATGCCACCAAAATTTCTCCATTGTTATACTATTTTTATAATATCTTATGAAGGCTTGAGTTTAGAGTTAATTTTGTAACCAGTATAGTTGTGTATAGTACATTTAGTTCGGTTTTAGAGGCTAGGTTTTTTTATCAAAAAAAAATTCCAAGGTAATAATGTATCAACTATTTTGTATAAATTGCATGTCATTGAGTGTCACTTGCATGTCTATGCATGTGTTGTTTTCTCATCAAGGATTTTTAGAGCCAAGTATCTTTATCTTATCTCTCCTCATACATTATTTATGAATCATTTATGTCATCTCAACTTCATTTCATTTGGTATCAAAGCTTGATCAACTCAAGTCCTAGGTATTAGGAGAAATATTTTTTGAATTAATTTTGGTTTAGTGGGATCTATGCATATAGGGTATGTTTGCTATATGGAATATGGAAATAACATATATATAGGGGATGGAAACATTTACCAACATTAACTTTGATTTTTGGAAGCTCAATATGGAGTATTTATGGTGCAAGAGCACCTACACCTTGTGAAGTCTAAGTTGATACCTAGGTGTGTCTTGTGTTCATTTATGCTTAATAAGGTCTAAAGGACCAGTCATAATGTAATTTGAAAAGGTTTTGAATCATTTAGTTGAATTTGTCAGTTTGATTCATAATGCAAAAACCATGTGAAATCATGAGTTTTAAGGGATATGGGGAGTAGGGTCTTATTCAATGTTAAATAAGGTCTCAATGACCATTTTAAATGTATTGGAGGGCTTAATAGGTCAGTTAGGTGGTATTTGCAAAATCAAGTTGATCAAGTTGTAATGGGATAGTGATTAAGAGCAAAATTGGCAAAAATTGTCATCTTAGACTCTAACAAAAGGTGGTCATGGTAGTTGGTCGGTTCAAGGGGTGGTTTGGATGTGATTACATGATATATTGTTGTAAGATCTCGAAGGGAGGCTGTTGAAGGAGTTTGGAATGAGTTTCTAATAAGAAGTTTGCTGTTTTTTTGTGTTTTCCATTAAGAAATTGCTGATCCCGTGCATTGTACGACTTGTACGTATTGTTTTACACTACAAGCCTATTATGGTTGGATAGATAATTGAATAACCTTTCTTTTTTCATTGGAATTGTGTGATTTCATTAAAAATTGAGTGAGATATCCTTGTTTTACTGCCGGGTGGTCTCAAACCCCATGTTTTTCCTGTTTTCCTGAACTTTGCAGGCTTGGTACGGATCCGTACAATATATTTTGGCTCTAAAAATCATTTGGAATGTGTATAAATATGAGTTAACTTTAAAATTCATTTGATTTGAGGATTTGAACGTTCATATTGAGGGAGGAATCATTATTTTTCTAAAACTGCCTATTTACACTGTTTTGGGGGTTGTGAGAGGAGTCAAAATGCCATTCTAAGCCTTCCACCCACTGTGAAGACCTATAACTCAGTGGACAGGATTAGATAGGCATAATAAACATGTTAATACTTTTTTTTGTGCAGGTTAAGTGATTTTCATAACTTCATGGGAGCCTCTGGGGTGGATTCCATTGGAAAGGTGCATGGTTTGATGGGTATAGTCTTGAATTGGACAATGGGAAGTTAGGGATGGCTATTTTATGAACTTTTGAGCATATTGGGGATAAAATATGAGTGTGTGAGTGGGTGGCATGGTCTGGGAGGCTTTGTAAGTGTCATTTTCAATAAACCCTCATGAATTGTGCCTAAAACAAGGTTTTTCAAGTTTGACATGTGTTTGTCCGTACCAATGGAATATTTTTGTGATTTTGGAGGTTTGAAGGCATATGAATTGCTGCCCCAAGGTTTCATGGTCCTATGATAGGTTTAAAGGCATGTTGCTTTGAAAAATAGGCCTAATCAGCATAATTGAGCCTCCTGGGTCTGCATCAATTTACTCATTAATTAAGACATAGGCTTGTAATATCTAGAAAAAATTGTTTTTATGTCACTAAAATACTAGGTTGTGTTGGATAGGAAGGTGAGTATTATAAAAATTTACTTAATTTATTTAGTGTTCCTTAGTGTTTTAGAATAAATCACCATAGAAAACCTCTTGAAAATATTGGAGAGCCTGCAGTAGATAAATTCCTTAGTTAACAATCTTTTCCTATTGTAGAAGTTGTATGCTTTATGGATGGGTGAGGATGATTCTTTTTTTTATCACCTTAATGCATTTAAAGTAATCATGAGATAATTACAATCATTTCGGATGAAAATAGAAGAATAATATTGATGCATGATCTTATTGTGTTATTTTCCAAACTTGTGGGATAATATCATAATGGTTATTGGAAGCACTAATTCAAAGCTTATGCTTGATGAGGTAGTGGTTACTTTACTCTCAAAGGAGATGAGAAAAAATGTTTTGAACCTTCCAAGGAAGTTTTTACCATTTGAGGATGGTCAAAGGAGAAAGAAAAGAAGAAGGATAAAGGAGATCTAAATCACATAAGAATTTGAATTTTTTAGTAGTTATATCTAAATATTATGATAGTTCTTACCTATTTTTAGCTATAACTCAAAACAATTAGAGCTAAAATGCAACTTCAAGCCAAAAGGTACACAAGATATTCAAAATTTTCTGCTAAAGTATTCATTATTGTGTGATGATTGATTACAAAGTGAATTTCAGTTTTATTATGCAAGAACATTTCAAAAGAGCTCATAAGCTTGCATAAGTAATGTTGTTTTTATTCATATTGTAAAAACCAAAGTCTCACACAAGCCGTGGGAATAGCTTGATTTGATATTCATAATCAAATAATAAATACAAGAAAGAAAAGTATACTACACAACTGAAGATAGTATAGATATAAGGGAGAAGGTGATGAATTGTTGTAATACTTGAAGTCTTTAGTTTTCATGTCTTTGAGTTACAACAACTTTGAGCTCTGAATTCATCTGCAAGATTGTAAGAAGGTGGTGTTAGAGAAATGATGAATCATGTCCTACCTCAGGCCTACATTACCAATAGAGATGTAATACACATTCAATTAGGCATTCATCAGATGATATAGTGATCAGAGAGACAAGTCATCAAAAGGCACAAAGTTCAATGGAAACCTTCATTTTCAAAAAAAATTTAACATGTTTGTTCACTGTGCAGGAACAGGTTTATTATATTCATGATCAATTATCAAATATTCAATTATAGTCATTAAAAGGATTGTTGTAACAAGAAAGATTCATAGAAGCAACCTTTGATTCATAAGAGATGAAAACAGATCGAGAAATTCATCCCATTTCTCATCATACTAAGAGAACAATCAAAAGCATGTTAAAAGAGCATTACTTGCATTTGTCATGTTTTTTCAGCTCTACCTTGCATTCACAGTTACATTTCAATAAGGTATTGAGACCCTTTACATTAAAGGGAAAACAAAGCATTTAATCTTAAGATTGTACATACATTGCCCAATGTTGTGAAAGGTAATAAAATCTGTAATGTTTGAAAATCATATGCAAGCTTAGTTACCTTTAAGAGGAAATGTTCATTCATAAATAATACAAGGACAATAGGTCAAGGCAGTCTACAGGTACAGTCAAACTCAACAAAAAGAATGGTTCATTATTCAAAAATGAGAATTTCATTTCAGGTAACATTCAAGAGCATAAATAGTGGCATCCCATGAAGGCTTCACAAAATAGAACATCAAGCATCAAGTTGTTTCATGTAGCTTTGAAACTAACTACATAGCTGACAAAGATGGCAAAGATAAGGTGACAGTATAAAGTTACTTGAGAGGCATCCATGCAAGTGCAATTGAAATTTTCAAGGGTAGTGAAGCATGTTAATATGACTGGAGCACATGATTTAATCAAAGTGTTGCATAAAATATGGAAGGTACAAGTGCACATTCTCAAAGTTACAGATGGACATTACAAATAGTGATAGAATCAAGCAGTTCATATAACAAGGTGCATCATGTAGACAAGAGGAAAGGGAAGCATTGTAATTAACATGGATAAGAAGTATAGTCAAGTCATCACTTACAGAAAGAATTGTGTGATCATATTTAAAGATGTTCACTTACTTAAGGAGTGTAATCAAAGTTTTCAGGTAGTAGTGATTGCAAGAAAACAGTAATCTGAAATTGAATGCATATATATCCAAAATACCACAGTCATTTGTTACATTTATGAGAGTCTTTTACTTGAATTTTGGCATGATGATAAATCAAAGGTTCATAATGCAAGTGAAGGTAAATAATGATACAGGGACAACCTGCCACGTATAGATTTCATTTGATTTATTAAATGCAGTTATTAATCATTATGTTGCTTTTTAAATTGAAGTTAAATGATATTTTTGATGAAAGTTAAATTCAAATTCAAATCAAAATGAAATTGAAATTGAAATTCAATTATTATGATTTGAAATGCATTTATATTTAATTTCGGGGTTTGTCATTGCTAATGTAAAATCGAGTGCAAGTGAACGCAAGAACAGGTGAACGTGATTGAAGGTGAGAACAACGATCAGGTAGAGTTGTTTAGCCGATTGACATTTATGAGTTGATGAAATCTCACACACTCACTTAGATAATATTTTTTCTAATGCATTTTGTGTTTATCGTGTTTGCAAGTTTTAAATCAAGTTTTAATTTAATTTCTCAAAATTGTGAAAAATGCATGTGATTTAAATGATGATTTGGTTAAATTTGATGAAATTGATATAAATTAAATTATTTGATTGCTTGTTTAAATATTTTATCATTATTTGAAAATAATGTGTTTGTATTTCGAAACTTAAATGAAATAGAGTTTATTTTGAAATTTTATAAAATATAATAAATAAATGGTGTTTTAAAGTTATTTGTTTTAATTTGAGAATTGTGAAATAGTAAAAGATTTAGAATTAGAAATTAAATAATACTTCAAATAGCTAAAATGGAGAAATTGAAAACAAATTAGAAAACAATTTCACGTGAAAAATTGAAATTTGCATTCAAAAAGAGAACTTCAGTTAACAAGCTGAAGAAAAATATCTTCAATTAATCAAGAAGCAATCAAAAATTGGAGACTTTGAGTTTGAATTTTGAACTAGAGATCAATGAATATTTTTTGGATCTAGTTTTCTTGATTTAATCAATGCATGGAAAAGAGAAAAGATTAGTCTGGAGAATTTCAAATTTGCAAAAGAAGACACAAAAGAAATCCGTTTTTTGTATATGAACAAGAAAACAGAGGATAGTTACAAATGGATATTCCCTATTTTCCATTGGAAATCTCCACCGGGCAGAAGGACTCTCCAACCAACCCACGCAACTGGAAAAGAGGAGTTATGCCCATCAAGGAAGCACATGCAATAAGGAAGAGGAGTCTTTCCACGTAGCCTCCCCACTCTCCACCCCTCCATGCAGCTTAAGGGACTGGCTTCCCTTTCCACACCTCACATTCCATGCACACGGAGGAGTGACAAGCAACAAGGAGGTATGGCCTGTTGAGAGGTGCACAGGAGTTGTTAGGAGAAGGTGCGACCAGGGAGGGGACTCTCCATTCCTCTCCACTCACACAAATAAAATAGGGAAAATAAGGAATAGGTGTGGCTTCCAAAGGCAGCAAGAGGTCTTAGAAACATACAGGGATTTATTAAAAAAGATAAGTGTGCCAGCACAAGGTAAAGGCACAGGAAAAATAAAAGAAGAAGAACATCAATCAGGGGAGAAGGATTCAAGAACAGAGGACGGGAGTTGAAGAAGGAACAGAGACAAAAATCATTTCCAGATAACTTTGAGGTAGGATCTTGAAAATTATTTAAAATAAAGACAAGAATAGAGTGAAATTAAAAGAAATGGTTATTTTATTGTATTGATTTTCAAAGCTATGATTAAAGAATGTTTGTTATTAAAAATTATGTTTGAATTTTTAAATACCAAACTGAGAATTATTGTGAAAACAAAAGTTCTTCAAACAAGATCAAAATAAAAAGTATCAGAAAGAATTTGAATTTGAAAGCATAGAAAAACAGCTGAATGGATCTAGGAAAGATTTCAAACCAGAAAACCTCAATTACTTTTAAATTTAAATGATCATAAACATAAAACAATCTTTTAGATTTAAATTCAAAAACATCTTAAACAGGAAATAAATGTTTTTATTCCAATTTAATAGCACTTTAAAAATGTTCAAGGAAAAATATTTTAGATGAAATATCTTTTAAATTTTAGAATGAAATTTCCAGATAGAGATTAAACTTAGCAAAAATTGCAAACAAAACACAAAACAGTCAAAACAGAAATGAAAATTAATTATTTTAAATCTGTTGAAAGATTATTTAATTATTTTCTGAAAATATGTAAAACAGAAAATAAAATGTTTAAATTTAAAATACGAACTATTTAGAACAACAAGTACGAACTTGAAATAGTATTAAATAGATGAGTACAAACGAATGGACGTGTTCTCTTGTGTGATTGTTTTATATGTATTTAATTGAATACTGGAGTTACACCTTCTTTATTTATGATTATTAAATTTACTCAATTTAAATATTAATTTTATGTTTTTTAAGGATTTAAACAATGAAAAGAAATGACTTTTTAAACTATTTTCGCTTCAAACAAAGTTCTCAGTTTGTTGTTTTTAAAAGATTGTCTTTGACTGTTTAGACCATGCATGATTGATAAATGACTCTACATGTTATGTTTTTGGGAAAGTTACCTTCTAGGACGGGTGCCGAATATGGGTAAATAGAGAGTGTAGTTTTACTTTTCCAAAACTGATTTAATTGCCATGCATGACATTTTACTTGGCCAAGTAACTTAAGGACCATTGAAACAGATGGATTTATTGAACTCTCTACTATATCCTAGTATCGAACTTGCTTATTTCTTAAATGATGTAGAAAAATGAAAATGCTTGTGGTTTTACTAGTTATACTAGGCATGCACTAGATTCCATCTTGCTCGTAGACTGCTTCTTGCTAAGCAATTTGTGCAGGGTCGGGTATTTCTTGATTGACTAAGGAATTTTGGGTAAGCATAAGCTTCGAGGTTGGACGAAAAAAGCGCCTGATCCTTGTTCTCATCTTCTTTGTTGAATATTTTCTTATGGATGGAAGATCAACGAATGGCATCTTCTTTTATGCTTTATATATTCTCTATTATGTATTGAAGAGCTTAAGGCGACTGAATGCCTAAGTCTCGATTTGTAACTAATATTATTATCATCAATTATATTTAGAATTCTAAATTGTGTAATATGACACATGTATGTATCCATACTGGATTTATATGAATTATCTTATCGACTATATGTCGTTGATTTGAAATTGACTAGTTTCTTTGATGTCTAAATGAATGAGATGACTACTATATTTTGAATATAATTGATTTTATTTAAAGTATTTGTCGATGTTGTTTTAAAGAGTTTCGCTCTTTACACAACCACATTAGTCATCATTCATGATGTTGGATTACGACATCCATCAAAAGTTGGTGGCTTATCCCAAGATAAAAGGAATTGTAGTGACGGTTGAGAAGTTTCAACAAGAGGATGTAAAGTTTGGAGAGGAGGTATCTAAAAAAAAAGTAGGAGCTCATGCCCATGTCCTCTATCAAGAGCCATAAGCATTGGTAGCACCATTAAAAGGACTTGATCAACATGTTCCCATAGATGGCCCTAATAGAATTTATGTAGTTGCAATGCATGTACCAGAAAGGAATTTAGCATCAAATACATTTTATAAATTAAAAGGTGGTTTATCCAGTGCAACAGGTTAAATAATTCATCATTTGAAACTCACTGGATACTAAAGAATTATTGTCGCAAGTGCACAATAATCAAGGACCCAAAGTAATTCGAGAGCATTGCAAAAATAGATTCATGCAACCAGAGGTAGGTTTAATGCCCATGAAGGATATAATGAATGGAAAAGGAAAGTGCCCATGGCAGAGTCAGCAATGATGGCTCAACTCCAAAGAAAAATGCTATAGGAGATCAAATGAAACAAAAATCTTCAAACACTATGGAAGATGAAGAGTATATATCTGCTAAAAGACACCACTGGTTTCATAAATAGGTCTCCAATACCCTCTCAAAGCTACAGGTATAGCACGGTCGCTTCGAGAGGAAGGTATTAAAAACCAAAAATTCAAGAGAAGCCTTCAATTTTTCCTGTCACAACTATTCTATGGTCTTTTATTTACAATGAAGACCTTTTATCTTCAGGATCTTGCATATGGTCGTGACCCTTTATGGGTACTTTCATAGAGAATCTCAAAGCATTCATGAAGGTCTTGTAACCTTCGTTCCATAGGAGGACAAACTAAACTTAACAAAATACACAAAAATGATAGCAAGAATGTAAAACCCATGGCCATTATCATATGGAAAGGTAAAAGAAATGAAGGAATTACAAGAGAATACACAGGCCGCGTCATTTTTTGACAAAGTAGAGAGTATTTTTGCACAAAAATTACAAAAAGTAACTTAGAAAATGGTGATATTGGCATACCCGTATTGAAAATTCTAGAGATGCTTGAAAATCATGTGGAGAACCCTATCGAAGCCCTCAAATCTGCCATTGAAGCACTATCCAAACCCTAGGTCAGTGGCCAAATTCCTCATGAAGCTTTGAGACTTGAAATGAAAAATGGATATCAATATCTTTGTTTAGGGTTTCAAACCCTAAAGTTTTCTATTAAGACAATGGGACATTTTGTCACATTCTTTTAATTCCAAAGGTCACAAGTATAACTTAATATATGTTTGCTTTGAAAATTTACTAAGTCCTCATCTTATGTGGAATGGAGCACATATATAAGAGTGGAGTTTAGGTATAGAGGTAATCTCCAATGTAATGTGTTGCATTAAAAATATGTGAAGTTGGTTAATTAAATGATGCAATATAAATAATTTAATTAATTTTAGCTATTTTAAGATGCAAACATTAACATCAAGTTACCCCTCCAATCATGCATGATTGATTTAGATGTGAAGATAGAATTTTGATTTGGATGGGTGAGTTGATATAAATGAGACATTTTTTTGCATGGTATGCCCACATGTTAGGAGTTTTTAGTTAAGTTCGGGTGCCGCATGAATCAACTATGAGTTGACCTCAACTTTGAGCCCGAGTTCACTCATTTTTGCATGAGTTTAAGCTCTTCTTTTTAGGGTTTTTGCTTCTGCTCGGATTTCACTTTGGAGTTATCAATTTGGCACTCGGAGTTTGACTTTCAGTTTCACCTACATGCCTTTGAGAGGCTTTTTGTTTATAGTGAATGACTTAGTCATTTTTCACTAGTTTTTTTTTTCTGCCTTTTCCTTCAGCAAGGAGACTTCATGTAACTCAATTTTCACAATTTATGATATTTAGTAGGTTTTACAAGTTATCTTAGAGTATCAATTGCAGAGTGTTCCTCCTTTTATCATTGCAAGTTAGATATTAAAGACTTCTCTGATTTAGGTGTTTTTATTTTATGAATGTTTTGGATGGAAATTTAATGTGTTTCATGTCATAGCCTTTAATTTTTTGTCATATTCATGAATGCATGTACACAGGAAAAAGAAATCTTAGTTGTAGGTCATAAGTTGTGCTTCTATTTTATCCTCATCTTTAAGTTGTGAAAATACCATTTTCCTTCATAAAGAATAATTTACCAGGACTTCTTGTGAATCACTAATGCAATTAAATTGCCCGATCTAACTTGTGAAAATAAACTTTGTAAAGAATCAATTATGGATCAATCTGTGCTCATCAAGTATCAATTAGGTGCATCACCCAGATTTAGTTTCAGTTTATGCATTTATTTCAAGTTGTCTTCCCTTTTCCAAACAAGTTACACATAACTAACTAGAAGATCAAATAGGAAGCTAACCTAGAATTCGGAGGTCTAGTTCCATATAGGATACCCACAACCTGGAAATAGTCCAATGTTACATGGGATTGCAGATTTTTACAGCTTTGCATGTGGGTGCAAATCTTTGTGATAACAATTTTTGGCACGCCTGATGGGACTCTGAAGCACACTTTAGAGAAAGAAGAATTCAAAGTTTGAAGTTGATGTCCTGGTATACTCAACTGTATTTTAACCTTTCAGAGGTTACTATACCTGGCGACTCTGAGCACATTTACTGGTTTCAACAAGACCCAGTGTTGGTATGTTTCAAACACAAGGTTTTACTCTAATTTATAGCATTTATATGAGTAGAAATGGCAGTTTTTCATGGATATTATGAATACCCACCACCATACAATGAAAATACTAGCCATGAACCCTCTTATCATCCATACCCAAACAACCATAATACTAGTTTTAATCAAAATTCTCATATCACAACGAATAACCAAAAAAAAATTCATTATTATCATCCTCCTACTCGTGCTCATACTTTCTATTAGTTGTTGTATGCTCAAGATCCATCCCAAGACCACCATTTTTCTAGCAATCAACAAATCAGTCCTTATCAGCTTCAAAAGTTTCAAATTTTTGAGGATAATCTCAAACAAATTCACAATCCAGATTTAAGGTTGAAGATAAGGAACATGTTTCTTGGAGAACAGTTAAAAAATAGTGAGTTGAATGTGCAACAAGAACAGTTATTTTATCCACAATATGATTTCTCACAAGATTATACCTATGAGTTTCAACAAGAATGTGATTTACAAAACAAGAAGAATATCAAGCTCATCTTCAAGATCATCAATACAAGATGCAAAGGAGGAAATTTGAAGAAAATCTTGCTCAATAGCTTGTTGCAAAAGATACAGAAAAGAGGCTCCCAAGGATAAAATTCCAAGTTTCAGTCAAGGTGAGTCTCTTATGTCTTCCAATCTCGAAGTTTCAAGTTCTAAGAGCTTCCCTTCATTTGAAGAACCTTTTATTGAGAAAGAAGCCAGCCCAATAGTTAGCTTTCCAAACCTATTTTTTGCAATAGGGATTCCTACGTTCAAAACACTATGCTTCATACAAGAGGAATCTATCCTTGAGCAGGTCCAGACTACAATCCTTCAAGAGCATCCTTTCCCCAAGCTTGTGCAACCTCAAGAACCTCAACAAAATCAGACTTCCTATTTAGACACAATCACCCCATCCATAGAAGAATCCATTGATATCTTGATTTCTCAAGATAATCAGGTTGTAGATCAAGAAATGGATGAGGGTGTAATTGTAAATCAGCAAGTTTTAGATCAACAAAAGGCCAATGTTTCTTATGATCTAACTGATATGATTAACAACCTTCCATGTTTTGTTGATGATGAGCAAGAAGAATCTCATATCAAAACAATATTAGCCTAAGATCATCAAGAAGAAAGTAACAAAAGTGATGTTCTAAATCCTCACCAAAGCTATAATAAGGTAAACAATTCTCTTACACAACAAAACAAAAATTTGAATGAAGAGGACTTGTTTTGGGATGAGCTTGATGTATTCGTTTCAATTTTAGACTCAAGACTTCCATATTTTGAGGAAGAACATCATAAACAACTGGTTTTTGAGGTGGAAAAGGATGTTCAGGTTCATATTTTTGTTGATTTAATTGATGAACTTTCAATATTTGTACATGAGGATGAGCAATGCTTGATTGAACTAACATCAATGCCTAGTTTTAAGCAGAAGAATGAAGGGAATCGATTAGGCATGGTGCAGATTCAGGAAGAAACAAATGAGGACAACCATGATTTGGAAGGCCAGGAGGTTGATTCACAAGAAAAGGTTGTTCAAGTAGAGTGAGAAAAGTAGCAAATCATAGATCTTGAAGGTATGAGCTTTGAAAGCCATCATGAGGATAAGTTAGAGCAAACACCGCATAATGAAATTATTCATGAAGAGGATTTATCTTCAAATATCATTGAGGTTTTTTTCTTTAACATTGTTGATAACCTTGCATTTCTCAAAACAAAGGTTTTTGATCAATGTTACAAAGTGATCAAAGAGGTTGTGGTTAAAGAATAATTGACAAAGGAGAATTCAGAAAAAGTAATTGTCAGTTTATCATCTCAAAGGGATGCCCAATCAGACATCTTTCCAAGACTGAGATTCCAAGCATACCTGATGAGGTTTCAGTAAAAGGACAACAGATTTAACTTGTCCATTCACTCCAGACCAGTAGCATGGTTGGTCATATTCAAAGGATGAGTGAGTTTTCCTACATAATTTATGAAGCACTGCAGCAGTTTATTGAATATATTTTTGTGCTTCATCTAATTTTTGTTGTTCATAAGCATGTAAATTAGTGTTTGTTGTTAAGAAAGGGAAAATATTTATCACAACCAGTGAATGGTCATGTTTGAGCACTACCATTGTTGGGTAGTGTAGGGTAGGGTATTTTTCTTTCATTAAGTGCTTATTGCATCCTAGTTTCAGTGCAGTTTTTGTTTTCAATAAGTGCAGATGTTGCATGGTTTTCTAGCTTTGTCTTAAACAGAGTTGCTAGTTTCTTTTAGTTTTTGTTTGTTGCTGAGTTACAAGTTTTTCTGAGTCAAAATAGGACAAAATAGACTCCATTCCCAATTAATATACAAGGCAACTAGTCTATGATGCTTAGCAGATGAGCACCTTATAGAGGCCACAAAATTGTTACCTATTTTTAGCTACAGCTCAAAACAGGTAGAGTTGAATTGCAAATTCAAGCCAAAAGGTACACAAGATATTCAAATTTTTTTGCTAAAGTATTCATTATTGTGCAATGATTGATTACAAAGTGAATTTCGATTTTATTATGCAAGAAAATTTCAAAATAACTCATAAGCTTGCATAAGTAATGTTGTTTTTATTCATATTGTAAAAACCAAAGTCCCACACAAGCCGTGGGAATAGCTTGATTTGATATTCATAATCAAATAATGAATACAAGAAAGAAAAGTATACTACACAAATAAAGATAGTATAGATATAAGGGAGAAGGTGATTCGTCATTCCCTGGAATGATGAATCATTGTAATACTTGAAGTCTTCAATTGTCATGTCTCTGAGTTACAACAACTTCGGGCTCCAAATTCATCTGCAAGATTGTAAGAAGATTGTGTTAGAGAAATGATGAATCACATCCTACCTCAGGCCTACATTACCAAAAAATATGTAATACACATTCAATTAGGCATTCATCAGATGATATAGTGATCAGAGAGACAAGTCATCAGAAGGCACAAAGTTCAATGGAAGCCTTCAGTTTCAATTTCTTTCTTAACATGTTTGTTCACTGTGCAGGAATAGGTTTATTATATTCATGATCAGTTTTCATCAGATATGTGGAGAAAAATGGGCTCCCACAAGGGTTGAACCCAAAATATCAAAAATGACACCTCTCATTCACATCATTAAATGAGAGTTATCAGATATTCAATTACAGTCATTAAAAGGACTATTGTAAAAAGAAAGATTCATAGAAGCAACCTTTACAGATTAAGAATATCATCCCATTGCTCATCATACTAAGAGAACAATCAAAAGAATGTTAAGAGAGCATTAGATGCATTTTTCATGTGTGTTTCAGCTCTACCTTGCATTCACAGTTACATTTCAATAAGGTATTGAGACCCTTTACATTAAAGGGAAAACAAAGAATTCAATCTTAAGACTGTACATACATTGCCCAACATTATGAAAGGTAATAAAACATGTAATATTTGAATATCATATGCAAGCTTAGTTACCTTTCAAAGGAAATGTTCATTCATAAATGATACAAGGACAATAGGTCAAGGCAGTCTATAGGTACAATCAAACTCAATGAAAATAATGGTTCATTCTTCATAAATGAGACTTGTGTTTCAGGTAACATTCAAGAGAATAAATAGTGACATCCCATGAAGTCTTCACAAAAAAAAACGTCAAGCATCAAGTTGTTTATTGTAGCTTTGAAACTAACTACATAGCTAACAAAGATGGCAGAGATAAGGTGTCAGTATAAAGTTACTTAAGAGACAGCCATGCAAGTGCATATGAATTTTTCAAGGGCAGTGAAGCATGTTAATATGATTGGAACACATGATTTAATAAAAGTGTTGCATAAAATATGGAAGCTACAGGTGCACATTCTCAAAGTTATAGGTGGACATTGCAAACAGTGATAGAATCAAGCAGTTCATCTAACAAGATGCATCATGTAGACAAGAGGAAAGGCAACATTGTAATGAACATGGATAAGAAGTACAGTCAATTCATCACTTAGAGAAAGGAATATGTGATTATATTTAAATATATTCACTTACTTAAGGAGTGCAATAAGATTTTTCAGGTAGCAGTGATTGCGAGAAAATAGTAATCTGAAATTGAATGCATATATATCTAAAATACTACAGTCATTTGTTACATTTACGGAAGTCTCTTGCTTGATTTTTGGCATGATGATAAACCAAAGGTTCATAATGCAATTGAAGGTATATAATGATACAGGGATAGCCACATTAGTCATCATTCATGATGTTGGAGCTTAGCTGAGTAGACAAACCTAGGGCTGCATATTTAGTTGATTATTTTTAAAATTGGATTGGAACATCCCTCAAAATTTGGTGGTATATCCTAAGATAAAAGGAATTGTAGTGCAATTGAGAAGTTTCAACAAGAGGATGTAAATTTTGGAGAGGAGGTATCTAAACAAAAAGTAGAAGCTTATTCCCATGTCCTCTATCAAGTGGCATAGGCATTGGTAACTCCATTAAAAGGACCTAATCAACATGTTCCCATATATGGCCCTGATAGAATTTTTGTACTTGAAACTCCTATACCATAAAGGAATTTAGCATCGAATACATTTTCTAAATTAAAAGGTGGTTTATCCAGTGCAACAGGATTAAATAATTCATCATTTGATATTCACTAGATACTAAAGAAGTAGTATCGCAAGTGCACAGTACTGAAGGACCCAAAGGAATTCAAGAGCCCTACAAAAAGAGAGTCATGCAGCTAGAGGTAGGTTTAATGCCCATGAAGGAGACAATGAATGGAAAAGGAAAGTGCCTATGGTAGAGTCAACAATGATGGCTCAAATCCAAAGAAAAATGCTATAGGAGATCAAATGAAACAAAAATCTTCAAACACTACGAAAGATGATGAGTATATATCTGGTAAAAGACACCACTAGTTTTAAAATAAGGTCTCCAATACCCTCTCAAAGCTACAGGTGCAACATGGCCACATTGAGAGGAAGGTATTAAAAACTAGAAAGTCAAGAGAAGCCTTCAACTTTTCATGTCACGACTATTCTATGGTCTTTTGTTTACAATGAACACCTTTTATCTTCAGGGTCTTTCATATGGTTGTGACCCTTTACGGGTAATTTCACAGAGAATCCTGAAGCATTCATGAAGGGCTTGTAATGTTTGTGTCATAGGAGGACAGACTAAACTTCATAGAATACACAAAAATGATAGCAAGAATGTAAAACCCGTGGCCATTATCATATGGAAAGGTAAAATTAATGAAGGAATTACAAGAGAATACATAGGTTGCATCATTTTTTGACAAAGTAGAGAGTATTTTTGCACATAAATTACAAAAATAAACTCATAAAATGGTGATATTAGCATACCTGCATTGAAAAGTCTAGAGATAAAGTATATAGTTTTTGAATTCAACTGTGTATTATTTTTTTGATCCAAAAACTAATACACAGTTGAATCTAGAAACTACATACTTTAATGACATGGACTGTGGAAATATAATGTCTTTGGTTGGAAGTCTGGAGATGCTTGAAAACCAAGTGGAGAACCCTATCGAAGCCCTCAAATCCGCCATTGAAGCAGTATCCAAACCCTAGGTCGGCAGCCAGCTTCCTCATGAAGCTTCGAGACATGAAATGAAAAATGGATGTCGATACCTTTGTTTAAGGTTTCAAACCCCAAAGTTTTTCATTAAGACAATGGGACATTTTTTCACATTATTTTAATTCCAAAGGTCATATGTATAGCTTAATATATGTTTGCTTTGAAAATTTACTAAGTCCTCATCTTATGTGGAATGGAGCACATATATAAGAGTGGAGTTTAGGTATAGAGGTAATATCCAATGTAATGTGTTGCATTAAAACTATGTAAAGTTAGTTAATTAAATGATGCAATACAAATCATTTAATTTATTTTAACTATTTTAAGATGCAAACATTAACATCAAGTTACCCCTCCAATCATGCATGATTGATTTAGATGTGAAGATAGAATTCTGATGCGCATGGGTGAGTTGATATAAACGAGGCAGTTTTTTGCATGTTCTACCCACGTGTTAGGAGTTATTAGTTAAGTTCGGGTGCCCCATGAGTCAACTATGAGTTGACCTCGACTTTGAGCTTGAGTTCACTCATTTTCGCATGAGTTTGAGCTCTTCTTTTCAGGGTTTTTTCTTCTGATCGGATTTCACTTTGGAGTTATCAATTTGGCACTCAAAGTTTGACTTTCAGTTTCACCTACATGCCTTTGAGAGGATTTTTGTATATAGTGAATGACTTAGTCATTTTTTCACTAGTTCTTGTTTTTTTGCCTTTTCCTTCAGCAAAGAGACTTCATGTAACTTAGTTTTCACAGTTTATGATATTTAGCAAGTTTTATAGGTTATCTTAGAGTATCAATTGTAGAGTATTTATTATTTTATCATTGCAAGTTAGATATTAGCCTTCTCAGATTCAGGTGTTTTTCTTTTATGAATTTTTTGGATGCAAATTTAATGTGTTTGATGTCAAAGCCTTTAAGTTTCTATCACATTTGTGAATGCATGTACATGGGAAAAAGAAATCTTAGTTGCAAGTCATAAGTTGTGCTTCTAGTTTATCCTCATCTTTAAGTTGTGAAAATGTCATTTTACTTCATAAAGAATAAATTACCAGGCCTTCTTGTGAATCACTGATGCAATTAAATTACCCAATCTAAGTTGTGAAAATAAACTTCGTAAAGAATCAGTTGTGGATCAATTTGTGCTCATCAAGTATCAATTAGGTACATCACCCAGATTTAGTTTCAATTTATGCATTTATTTCAAGTATTCTTCCCTTTTCCAAACAAGTTACACATAATTAACCAGAAGATCAAATAGGAAGCTGACCTAGAATTCAGAGGTCTTGTTCCATATAGGGTACCCACAACCTAGAATTAGTCGAATATTACACGAGATTGCAGAGTTTTATAGTTTTGTATGTGGGTACAAATCTTTTTGATAATAATAGATACACTCGAGGTTGAACTAAAGGTTTGGGATGGACTAGATTAAGAGAATAGTACTAAATATCTCTTCAAGCTCAAATTAGGAAGAACATCCACCTTAGATTTTTAGAAGGTCCACTCGATAGAGGTGATAATTAAAAATGTATAGACCTTATAATTTTATGTGTATTTTTATTTTAATGTCTAACACTAATAAACCTCAAACTATGAAAGAGGAAATAGATATGGAACACAATAAATCTTGTCAACCATAAATGATTATATAGCTACATTAAAAAAGAGTGAGATTTGGGATTTGATTCTATTGCTAGAAGGAATAATCATGTTGTTTGCAAATGGATCTTCAAGAAGAAGTTTAGTTTAGATGGCCAAATATTGAGACTTATAAAATGAGATTGGTTATAAAAGGATATTTTGAAGTTGAAGGGATAGAATTGGTGATATTTTTCTCTAGTTTCTAATTTAGCCTCAATTTGGTTCCTATTATTTATTGAAATATTTTTTAAATCTTTAAATTAAGTAGATGGGTGTGAGGATAACTCTCCTACATGATGACCCAGAGGAAGAAATATACATGACACAACTCATGTACTATGTGTAAATAAGGTAAGGAATCAAGGGTTTAAGTATTAAAGAAAAGAATATATGGTCCCAAACAATTACTTAGAATATGGTACTAGAAGTTCAATTGATATATTTTAAAATTGAGATTTGTGAGGTTCAAATTAGATCATTTTGATAATCATAATAAAGATGGTGATCATTTCCTTATTATTACTTTCCATGTGGATGACATGTTGATTTTTGGTTACAACAAGGGGGTGACTAGGGATATAAAGAAACAACTCTCATTATAGCTTGATATGAAGAACATGGTTTCTACTAAGTTCATCTTAGGTGTGGACATCATAAGAGATAGATCTAACATAAAATCTCTAGTTCAATTAAAGTATGTTGAGTCTATGTTATATTGTTTCGATATGGTAGGCAATAGAATAATGAATCTTTATATTTTGGTGGGGACTAATTTATCAATTGAGCAATATTTTTCTTTATCTCCAAAGATATATGGTATATCTAATGTTTCTTATACTAGTGTAGTTTCTAGTTTAATGTATCTTATAGTCCACCAAACCAAACATTGCCCAAACTATGATATTTTGGAGTCAATTTGTGGCTAATTTTGGTAGAGAGAATTAGGTAGCAGTGAAGAGATGATTTAGATATTTTCAATGCACTACAAAGTATTATATTTTCTATCAAGGTAAATTTTATAGCATAATTTATGTCACTTGTATCCAAGGGGTAGAGGTAACTTAAAAAAAAACTACTAAGGACTTGTAACACTTGGAGACCACAGTACTTATTGACTCAAATTGGGTACCTCTAGGAGATGTTGATAGCATAAAATATACTAGTACTTCTATTTTGATCTATTTGGTGGTTCTATCAACTAGATGATCAAGTGATAAAATATGGTAACTCTATCCATGAAAAAGGTAGATTATATGGAAGATATTCATTCTCATAAGGAGGTAATCTATATTTGAGATTGTGTTTATATTTTGGGCTAATTTAAGGTGTAGTACATATTGGACATGATTATATGAGTGCTACCAGCTTGGAAAAGAATCCATCTTTTTATGAATAAACAAATAATATAGATGTTTAGTATAAATTTATTTATGATATGGTTGAGGATCAAAGGGTGATGCTTAAAAAGGTTGCCACTTTGTTGAATTTTACTAATGTAATGATGAATTATATGGGAAAAAAGAAAATAAAATGGTGTAGTTAGTCTATGGGAATCTTGGCACCTAGCAGTTAGTTTAAAATTTGATGTAGTTTTCCTTTTTTCTCTTCCAAGGTATATGAAAATTGAGAGAATGTTATAATAGGTGTCATACACTTTACAATCCTAATGTTTTATTTATTAATTTATTAATCCCACCCACATGTCTGATGCATCCTACTTAGACTAATTATGAGTCACTTGTATCTTGTATTTTAGCAAGAGTAAGACTTGATCTTATGGAGGTTAAAAATTGCAATTGTTTCCTCCCAAACATATAACTGCACTTATCATAAATGCTTTCACTAACACCTAGGGCCAAGTGTACATCAATAAAGGTGGCAGGTAAGACTTATGATCAGACGACAACATGAATGGGTCAATTGATAAGGTTGGGTGACTCCTTTTATTTAGGATTTACTAGAATAATTGAGCATTTTTTGAGTTTTAATGTCTTAGGATAAAGGAAATAAATGATGAAAATAACCTTAAGATAAACCATATTAAATTCACATACAAATCATAGTTTTTTTCACTAAGTTAATTTATGCTAGTTTATCTTGGAGCAAGGATTAAAACCTTTATGGGTAGATTCACTAATCATGTGGAGACTAAAATACCTTCTTATTAACCACTTTAAATTTATGGTAAAATATCTCACTTCATGCATGGATTTTGAAAGGAAGAAAGGTACATGGAAACACTTCCTAAACTAATCTTAGAGGAGATTTTTATGAAAATTTTAGATATTTATAGTTATAAAAGGAGAAAAACATATAAAAATAAAAAAAAAATTTATAACAACATGAGTGTACATGGAGAAAATATTTTTGAGAAAAAAAACCACTTCAAAGCATGAAAAACTATATTATCGATAACAAGGTTATAAAAGAATCTTAGAGACATGCCCTTATAGGAGTATCACCAACATATAACTCAAGATAAATTCTAGCATCATAAAAATGTCTATAAATTAAATATATATACAGTCATTGTAAAAACCCAATAAATAGGATAAGTTATACACAAAACCATAAAATGGTAATTAGAAATCCATAAGCTAAAACTACCCAAAAATGTGATCCCAAGTATTTAGTTAGAAAACCAACACCCGATGTCTATAAATTAAATATATATACAGTCATTGTAAAAACCCAATAAATAGGATAAGTTATACACAAAACCATAAAATGGTAATTAGAAATCCATAAGCTAAAACTACCCAAAAATGTGATCCCAAGTATTTAGTTAGAAAACCAACACCCAATGTCTATAAATTAAATATATATACAGTCATTGTAAAAACCCAATAAATAGGATAAGTTATACACAAAACCATAAAATGGTAATTAGAAATCCATAAGCTAAAACTACCCAAAAATGTGATCCCAAGTATTTAGTTAGAAAATCAACACCCAACTCCCAACATGAGTTCACATGAAAAATAGAAAATTCCTTCCACCTATGATAAGAACATCATAATTGATGCAAGAGCACCTAGGTGCATGTGCAATCAGCATCACCCATAAATATTTTCAGTTGATTGTTTTAGTTTTATTTTACTTAGGTTTTTTTTTGGCATCTCTCAGCATAAGGAACTTCGTTGTGTTGTCAAACTATCAATTTGAAGTTTTCACCAAAATGTCATTTTAAGGGTCCACAGGCAGTTTTCAAAAATTATCTTTGGAAAACTCGTAAGGACTCAAGTAAAATCATTTTTCAATGGAATTCTTGGAGGTACCACATGAAATGAGAAAAAATAATTGAATTCATATCTTTTCTAGTTTGAGATATTTGAAATTCAGAAGTCTATTAAAAGATATTGGTATTTTATGAAAAGTTTAAATCTCAAGATTCTGGAGGGTTGGAGTGAAATCATTTTGTAGGGAACGTGGGGACATCATTCCAAGCCTACTCACCAATTTTTATTCAATTAAGAGATGTTTTAATTTTTTTCCTGATGACACCCGATTATGTCAAATTGGCATATTTAGTTTTTCTCCAAATTGTTGAAGAAGCATCAATTCATGTTTATTATTTAATTTTCCAAATTAAAATAAAAAGAGTAAGAATATTCATGTTGGAAGCAATAAAAAACCAAGAAGAGAAACAAAAGGCCATAGAATAAGGGAAGGTTGAAAGTCACCAGGCAGGGAATCTAAATGGGCATGACTTCTATAAAAGGGAATATTGTTGTTGGAAGATAGAGGGAGGGTGTGCACCTATGGTTGATGTGTGGAATGTAAGAGAAATAAGGTGTAGTCACCAAGAGAGAAGAATTGGATACCAAGTAAAGAAGATAACAAGGTTGCACACCATATGAGGAGACAAAATGAATGTAAATAGAATTAATAAATAGTGATAAAAGAAGGATTCACCATGGATAGAGAAAGAGGAAACTCCATCATATGAATGGAGTAAATTAATGTATATTTGAAGAGCAGGGATAGGGTCATGTATACAGGAAGAAAGAGTGACATACCAAATAAAATATATATTGTAGATGAGAAGTAACCCATAGTGTGAAGCCATGTCACAAAAAATCAACATAGTGTATATTAAAATAAGAAAAGACTAGGCAGCATTAGAGGAAAGGAGAGGTATGTGGGAGCATAAGAAAATAAGCTAGTTAAATAAACAAAGACTACGTAATAAGTGAGGAGAGAAAGAATAAGTGTAGATAGAATTTTAAAATATCCAAGCTCATAAGAGAGTTAAAAATTGAACAAAGTAATTGTAGAAGAAAAATAAGTTGCACATCATGAAGAAGAAGTTGAAAGGTGCATACCAGAGGGAGAATCACGAATAGAGAATTTGTGCAATGTAATTTTAATTGACTGGAAAAAAATTATCTATAAGGGAAGCATTTAAAATAATTGTATTATGTATTTAATGGATTTTAATGTTAATGGAATCTCAATTGTGAATTGAATGGGGTTTTAATTGATAAATAAAATTGTCAAAAATCATTTGAATGAGATGTTGTGGACAGTTTCAAATTTATAAATGAGGTTGAAATTGAGATAGGGAATCTTCTTGAATTGTTTGAGATTCTTTGTTTTACGTCAATAATCCACTCAAAACTTTGGTTTTTTTCTTTCAGATTCATTATATCCATCCAAATATGCTTATGATGTGTTTCATAATGCATATCATAAGTTGGCCAATAAATTTAACTCATTCTCACATCTATTTTCTATGTCTTACATATTTTTATATTTCCCATGTGGGAGGACCAACTTTTAAAGGCCATAATGTTTAATCCAAGAGGTCATTAGGGACCATTTTTAAACTATAGAGCTCAAAAATATCTACATAGTAGTCATCCTTGGAAGTGATTTTGAACACATTATGAGAAAGGTCAAGGAACCATTCTTGATATATGTGAAAACAAGAGAAATGCATATCTCATTATGAATGATTCTTGTGTATCATACAAATCCTTTATGCCAACAAAATAATGAAATATTACAATGAGATGGAATAACTACTACTAGTACTATTGTTTCTAATATATTTTTATTTTATAAGAGTACGGTGGGATGAAAGTAGGTTTCAAACAAATAGTATATATGGGTGTATTTATCCTATATGGGTGGAAAATTCTAAATTTCATAAACGAAGAACATTACTAAAGTAAACCATCGTTAACACATTATACAAGATGGAAATGAGTACACTAATAAATCTTATAAATAACTTAGAATCTATATGCACAAACTAAAATTAAATAATATTTCAAGCTAAAAACTTAGACATATATTACTTATCCATTAGTAAACTCACACACTTCCTATATAGCTTTGATAAGACACCCTTAAAAGAGATTTCAAGGGGTTTTACAACCCCTACAATGAAAAACCAAACAAAGATAATTATCAAACCAATAAATGTGGTTAGGATAATCTATTATACTATCAAAATAATACAAAATACTCATGGAGACATCTAAATAGTCATAAAATACATATAATATTCATTCCTCGGTAATTTAAAAGAGTAATAAACTATTCAAATAATAAAACTAGGCTTATACATTTGATCTTCAAATATGCTCTACCTAATACAAGATATATATATGATTTTTCTTCCCTCTATTTTGTAACCATGAAAATAACCCTTATTCCTTCCAAAACTATGAATATATAACCTACTACCTCATTATTCTTGGAGGAAAATTTAAATTTGTGTAACCTTTGATGAGCACATGATTATACAGAGAACGGGGGTGAATCATTATAATACAAACTTTTACCAATTTAAACTTAATCAATCATAACAATAATAACCATGCAAGATCTTGATAATTAAGTACACAAGAACACTAGAATTTACGTGGAAACCCTTATGGGAGAAAACCATGCCAAATAATATTAATTTTTATATAAATCTCTTTTACAAACTTTGTAGGAACAAACCTACTAGAGGCACTAATCCCTCATTCACTTTGTGACCACCAAACCACTAGAGGAACCAACCCCTTATTCAATTTGTGAGGACCAACTCCTCATTCAATTTTTGAGCACCAATCCACTAGATGCACCAACCCCTCATTCAATTAATTTCTCGGGAACTAACCTACTAGAGAGATACCAATATCTCCATTAGAAATCACCAACTTCCAAATAAAATTACTACCCTCTAAGTTGCTTCTTTAACGGATGGTGGACATTACAATCTTCATTCTTTCACTCCGTGATTCCCCTCTTTCTCATAACTTAAATGTACTTTTATGATTACATATGCTTTCATATTCTTTCCACATACATATCTATCATAAAACTCTCTCCAATATGCTTGGTAATTGTGCTCCAAAATCTTCTTTATCTTTACATGAAACCTTCTTCACAAATCCACATAAATACTTCTTCATAAATCTGCCATAAATCTGATTTCAAATCTCCCATAATATTTCTTACAATCTCTTCATCCAATCTACAAATTAACTCTTTATAATTTTCTCTTTACTTGTTGTTTTTTATATATTGTTTGTTCTCCAAACACACAACTTCTCCACTTGAATGATTTGCCTTTATATCTTTAATGATTCTATGAATGGATGTAACTCTTTGAAATAGATACAACTATTTGAATAGTCATGTCTTTCACTAACAAATCTACCTCAACTTCTTACAATCTTCTTATATAATCTGCAAATAATATTCTTAAACTTTTCTCTTCACTTTCTTGGTGTATATGATATACTTATATGTCTTTTACACTACACACTCCTTCATATTTTTATTTTATCAAATGTTCTACTTATATATCTTATTGCCTAAGGATTCATACCTCTTCATGTGGCCATTGCCTTTCAATAATAATGATTGTTGCATAATTAGTCTCATAAATAATCATTACATACTAGCACTTGTACCCACAAGAGGTTCAAGGGGTACGCTCATAGGAAAGTAGAGGTAAAACATAAATGTATTTGAGCATTATATATTTAATAATATAAAATTATATATGTATATAGAAATCATGTATATTAATTGAATTTTGTTTTGTCTAAAATTAACTTCTTTTGAACATATGATATAATTGATGTAACAATAAATTTCACGAGCCCTTTATATATAGGTAAGAGATAAACACAAAAATTATCACAAGGATCTAAAGACAACCTCCATCTGGACCATTCAACAATTTTTAATAATGAAAAGTATCATAGGGATCTAATGTTGAAATAAATCTAAACAAAATTATGGATTAGAAAACATGCTATTTGGGCCAGAGTGCATTGACAAATTATCACAAGGATCTAAAGACAACCTCCATCTGGACCATTCAATAGTTTTTAATGATGAAAAGTATCACAGGGATCTAATGTTGAAATAAATCTAAACATTATTATGGATCAGAAAACATGCTATTTGGGCCAGAGTGCAAGTACTCAAATTTCAAATGTATATCATATTAAAAATCAGCATGCTACTCTTGAACACGATTAATCAATTCAGTTATTATGTATGAAAACTAAACAATTCAACAATCCCATCATTTATACATGTGTTATATTCATACTTTTATTTCACAGTCACTAAAATATTATTTGATAATACCAGATTTTGAACAAAGTAGCGAAGAGTTCTTTGTTGTGATGATTTTGAAATTTGGGCATAGTTTTAACTTTACATCATTATATCTAATTAGTTTTGACATTTATTTTGCAATGCATTTTTTTTGTTCATGCCCAAATTTAATCTCTCAACTGTAATGATAGAAGCAAAAACTAATAAATCATTGCACTTGAAAAAAATCTAAGGCAATATAAAATTTGAATATAAATTCACATAACATCTAAAATATGTCATGTAAATTGATAGTGTCCATATCCAATCAAGAGAAGAAAATTTTTAGATTATCCTTCTAGTCCCAGAAAATGGATAAGTATCTCATAATTCATACCATTAACAAAACAAGGTGAATTTCAATAACATGACATATTCAAAAAGTAGGCATTAGATTAAGCCTCATAAACATTATTTTAAAACAAATGAGAAAGAAGCCCCTTCCAAAGTTGTAACCAAGCACAAGACATCAAAATACTAATAGAATAAAAAATCTTGTAGAAAGTGCCTAGCATTCTAAAAAGTGCATTTATTTTACAATTATAATACAAATATTCATCATGATTCAAAGTGAAGGGAAGTTTGAATTCAGAGAAGATATTTCATTAAGAATTTCTTGATTCCTCATGGTGGAGTGCTTCCGCTAATGTTTCTATGTTCAAAACATTAATCTGAGATATATGACTAGTTGGTCTTTCAAACATTATGGCACCATTTAGATTTTGAAACTAATTAGCAGGGAGTAGTATTTTGTAAAAGCTAAAAACTCATTTGATTTGACTTGTAATAGAAGAAACATCAATTCATGTGTATCTTGAGATTTTCTTCATGAATTCTTAGAGTTCAATTGAGGAGATTGGTACTATTTCCAATAATGTGGCTACTTTGAATAGTAAAACATGGACTAACACTCTATAATACCCCACTATTATCAAATCTTGCAAAAGCCAGAGTGCATAATTTTCTAAGGATTTTGCAAAACTTAAAACTTGAATTTCATGGACCTTAAATTTGTTTTGTAAATTGATAACTCTAGTAGATATTTATATCTAAATACATCTATGATAAAGAATGATGATTCAATTTGTGTTAGTATTAAAATCTGATTGTGATTAAGACTTGAAAGATTATAATCCTAACCTTGTGATTTCTTCATGATAAATATGAATGACATGTTTCAGTTGGCAAAAGCAATTAAATAGGGATGTTTTTAGAATTGTCTTATTCAGGCCAAGTAATGAACCTCAAAAACAATGCAATTGAATGAACCACTACTCATGAGAATGAGTTTGATTTGAATACTATTGTTGTAAAACTATTTATGTTAGAGTGTTGTGGATTCAGATACTCATGGTGGAGGATGAATTTTGTTAGAGTGATAGGTTTTTGTGACCCTATTACTATCAAAGCGGATATGGTGAATATGTAGGCATAACATGAGGAAATAAGAGTGCACATAAACCATTTGACAAAATGCTTCTATTTGATTCAATTGTAGTGCAATCTTAAAATTATATTTGTGATGGATTTGGGTTTTAGTGACTTCTAAAATAGTGTGCTCAATAATTCATTCTCGCATTTAAAAGGTGAAATGGAAGAACGTGATGTATTATTTTATATGAAGATTTGAATATTAGGTAAAGCTTCAAGTGGAATGTGAGGGCAAGGGGTCACTAGAAAACTATTTGATAGATTGTCAAACTAACTGCAAAGAGGTATGTGAAAACTTTGAGAGTTAAAGTGTTAAGTTAAATGCATTATTTCATTTCTAGTGAGATGGATGACTATTGGGGGTAAAACTTTCACTTGTAGAGTGAATTTGCAACTGGTAAAAGTGTTTCTACATGCAGGTAAGTGATTTGCAAGGGAATGTAGGTGAAAAAAAATCAATAATCAATTTTGAGGAAAATTAGAGGGAAATGAAATGTAGTGGCATATTCCAAATTCCAAATTTTGTTTCAGCATCAAAGGGCTCAAATTATGCCAAATATCAGTAGTAGGTTTAACCTAGGTCTTCTATGCTCTCATAAAATGTAATTTCTCAATCATTTTTTAGGTTCTAGTTTATCTTGAAAATGGAGGAGTAAAAGGTTTAAACATATTCATTATAGGATGTTGATTTAAATTTTAAACCATGATTCAAGGTTTGATGATTGGCATGTTCACCTCATGACAAACAAACTTTAATAGGCAACAGTAGCTTTACTTTTTAACATCGCTCCATCTTAGCCAAAAAAATTATTCTTCAACAGTTGTAAATGGGGTCAACCTTGAGGATCTCATTGATGTGTTGAGGTTATTTTGGACATTTGAAATTAATTACAAGCCATAAACTAGCTGCTACAAGGGTGAAAGTGTTGTGATTCATACAATGGTCTATAAAACATGGGTGTGAAATAATTGTTACAAGGCTATTGAAACCCTATTAAAATTTAAATATTATTCTTTTATTTTCCAAAAAAAATTCACCTGAGTTGATTGTTCCTTATGTACCCAAAGCTCAGAGAAATATTGATTTTAAATGTCTCATTGTTTCACAAATCTCTTATCCTTAGAAGAGTATTGCAACCTGAAACGAAAATACTGTAACCTTTTTCAATTATTGGCCTGATTAGAATTGTTTTTACCTTTCCTACCATAAATATAGACTATTAGGATGGTGGAGAACCTACAATGTATAGAAATGTAGTCATATTCTTAATCTACTTGTGTGCACAGGAAATGGGAAAGAGAAAGGTTGAAATTATTATAGGATATCAATTTCAACCATAATCCGCTGGGAATATCCAACTCATAAGGAATGGTATTTAATAGGTGGTAAGAAGCCTTACTTGTTTTTCATATTTTTTTGCAATTTTCCACCTCAACCAAAGGCTCTTCGATGGATGATAAATGTTTATCCACCTCATAGAAAGATACCCTAGTCTCTCAAAGTAGAATTCCTCTCAACATAATTAACAATTCCAAATACTAGAACATTGAGCAATGATCGTCCCACCAGTCTATTCCCTTAGGATATTTTCCTAACTAGACTAATAGATGACAAATTGACGAGGTCTCATTTTTTAAATACAAGATAAAGTGTTATGAATCAAATAATTCTAGTAAAACTAACATTTCAACAAGGCTTCCATCAATGATATTCATGTCTTTTTCAGATCTTTAGTCTAGAAAACAAACAACTATTTAAGAGTTTACATTAATACAATTCATTCATCAGAGAAATAAAATAAAGAATTAGCTTCAATTTCCAACTATGATCGCATTTTGCATGTCAAAAAAATGTTTTAGATTGAATCATCTCTTTACCTTATCTCAACAATCCAGTTCATATTATCAAATGCAACCGGCATATCCGAGCTATGTACCAAAGTTTTTTACAGAAACGAAACCTTATGCTACTGACTTAAGAATCCATGTTGGAAATTTGATCAATAATTTTCATAATCTTATTTGAATGATAGATTTTTACTATTAAAGAGAAAAATGAAAACACAAAAAGATAAGAAAAAATACACTTGCAAAAGCAAGGGAATACCAGTTATTTGGGCTCTTGAGCGAAGGGCATTTCTAGCCTTAAAAAATAATGATGCAAGAGGACTCTTCTCACAAAGAATGGATATTTAACCTTATGGACCTCAAGAAAATGAATTGTTTTAAAAAATACCAAATAAAGAAAAATTTGAAGCGAATAAAATTAACACAATCCAAAACGTAAAGAGTTGATTACCTATCTTCCTCGCAAGACAATTAGAAGATGTGGATAGGTGAAGGAGATCGTCACATAGATGACTAGCGAGGAAGCAGTAGAGGCGGACGCAGAGGGAGAGAGCCAATCCTCTTGCAACAATACCATGACATTTGTGAGTATGTGGATGCAATAAGAGGAATCATACATCATAGAAGAACTATATAATAATATAAATTAAAGGGTTTAAATACTTGGGCTTCAAAATTTGTATGTTGCAGGATATGCAAGAATCGGTTGATCATAGTCTCTCTCTGGTCCCATTTCCTCACAAAGAAATGAGCTCTTGTTGTCTCAAATTTTAATGAACTAGTCAGAGTTTCAATGGGGGGATGGATCTAAAACCATTAACATTTGATTTGACTGCACTTTATCTATCAGATTTGATTTGGAGATTTGATTTCATCTGAATGCATTTATTGAAAATATTTATGAAGATTGATCTACATTTATTTGATGGTATACATGCCAAAAAAAGTGATCTATAATTATTCTAGTAGAATAAAATAAAAAAACTACCCTCAAATTATTTTCTGGCGAATGTCAACTGGTTTAACAGCATGAGATGGGTATACCGGGCTTTTGTGGACTTGCAAGTCTAGAGGTAAAGCCTATCAGCTAAAAATGCTCATCTTCATAGCCTACAATCATAGCGCTCTAGCATTCATTAATCAATGGAGTGTTTTGGCAGTGGAGTGTTCATGAATTTCATTAAATAGTTTGCAGGCATTCTGCATTTGACCATTCGGTGCATATCCCATAATCATACATTGGCTTGGGGAGGTTTTGGATATGGAGGAAATCAAATGGTTTCCCAGGCCATCAAATGGTTTGCAGGTGTGTCAACTAGTTTGTAGGGCATGTGGGACAAGTTTGCAATTGTCTTGTGGACTAGCAAGTCCATAATAAAAGCCTATCGGCTAATTAAAGGTGATCGCTCCTTAAACATATGATAATCATAGTTTTTAATGGATCGTTGTCTTTATAAAGTAATTGTTTCCCATAATATAATAATTGTTTCCTTATATAAAATACAATAGTTGCTAAAAAAAATCCTTAATTTCTCCTTTCTTAATTACATAGTCACTACTTTGTAAATAATTATTTCCATATCTCTTTTTTTTTACTTACTAATCGTATTTATTATTATTATCTATATAAGACAAAAAAAAATCTCTATGTGGGACCTTTTTGTCCTCATATGGAGAGCACTCATCCTCTAGATAGTAGGCCACTTCTATATATTCATTGCTATTAATTTTTAAATATAATCGTTATACTTGCAATTAAAATATACTAACTATTGTTAAAGTATAATCACTACTTTCCTTCTTAACTAATATATCACTATCACCCTTCACAAAATTAATCGATGTTTTAGTCTTCATTCCTCTGTTTACTAACAAAGACAATTATTAACTTTAACTTGATTATCTTAGATGCCACCATTATGAGAATCAACTAACATTTTAAATATTTGAAATGTAACTCTGATTTCTTTATGGGAGTCAAATAAGGTCTCAAACCATTTATCTTTCTAGTCTAATCTTTTCATTTCTAATGTGCATTCAAATTTTTATATTAATCAAATGATGCATTGTAGCCACTAATGCTAAGGTCCAATCCATATTATCATGAATAAACTATTCACTTGTTATCATGTTCACTAGGAGATCCACAAGGTTATATATGATTTTGACTTGATAAATAATCATGAGGTTGGCCTTATTTGACATCTTGCTTCATATAATTTTATGTGAAGTTAGGCTATCCATGGCTATGCTTCATGAATGCCATCTCGTCGGTCATCCATAAATTCTTGAAATTTCTATTTGATAACCAAATTTTTACAGTGCATCATAGTGGATTTAATCCTTTGTCTTCCCAAGGGAAATTTTCATTGGATTTATTTTGGCCTGAACCTTTAGAACCTATAAGACCTCATGAAGATTTCTTTATCAAATCCTATCAAAAGTTCAAAGCAAAATGTATAGCAGATTTATCTCTTGCCAACATGCCACCTAAAATTGAAAGATCTATAGTTGTTCCTCCAACTCCTAATGTTGTGGATGAACCTTTGCTTGAACCAAAAGGGACAAAATATGATGCTATTTTGCCACCTATATCCTGCAAGATACCAAGACATAACCATGTAATTCCAATTATGCCTCCTAAAATCAAACAATTTTATAAGCCTAAAGATGAAGTGGTTTTGTAACCCACTGAGGTCCCTTTCGTTCCTCCCCTAAGGGAATAAAAGAGACTGATGGTTGAAAAAATCACTTCTACACCATCACAACTTGAAAACCATGCAAGAAGAAACCAAAATGTTAAAAAGCATAGGCGTAAATGTCATTCTATTGCTTGTCAATTAGAAGAAAAGAACAAACCAATTCAAATAAAGAATGATGATTCTCCACTTTTTTCCACAACATGAAACTTCTAAACCACAAAAAAAATAAGAACATACAATGGACATTTTCATTAGGCATCCTATTTTGATTAACTTGGATGATGATGATGATATTACTAAAATTGATGAATAAGTGCATAATGAGTTGAATTTATTATCCTCCACTTCTATTAACTTAGATGGACACAACTATGATGATCCTCCTAAAAAGAGTGAATCACCACGTGTTGAACCTAGTGATTTTCCTAGTATGACACTTGTTGTTTCCCCTTTGAATATTTACCCACCTTTTGTATATGATGAACAAGATTGGGATGTGGATGACTTGCTATAGGTTAGCTTACATGTGACATATTATCTTTATTTTTCATTTTTTGTATGATTGCATGTATGTAATGTGATCCCTCGTACCATGTTACTTGGCATGTCTATATGTTTGTGAGTTTTATTTGAATGACCCTTGTTACTCTGTTGGTGTAAGGATATAAAGGAAGTGAATCTATTGTGGCATTCTTCTATTTGTATCTCTATTCTTTTATCTATCATAAAAATTATCTATTCTTGTGTCTTATATTTTCCTTTGGGGATGATGCAAGGCATTGAGACATCCAAGACTCTTCCATATTGACCCAAAATATTTTTCTTTGTTTTTTTCTCTATGTATTATTCCTCCTTTGTGTTCGTTGTTCCATGAAGTATTTGGGGAATGATGATAGTTCCACGATATATTATATCACTGTAGAAAATACATGCATCGACCTGGAATCTGTGGATCCCTTATGTGTTATATTTTTGGATTTCATGTGGTGGAAACCTCCTTTTCATGATGTGGCCATATTTGGAAACATATCATTGGCATACGGCTTTCCAAATAAGCTCTCATGGCCCTTTTATCAATTGGAATTTATCATTTTCTACTTTAAAGTAATTTCTCACAGCATGGTGTTTAGCAATTCCTTTAAGTGGGGACATACATTGGTGTTATTTTATTTTGGCATTGAAATTTTAAAAAATTTTGCTTCAATTTTGTTCATATAGGTTGGACTTAGTGTAGCATTGGTATAGCACATTGACCATTTTGTGGCACCTTATCAAATTTATCAGAGAGTATAACTTTTGGTATGGTTGATGTATGGGAGACTTAAAGACTTGGTGTGACCTTCCCATCTGCCACCCCTTTTTTATTATGAGTACACACCTTCTAGACCTAGTGTGTGTTCTCATTTTTCCTTTGGGGCTCACCTAGTGTATACTAGACTGTACTAGCCCTTGTGAGCAAATGTTATGGATGTGGCATAATGCAAGTTTCTAGTCCATCCTTTTTCCTGTTCTTCTTACATTAGTTTTGACATTATATGCATGTATATCTTGTCTTGTTGCACATATCTTACACATCTTTTTGTGTCCCTTTGTCCTTATGTCGGTTTTCCATGGGATCTTAGATCTTGAGGGCTTGATCATCCTCCTTGGTCTTTTTCATCCTATCTTTCTAACAATTTTACACTTGAACCTCTCTTGACACATATTTGTCTACTTTAGTGTGAGTCTGAGTGTAAGTTCATACTCTCACTAAAGTGGGGGCTAAATGTAGTGTAGGAAATTTTATGTCTTTAGAATTTCACACCATGTTTGGGTCCCTTCATTTATTGGACTTAATTAAGCTTATAATTTTCTAAATTATGCATTCCAAAGACTTATTATTCCTATTTTCTGAAAGGGAAACCAACATTTAATTAATGAAATTAATATTCTAATCACATTGGAGAATGTGTGTCCTAGATTTTTAGGCCCAATTTTTAAATATATTTTGGTGGAATTTTAATGAATCAAATTCAATGTGCAAGTGTCAACTTTTGGAATCTAATTTTCAAGAAATTAGATAAAAACCTATAAATACATAGTCTTTTTATCAAATTCAAATCTAAGCATCAAGACACTTTATAAAGCAATACTACTGAGAAAACACTATTGTCAAGAGAATTCAAGAGCATTCAAGAGAATATTTATCAAACATTTGTTTTTGTTATCTCCTGGATTTTGCACCCTATTGAATGTGAAATTCAACAATCCAGTGTAACATGGGAAGACCTCTCAAAGTTCGTCTTTGATAAATAGAGGTCAACCTCCAGAGAAGGTCGGCTTCTTGGCTTGGATAATATCACCTACAATACTGATTTTGAAGGATAAGGGAAGAAGGATTGCAGTAAATGAAATGCTAAAATGGAAAACTGGGCGATACACCAAACTAATATGGCCTATGAAATATTCAGGTTGACATACACTTGAATATTGATGATAGATACTATACTGCACAACATGTTATTGTAAGTTAAACATAATTGTTTCATGAAGAGGTCTGATTTGCATACACTCTTTAATAAGGAAAGGCAACTTTCACAAATTAAAAAGGTTTATATGCAATTTTAAAACATAATTCATAACCTGCAGAACCTTACTTTTGCAAAAAAGACATGATACATGAGACAAAGTTATAGGAAAGAAGGAAAATTTCACAAATAACTCGATCAATCACCTATTAATGCACAATTATTGCAAGAACAAGAAGGAAAAATAAGATCATCAATGGTTTCCAAGGTAAATTATGTATTTCATACTCCAAAATGTTGAGTTACAAGGCATGCTCAATGTTGTAGCGAAGGACTGTCAAAGTTAGAATCTCCAGAAATTGCATAAGAAGACTAACTCCAAAAGAGAGTAGCAAAAGAGACTAAGTACAAAAACTCCACCAAACAAGGAAACCCCAACCTCCTTGGGTCGGATGCAACCAAAAGCCCACAAATCTATCCCCTAGATCATCTCCAAAAGAACTCCAAATGGGTGAAAAAGTCAAATTTGACTTTGTCAAACCATAAAATCCACTCACAAGTACCCCAAACTGAGTCAAAAAGGAATATCTCTCATCCAACAAGAGTGAATCACCTCCTAGATGCTCTCTCAAGACATTAAAAAGGAGAAACGCTCTCCTGTATTCCTTCCTAATGTTGGAAAACTACTCCTAAATTCCCTACAAGCTCTCAAAAGGCATCACAAGCTCATAATGAAGGCATAGGTGTATGGATAAGGTATCTCCCCTTTTGGATTAAAAAAAAAACAATAAGACTTTATGATTTATAATATTATCATAAAGTCATATGTTTTACATTTTAAAGGTAAATGCAAAAGAATAATGTACATGTTCAACTATGAACCACCAATGAAAATGAAGACCAAGTATTGATAGACTCTTATTCAAGCTATGAATAAATATCAAAAAGGCATAGAAGAATTTAAAAGTTCTAAGGCATAGGACCTAATTCTTAGCCCATGAGATAATAAAAAACCTTATGATATTTTCTTTTTAAGCATAGATGAAAATGCCATGTTGGCATTCTAGGGTAAGAAACCCTAAATCTAAACAAAAAGAAGAATGAAACATTCATGCTTCTTATAGCTTCCTCGAGGAGCTAAGCAGCTGCCAAGAGTAGGGTTTACACAAAGCAGCATGGCAAATTCTGAAGCCTCAGAGGCACTTACTCAATAGATTTTTAGCAAAACATAAAAAAAACTCGAGGTAAGTTTTTTTTTCAAGGCACCCTCTATTTTTTTTTTATATCATTTTCCTAAAGATGAAAGAGCTCATCTCAAGCCTATCTTCAAAAAACATATTTCTCTTGTTGCATTCTTTTGTAGATTCCTTGTGGGGACTCTATGTATTCCTTATGGATGCCATGGAGATCTCTATCATTTCATCCTACATTTTCATTTTCTTTTGTAGATTCCTTGCATTTTGTAATTGATGGTTTTGTATTTATTTCCACATGGCTCTATAAATGAAGAAAACCCTCCACTCTTTGGTTCAGCCTTAGGTTTTCATGTAGCACTTTTTTGAAAAAACATGGTGAGCTCCTAGTCTTTATGTTTTTGGCTGAAGATAGCACTTGTGCAACATTTCTAAGAAAAAAATGCTCTTCATGCGATAGTTGTCCATAGTATTTTGAATTATGAACAGTGACTATTGAAAATTGAATTTCAAGCTCTTCATGCAAGCCTTCAACTTAGGCAAAGCAGATATAATGTAATCCAATGAATGTTTTCTTGAGATTGTCATACAAAGCTTACTCAGCTCTACTACTTGACTGTACCTCCATTTTGATTGAAAAGTCTATATTTTCACTTTTCTCATGACTTGGGTTCTTCAAATAATAGAAACCAAAAGGAATGAAATCTATCATATCTGCATCTTGTTGGCCAATATCACTAGTACTGGTAGGAGGCCTATTTTAGCTTTCACCTCAATATGATCATTTCCAGCCATTGTATTTTAAAAACCAGACTGTGTTTCTTTCACCCAGCATAATGCTTGTCATAGTGCTACTTAAAATACTATCATCGTTGACTACAAACTGCCATCCCCTGACTGTCCCTAGAACTCCTCCTACTCATTATCATGAAGATTCTTCTCCAATGGCTTGCAGTTATCCTGTATTGAGATCTCTAAAGTTTGCAGTCTGCTACAAATGACAAGATAATTTAGCATCTTTTATGAACTGCACTCCTTAAAGAATACTTATCATTCTACTCTCATATCTTTTTCAGGACTTCTCAACATATAGCTTTCACAATACTCTCAAAACAAAACAAAGCTCAATATAGTCATGTCATACTTGATTCATGACACTATGCATTTTCCTTATTATTTTGATCATTCTCTTGTATTTTATGCCTTTTCATGCTTCTTGTGCTTATGTTATTATGTTATCCTTCACGTTCCATTGAATAAATACTCCTCCTTCATGACAGTGTGTTGATATTAACACCTAGGCTTGGTATTGATATTTGGTTTCCTGGGCATCACCTTCCAATATATCTATGGTATGACATCAAGCTTTGACTAAAATCCCCTTCACTTCTATTCCTCAGGATTACCACACTTGCACATGACATTGTCCCTCTGAAATGTATTCACTACCTATGTATTGATTATTCTTTAAGTATAGTCTCTAGTTTTTTCCAGATAACTACTATGAGTTAATAAGGTCCCTAACATGGTAATCTATTTTGAGTGCACCAAATACCTAAAAGGTTGTGCATAAATTATGAGTTGGGCTCAACCCTTGTGGGAGCCACATTTTCACCACTCATTTTGTAATTGATAAATCAAAAACATAAGCATAATCACACTTGTATCTGCACATGAAGCAAACAAGTTAGCAAAAAGTATGTACATTTTAGGTATTTTTTATGACTCCAATGGTTTTTCAGGGATACCTAAAATATACACATGCCTTTTTTCTGCACATCATGATCAATTTATACATGCATAGGTAAATGATCATGTTTGTTATGTGACCTTTCATTGCTTGGAGCACTGCTCTAACACATTTCTACATCTTAATGCAGGACTCGGGAGTACTAAGGATCTAGGAAGGACAAGATAACTCAGGCAATAGTTGGACAAGAAGACACAACAAAACCAGTCATTCTCAGGCAATGACTGGTTACCCTCCCTACATAATAACTTAAAAGATTATGAAAGTTTAAATCATTGTATTTATATAGATGCATGAAACATAGGAAATATTTTACAAAGTCTCTTCTGAAAAATTAATTTTTATTGAATGAAGAGATGTCCATTGACTCACACAAGCCATGAGTTTAACTTTTTCCTATTCAATGCAAATCAAGATAAACATATACATGAATAATTAAATGAAAGAAAAGAGTGTGCATGTAGGGAGGGTAACCAGTCATTCTCAGGCAATGACTGGTTACCCTCCCTACATGCACACTCTTTTCTTTCATTTACTTATTCATGTATATGTTTATCTTGATTTGCATTGAATAGGAAAAAGTTAAACTCATGGCTTGTGTGAGTCAATGGACATCTCTTCATTCAATAAAGATTAATTTTTCAGAAGAGACTTTGTAAAATCTTTCCTATGTTTCATGCATCTATATAAATACAATGATCTAAACTTTCATAATCTTTTAAGTTATTTCATTTGTACACATGAATTTAATGTATGAGAGATAAAAATGTACCATCCTCTTTTAAATATCATGTATGGGCTCTACCTAATTGAGCCATAGGTGAAAATATGGTAACAGTTGCATCATTCAATATCCTATCATCATGTTCAAGCTTATATGTGTTTGTGTCATCTGGTGAAGGCTAATATGTATTGTTGATCCTAAAGCATCCAAGCATTTTCAAGTGTCCAAATCCATCAAGCAAAGCAAGATCAAGTTCCTTGGAGAGATGTGTTTGTCTTTAGTCCTCTAAGGGAAGTCATTAAAGGATTGGTGAGTTATAGTTGTTGGAAATAGGATGCCATTTAATTGCAATCCTAAACATATTTCATGTATCTCCTAAGTCCTTGGAAAGTGTTCCCAACACTAGGATTAGAAAGAGATTAAATTCAAATGAAATAAACATTTAAATTGGCATTTGTGATTATTCCTAAATAATAGGAACATCTGGGGACATCGGAGAAGAGCTCCTACAAGATAGGAACACACGGGGAACCCACATGGAAGGTGGAACCCACCTTGCTTCAGTTAACTATTTGGAGGATTGATAACACTTCATTAATGCATATTTTTATCCTACAAATTAGGGATTGATATTTACATGAGTGGAGTGGCACTATCAATTCAGTATCACTTCAGTTTAGCTCAGCTCAGTTATGGTTCAGTTATCTTCAGTTGCATGTAGTTATTTTATGTTGAATGCTAGTTGACCTGAGTTGACTTCAGTTGCATGATAGATAATAGGTGGATACTTTCAGTTAAGTAGGGATGATCAATCATGCATAATGTTTGCATGAATTGGTGGAGAGATATGTTTTAGTTAACTAAGATTTACTTGGGTCCACCTTGGGCGCCCAAGTTAGCATCTTTCAGTTAACACCTTTTGCATGAGAAGATATTTACAAGGCTCAGTCAAGTGGGCCCATTCTTGGGTGCCAAATTTAAGGTGAAGTTTGCATGATATCTTCTTGACCAAAGCTCAATTAAATATTCAGTTTGGGGTGCCTAAATTGAGGAAGACTTTGGTTTGACTTCATATTACATTGTGGAACTCTACTTGCCCAAATCTAGGTGTATATTTTTGTGAGGAAATTTATGCTCTTATATTGTACAACTCTTAGGAGTTTACATGCTCATATTATTTTCTATTAATTGCAACAAGTGTATGAGAGTTCCATGAGAGTTTATTGCAGGTTGTGAAGAAGGATTGTTAAAGGAAAGGAAGCATATCAATCAAGGATCGATAGAGTATTATTGTAATCATGTTCTAAGATTAAATAATACAAGCACTATTGATTCTGGTGGAATTTTTCCTAAAAGGGTTTCTCCACGTATATGTTGTGCCACTTTTATCTTCTTGTCTCATTCTTCTACAATATTTTGTCTCTTTCTACACTTGGTAAAATTGATCTAAACAAATTAATCATACACAAATTATTATGATAAATAATACTTAATTAGATCTACAGTCTCATAGTTTTATAGGTTTTAAGCTATAATATTACCTTCATTTTCAACATTTGGTATCATAGCTAATGGTTGGTTAGGGTTTGGGACACCTTTCTCTAAAAATTTTGAGGGTTTTTTGGTTGTATTGGGATCTTTTACTATTATTTTATTGTAGATTTGTAAAAGAAGTTTTTTACAATGAGTTCTACTTATTGTCTAGATATTGAAAGATTCAATGGATCTAGTTATGAGATATGGAAACTAAAAATAGAAGATCTCCTTGAAGACAGAGATCAGTGGTTAGCTATTTGTAAAGAGACAAAGCCATCTACAACAATGTTAGATGATGATTGGGCTAAGCTTGATAAGAAGACAAGAGGGACCATAAGGTTATGTCTTGTTGATATTATTCTCTTGAATGTTTCAAATGAAGCTATCACATATAAATTGTGGAAGAGGATAGGTGTTATTCATCAAACCAAAAGTCTTACTAATAATTTGTATCTAAAAATACAGTTGTACTCTTTAAAGATGAAAGATGGCGATTTTTTTGCACATCATTTAAATGCTTTCAATTTGATTCTAAGTCAGTTAGCATCTGTAGATGAAAAGCTATAAAATGAAGATAAATGTATTTTATTACTTTGTTCTTTACCAGAGTCTTGGGAAAATCTAATTGTTGCTATCAGTGGTAGTGGTGCAGATCTTAAGATGGACAATATAATTCCTACTCTCCTATCAGAGGAGATGAGGAGGAATTCTAAAACGAGATCCCAAGATGCCTTGTTTGTAAGAGGTAGGCCTAAGGAAAAGGAACCTAAGGGAGACAAGAAAGGAAAGGATAAGTCCAAAGGATGGTCTAAAAACCCCAAGTAAGAGTAAGGTAAAGTGTTGGAACTATGGGAAACTAGGACATGTAAAGAAGGATTGTAAGAACAATAAAAAGAGTTTTGATTCTTCTAAAGAGAAATCCTCATATGATGGTAATGATGCATTGATAATTTCATGTTAGTGATGGCTCTTGGTTTATTTATTCAAGTTGCTTCTATCATATGACTCCTAACAAGGAGTGGTTCACTAAGTATACTGCATATGATGGATGGAATGTCTTCTTTGAAGATAATAGCACAACAAAGATTGTGGGAAAAGGAGAGGTAAAGTTGTGTTTCAGTTATGGTAGGTTTAAGACCCCTAATGATGTTTTACATATTCCAAGACTTGCTAGAAATCTACTTTTTGTATCTAAGTTCAATGATTCTAGAATGCAAGTGATATTTGACAAAGGTGGTTACAGATTGGTGAAAGGGAATATGGTGGTTGCTAAAGGATATCGGGTTGGGACTTTTTTTAAGCTTAATACCTCCAATTTGAATAAATTAGCCAATGTAATTGAAGCTGAAAATACATGTATGTTGTGGCACCATAGATTGGGCCACATTGGTGAAAAAGGTCTTAGGACCATTCTTAATAAGAAATTAGTTGATGGTATTCCTGATTATAATATTGGGAAAAAAAAAAAATTGTGAGCATTGTGTGTTTGGAAAGAAATCTATATCTTCATTTCCTAATGGAACAAATAAAGCTAAAGGATTATTATAGATTATTCATTTAGATGTTATGGGTCCTGTGGAAATTGACTCTATTGGAAAATCTATATATTATGTCAAATTTATTGATGATGTCTCAAGATAAACTTGGATCTATTTTATGCATAAAAAATATGATGTGTTCAATAAGTTTAAATAATTTAAGGCTTTAGTTGAGAAATGATCAAATCATAAGATAAAAGTGTTGAGATCAGATAATGTTGGTGAATATTGTTGTAAGGAATTTGATGATTATTGTAAGCATGTAGGAATTGTGAGACAAAAAAATACTCCATATACACCTCAACAAAATGGAGTAGTAGAAAGGATGAACCGAACCTTAATGGAAAGAGCTAGGAGTATGTTAAGTAGTGCTAAGCTAGATCAGTGCTTTTGGGCAGAGGTTGTAAGTACTTCTTGTTATTTAATCAATAGATCTCTTAGTTCATCTATTGAAGATAAAACCCCTTATGAAATGTGGTTAGGTAGGAAACCTAGTGTTACACATTTAAGGATATTTTTTTCATGTGCCTAAAGAAAAGTGGTCTAAGTTGGATCCAAAAGCATAGAAATGCATATTCATAGGTTATGGTGAAAATATAAAAAGTTACAAGCTTTGGAATCCTCTAACCCAAAAAAAAATTCCATCTAGAGATGTGATTTTTCAAGGAATTTAGATCTTATACAGGAGAAGAACAACCAAAGGAGAAGGATACTTCTCGAACAGTGCATTTTGAGACAAATAATAAGAAGCATGAAGATGCACATGTTGAAGAACAATTGGATGGATTGGATGAGGAGAGTTCACAAAGTTCTGAGATAGATGCTCATGATGAGCATATTGAGGAACAAGAAGAACCTTCTTTGAGAATATCCACAAGAGAACGGAATCTCGTTGATAGGTATAGCCCACCTGATCTTCATTGTATATTTTCCTTGATGAGTACTAATGATGAACCTAGATATTAAAGGGAATATTTGTCTTCATATGATAACAATCTTTGGTCACAAGTTATGCATGAGGAAATGGTTTCCTTGGATACTTGTGACACATGGGGATCTTGAGAGTTTTCCCAAAGGAAGAAAGGCCATTGGTTGTAAATGGATCTTTAAAAATAAAATTAGAGCACATGGTAATGTCAAAAGGTACAAGGCTAGATTAGTAGCCAAGGGCTACTCCCAAAGAGAGGAAGTTGACTTTAATGAAATATTCTCTCTTGTTGCTAAATTAACTTCTATTAGATTCTTTTTATCTATTGTTGTTGCTTATGATTTTGAGATTTATATGAGGCAAGTTGATGGTTTTGTTATAAAAGGAAAATAATTATTACCTTGTAGGTTAAAGAGATCTTTATATGGATTGAAACAGTCACCTAGAATGTGGCACCAGAAGTTTGATGCTTTTGCATTAAAAAATGTTTATGTTAGGAGTGAGAAAGATCATTTTGTTTACATAAAATGTATTGATGATCAGATTTTAATTATTATCTTGTATGTTGATGACATGTTGTTTATTGGTAACAACAAGGTAATGATCAAAGAATTAAAAGAACAACTCTCTAGCACATTTGAGATGAAAGATCTAGGGGATGCAAAATATATCCTTGGTATGGAGATCAACAAAGATAGACGTAATAGAAACCTTGGTATGGAGATCAACAAAGATAGACGTAATAGAAAGCTTTGCTTAAGTCAAAGCAACTATGTTATACTATATTGAAACAGTTTAACATGCATGATAGTAAACCAATTAATATTCCTTTACCAGTTGGCACAAAGTTAAGTTTTGACATGGGTCCTAAATCAAATTTTGATCATGAGGAAATTTTTGAAATTCCATATGCTAGTGAATTTGGTATTTTGATGCATGCAATGGTCTATACAAGACCAGATATAGCCCAAGCAGTGGGAGTTCTGAGTAGGTTTATGTCTAACCCTGGTAAAGAACATCGGGCTTATATTAAGAGGGCGTTTAGATATTTATGAGGTACTTTTAATTACTATTTGTTTTATTATGGTGTTAATTATATTGATATTATGCACAAATCATTGGACATATAAGGTTTTGTTGATTCAGATTGGGCAGGAGACCTAGATAGTCAGAGGTCAACAAGTGGCTATGTGTTTACTTTATTTGGAGTTGCAGTTAGTTGGATGAGTAAGAGGCATCCCATGATTTCTTTGTCCACCAAAAAAATAGAGTACATGGCTTCTACACATGCCTCTAAAGAGGTAGTTTGGTTGCAAAGAATTGGGAAAGGTATTAGTTTTGGTTGCAAGAAAATTAGACTTGAATGTGATAGTCAGAGTGCTATTTGTTTAGCCAAAAATCCTATGTATCATATGTTGAAAAATTGGGTGTTTTCTTAGCTTAATACTCTGTAAAACTTTAAGATTTCTGATCTAAATAAGATTTTCCTTTTGCTACAAATTCTTTGTGGGTGATTATCTTGATTAATCCATTTTACTGTTGTAGAATGTAGATAGAAGTTGATAGAAGAAGTAGATAGGATATTAGAAAGATTACATAGCATATATTGTGGAGAAAACCCTTTCGGGTAAAAAACTCAACCAAGAATTAATCTATTATTCAATCTTTGAAGTAGATTACAATAGCTCCAATTCTTGCTTGAGAATGCCTCTTTTGCCTTCACCAAACTTCTTCACAACTTGCAAATCAAACTTACAAACTCTCTCTACAACTTGCTTGAGATATATAGGCTTTCTCCAACATTGTAAACTCCAAATGAGTTACACAAACAATGCTCAAGCCCTAAACCTTAAAGGTACACCCATTTCATGCAAGTGAAGATGCACCATGAAAACCAATGTCAAACCATCTACCTCTTCCATTTGGGCATACCAAATTGAAGTCACAACTAAGTCTTCATCTTGTAAATATCTTAAGGCTTTATCCTCAAAGTTGGCACCCAAAAGAGGGCCCCACTTAACTAGGTAATCAATAATATCTCTACATGCAAAGGAGTTAATTCCAAGAAGCCAACTTGGGCACCCAAAGTGGGTCCAAGATATTTCTTGTTAACTGAAACATTTCTCAACACCATTCATGCAAGAATGGTCATCTCCTATTAACTGAAGGTAGTTCATGTTATGTGTCATGCAACTCATGTTATTAGGCATGAATTCCAAGTTAACTGAAGTCAACTAATATTCAACTAAAACTAACTAAAGATAACTTAACTGAAACTAACTGAAGATAACTTAACTTAACTTAACTTAACTTAACTTAACTAAACTAAACTAAACTAAACTAAACTAAACTGAACTTCAACTAAACTAAATTGAACTTCAATTGAACTTCAACTTAACTGAATTAAACTTCAACTGAACTTCAAACCCTATTTTATAGGTACTCAACATGCATAAAACAAAATCCCTCTTTTGTAGGAACCTAGGATGCATTCTTGAAGTAAACTCAATTTACCACTTAGTTAATTGAACTTAAGGTGAGTGTCACCTCCCATGTGTGAGCCCATGTGCTCCTATTTTGTAGGAGCCCATCCCAAGGCATCCCCACATGCTTTTAACATTTACAATTAATTACAAATGTCAATTAACATGATTATTTCATCAAATATGAATCCCTTCCTAATCCTAGTGTTGTTGAACACTTTCCAAGGATTTAGGAGACTCATGAAATAACTAATGTTTAGAATTGAAATTAAATGGCATCCTATTTCCAACATTCTCCCACTTGACATTATAAATTGCAATTATTCTAAACAAGGAATAATATAACAAGTACAAGACTCAAGACCAATGTCCTTCTTGCACCAACTAATCAATCCATGCTAACTTCAAATGCAACCTGCATAATCATGAAGCTTCCAAGAAAATGATTAAAACCAAGAGAACTTACCTATATGGTTTCATAAGATAATTTGTAACATTAATTAAGTGTTAACTTTCTCAATTAATACCTTACCATTATCAAACAAACCAATACCTTTCCCAAGTATTTGTATCCAAACCACCTCTATGGAGGTATGCTAAACCGTCGAGTGTGTTGAACTCACGCTCAACCAAGGTGTAGGCTCCTCGATCTTTTCTATTTAAAAAAATGTTTCTTATAAGTAATCATTCCAACAAATATCTCTTACCGAAAGAGAATTCTAGCCTCACCTATTTCTCCAAGTATCCATGAGGACATGTAACCAACCAATCCATTCCAAACTCCAAATGTAACACAACACTATCATGAAGTAATCAAGCAAATGATTAATGTACCCAACACTCAAGAGAACTACACAATATCAATGTCAAAGATCCAACCTTTAACATAAACATGACATCCATGATCTAACCATCTCCTCTTAGGAGATCACATGCATCATAACATACTTACACATCCTAGTCTCAAGAGAACCATGTAATATGCCAAAAATCTAATCTAGAATCAAGAGTAAACCATGACATCATAGCAACCACTCTAAACCAAGAACAAAACCATATCCCCAATCACATGAAGATAACCTTACCAATGATGCATCCAAGTCACTGCCAATAACTCCCACTAAACCGTGGTACCAAGTTACACATGGCATCATGACTACCATCCTCTCCATGAAGATTACTTTGAAACATGAAGCAAAGAGTTATCACAAACACTATTAGCTGAAATAACCAATGCATCATTACTATCATTTGAGGACTCCTCTGTAGAAGAATTAGAAATTTCTTTCTTGTTCTTACAATCCTTCTTCACATGTCATATTTTCCCACAGTTCCAACACTTTACCTTACTTCATCCTTTTGACTTACCCTTTCCTTCCTTGTTTCCTTTAGGTTCCTTTTTCTTAGGCCTACCTTTTACAAACAAGACATCTTGGATTTTCTCCTTAGACTTCCTCCACATCTCCTCTGGTAGGAGAGTAGGAATAATGTTGTCCATCTTTGGATCTACACCATTACCACTAATTGCAACAATTAGATTTTCCCAAGAATCTGGTAAAGAACAAAGTAACAAAATGCACTTATCCTCATCTTCTAGCTTTACATCTACAAATGCTAACTGACTGAGAATTAAATTGAAAGAATTTAAATTTTGTGCAACATATCCACCATCTTTCATTTTTAATGAATACAACTTCCTTTTCAGATACAACTTATTGGTGAGACACTTAGTTTGATAAATATCCCCTATTCTCTTCCACAATTTATATGCAGTATTTTCATCTGAAACATTCAAGAGAACTACATCATCATGACATAACCTAGTTGTTCCTCTTGCCTTCTTATCTAACTTAGTCCAATCCTCATCTGAAATAGTTGTAGGTATCTTTGTCTCATTATTAACCGATAACCACTGATCTCTTTCTTCAAGAAGATCTTCCATTTTTAATTTCCACATTTCATAGTTAGAACCATTGAACCTTTCAATATCTAACCGAGGATTCATTGTAACAAAACTTAATTCCAAAATCAGAAAATAACAAAAAATAATAAGAGCTCCCACTAAGCCAAAAAAATCCTTCAATACTCTACCCAACCTCAACTCTGATACCAAATGTTGAAAAATGAGGTGTTTTCTTAGCTTAATACTCTGTAAAAATTTAAGATTTCTGATCTAAATAAGCTTTTCCTTTTGTTACAAATTCTTTGTGGGTGATTATCTTGATTAATCCATTTTACTATTGTAGAATGTAGACAGAAGTTGATAGAAGTAGACAGGATATTAGAAAGATTACACAGCATATACCATGGAGAAAACCCTTTCGGGTAAAAAACTCCACCAAGAATTAATCTATTATTCAATCTTTGAAGTAGATTACAATATCTCCAATTCTTGCTTGAGAATGCCTCTTTTTCCTTCACCAAACTTATTCACAACCTGCAAATCAAACATACAAACTCTCTCTACAACTTGCTTGAGATATATAGACTTTCTCCAACATTGTAAACTCCAAATGACTTACACAAACAATGCTCAATCCCTAACCCTTAAAGGTACACCTATTTCATGCAAGTGAAGATGCATTGTGAAAACCAATGTCAAACCATCTGCCTCTTCCATTTGGGTGTACCAAATTGAAGTCACAACTAAGTCTTCATCTTGTAAATATCTTGAGGCTTTATCCTCAAATTTGGCACCCAAAAGAGGGCCCTACTTAACCAGGCATTCAATAATATCTCTACATGCAAAGGAGTTAATTCCAAAAATCCAACTTGGGCACCCAAAGTGGGTCCAAGATATTTCTTGTTAACTGAAACATTTCTCAACACCATTCATGCAAGAATGGTCATCTCCTGTTAACCGAAGGTAGTTCCTGTTATATGTCATGCAACTCAAGTTATTAGGCATGCATTCCAAGTTAACTAAAGTCAACTAACATGCAACTAAAACTAACTCAACTCAACTCAACTCAACTCAACTCAACTCAACTCAACTCAACTCAACTTCAACTAAACTTCAAACCCTATTTTATAGGTACTCAACATGCATAAAACAAAATCCCTATTTTGTAGGAACCTAGGATGCATTCTTGAAGTAAACTCAATTTACCACTTAGTTAACTGAACTTAAGGTGAGTGTCACCTCCCATGTGTGAGCCCATGTGCTCCTATTTTGTAGGAGCCCATCCCAAGGCATCCCCACATGCTTTTAACATTTACAATTAATTACAAATGTCAATTAACATGATTATTTCATCAAATATTAATCCCTTCCTAATCCTAGTGTTGTTGAACACTTTCCAAGGATTTAGGAGACTCATAAAATAACTAATGTTTAGGATTGCAATTAAATGGCATCCTATTTCCAACATCATGCTCATACTAATCATGTTGATGTTCAATATCACTTTGTGTGAGAAATGGTTGAGAGTGGGAAGGTATTGATTGATAAAGTTGACACTTTGATCAATGTTGAAAATTATCTTACAAAACCAATTCCTACAGATAAGTTCTCTTGGTGCAGGAAGGTCATTAGCCTTGAGTCTTGTACTTGATTTATAATAATGATTCCTTGTTTAGAATAATTTCAATGTATAATTTCAAGTGGGAGAATGGTAGCAAGTGTTCATTCATTATTTCCTTCTCCATTTATCATTATCTTTTTCCATCAAGGTTTAATTACCAAATAAGGGGTTTGACTAAGGAAAACCCCTATTCAAACAAGACAAATTTTCCCTCTTTGTTTGTGTAAATTTCAAGTTGAAGAAGAATTGAAGATCTTAAAGAGAAATTTGGAATTCTTTCATAAGTTGTCATCATTATTGTCAAGCCATAAAAACTAGGTTACAGACTTTATTTTTTACTTTCTAGTAGTGGGACCTATGAAAAATAAAAGCTAAGATCCAGCCTCAGAGGATTTCCAAAAGAGTTTTTAGGGCCCCTAATTAGGACCCATTCACCCTAGGGAAAATATGTCCCTCAACAGGTCTCAAACCAAACTTTTGGTGATAGGTACATGTGTCCAAACCCTTCTCATATCTACCTACAAACTATGATTTTAGTTTTTGTACTTTTTAGAATTTTCATTTCATTTTCTAGATCTTATAATTCATTTAGTTTGAGCATTGCATATCATTTTAGTTTGGTTTCAAATCTGTCCATTTATCTTAAGGATTGGGATCTGGGTCTGATTGATTCACCATTGAGATTGAAATTCAATATTTACACCTTGTGATCTCTTTCCTAATCAAATTCCCTTAGGGAAAGGAACAAATAGAGAAGAAACCCCCTTACCATTATTGGGGATCCCCTTTCCCCAACATTTTAGGAGTTGAATAATTTCCCAAACCATTTATCTTGTTGGTCAAATCTTTTCATTTCTAATGTGCATTCAACTTCTATATATTTATCAAATGATGTATTGTAGCCACTAATGCTAAGGCCTGATTCATATTATCATGAATAACTTTTTTAGTTGTTATCATGTTCACTAGACTATCAACAAGGTTATATATCATTTTGAGTTGATAAATAATCATGAGATCATCCTTATTCAGCATATATGCCTCTGACATCAAAGACAGTATTTTCAACAATATCACTTCATACATCTTTACATCAATGACAACCATTTCCAATATTCTTCCTTTGACATCAATGACAATATTTCCAATAACCTCATCATCTAGTCAATAATGAGATACAAATAATATTCTATTAGCGATTTTACACCTTCATATTGAAATTTCCCTAGGTACATGTGATTTTGATCTTGTAGAATACCTAGGCCATGTCCCTATACATGCAAATTACCCTAAACAACCAAAAATATAATGAAACCAAAGAACTATGTGAGAAAATACCTTGGGCTCACCGATTAGTTGAGTCAAGCATTAACTTGCCACCAAGAAAAGAAGAAATAATTTTAAATAATTAATCTTGTCATGAACATGGACATGATTCGAGATGAAAATTTTAAAGATCCTATCATATCACACACATAAAATACTATCCAGACAAGAGGGAAAATCCATAAAGTGATTACACGACCTCCAATTGCTAGTAAAATTGGTTAGGATGACAATACAGGTTTAAAAATACTTGTGAGCTCTAAGTATGAGGTGGGGTAGGTGAGAATAGATAGTGGAAGGTAGATTGGCTAAATTATTGGAATCATTTTTACACACATGCCATCCATGCGAAAGAACATTAAATCAAAAAATAGATGAGTTTTGGGAGACCTAAACGCATAAGACAAAGAAAATTGAATGAAATAAAGGTATGTGAAAATAATTTCTACACCAATCTAAGAAGGGGATATGGTACACTTTTTTTTTAAAACCTTAATAGTTATAGTGAGATGATGTACATACATAAAACATAAACAAATCAATGATAAAGCATAACACAATTTTACATGAGGAGAACCCTTTCAGGAGAAAAAACCCACACTTGAAAGCACAACACAATGTATTAATCTATAAATAATAAGGTTACAACACACTTCTAGAACCAAGATCTTATAGGAGTTCACAACAATAATATTTTTGGAGCAATTTTAGTTGTATAACTGTACTTACAAATAAACCTCTCACAAATCACTCCACAAGCCTCTAAGTTATAATATTTTCTATGAAAATGAGAAGATTCTAGAACGGATACCATATAAGGCCACATGAAAAAAATCCAACACCTACGTGCATGAAAAATACCTCCTTGGAATGCAAGGAAATTTCATGCATGGAACCCCCTTTCATGCATAGGTGCCTACATGACTAGGTCCCACCTAACATTGCTTTTTCTATTCATCAATCTTACAATTATCATAATTTATCATATATCATAATCATTCATAAAATCTTATACATTGTGACATGTATCACAAATTAATCTTCCACAATGGTGCCCACAAATTCTAGGACACCTATCTCCTAAAAATGAGGACACATGTCATCCTAGTCACTTTATATGTAGTATGACACCCCACCATACCAACTCCTAAAAATTGAAATCACTAAATTAACATAAATAGTTACATAGGAAAATAAATAATTGGTAAACCAATGTTAGGATATTGCAAAGGTTGAGACACCCTAATCCCAACAAAAGTGTCTTAGGTGAATGAAAATTTTGAGCACAAACGAATAACTACCAACACATTGACATGGGATGGAATTAAATCACCATTAAATTGTATCTAATAAAAGAATCACCTTTGGTTTTAACATGAGAAACTAAAAACCATCACAAGAAACATTATTTTAAAAAATAATATCAACTAAAAAATGGCCACTACAAGAGAGATTCATCATTATAAGGAGTTTTGGAACAACTACAAGAGAAAAAATACTCCCATGAATTTTTTTGACAATGGTGCCAATTTATTGACTTGAGAAAAAGACAACAAAGTGATGAGTCATTATAAAACCATAAGATATAAATCATGACATATGATACCAGAACAAACCTCAATGGAGTGACTACATAAGAAATATTTCACTGCAAAGGGGACAACAAAAATTTAAATGTAAGAATTTTTTATATTTTGGTACTAATTAAAAGAAAAAAGACACATGTGATATCAATAGGGGACAAGGGAAAGTCATAAAGGACCATGAAAAGGAATTAGGTAATATAATGATACAAGATAAGGTATAAAAAAATAGAAGGGGATGGCAACTTAACAATACAGAAAATCCACCACAAAAGAAAGAGAAGGAAAATATGGAAACAAAGCTAGGCCTATAACTTATATTTGGAAAAAAGAAAAAAAAAATTCATTGAACAGACTTTGTAGAATTAATAAAATATTTGGATGTAAGCTATAGTAACCATAAAAACTTGTAAAGTGTTTAAAATTTTTCAAGAAGGAAAGAGCATGGTGATAGGGATTTAATTGTGGACTTGGATAAAATCATGGAATAATATTGAAACTATAGGACAAGTCTACTTGTTATCTCATGTTTGATATTGTTAGTTTCTAAATTTCAATAAGTTAACTAAGTTTTTCTGGGAATTATATTTTGTGCATGGATATAGAGATCTAAATTAGCTACAAATTTCCAACACATCATTTTAGAAATAATTCATGTTTTTTTGTTTTTTTTCATACCTATATATTGAATACTTAGGTTGGAGGTATTATGATAAGTTTTTTCAAGTATTCTTATGCTACCAAATTTTCTCTATTACTATATTGATTGTATAATATCCTATGAAGGATTGATCTTGGATGTGTGTTGTAACCATTAAGGTTCTTGAAAACACAATTAGTTTGAATTTAGAGACTAGGTTTTATTGAAAGGGTTTTACTAGGGCAATATTATTTCAACTATATTTTTATGAGTTTCATGTCTTTTCATGTCACTTGTATGTGTTATTTTATTATAAATATGTTATATCATAGTCTCTCTACATTATCTATCCTCATATACTAGTGTAGGAATAATTTATTCCATCTTATCTTACTTTCGATAAGGATGGATCCAAACCCTAATTAAATATGAAATGAAGGATAAAAAATTACCCTTAAAAATGATATCTTTGTTGAACACCCAAAATACTGAGAGGGGGGTGAATCAGTATTTTACCGAACCATTCAATAATCAAAACATATCTAGTTGCAACTATAAACAAGAACATGAAAGGAAGCATAACATCACATAACAATTGAACACCAAAAAATTTACGTGAAAAACCACAATGAGGATTAGCTCACAATATGTTATAACCCATTATAAGATATTACAAGGCACACTGCCAGGACTCACCATCCTTGAAAGGATTGCAGCCTAAAGTAAATACAAAAAGGAGAGTAGCTCACAGCCAGAATGATGAACTAATAAAATACACCTTTTGTGTGTTGAGTTTAGTTCCAATTAGGCTTTGGAATACAAAATCTTGCACTAGTTTCTAGGTACATAATTGTTGGCAGATGGTCAACGCTCCTCTCGAGATTTGTGACATGGACTAACCGCCTCTCATGGATCCGTTAGCTCTAACAGTTGTATCGGGCATTAACAAGTCAATCTTTTGGTGCAACAGCAACTGTGGGCCAACAAGTGGTATCAGAGCCAAAGGTGTCGGGTTCAAATCCCCTCAGGTAATGTTGAGGGGGATTTTTTTGGCAGATGGTCAATGATTCTCTTGGGATTCATGACATGGACTAACCGCCTCTTGTGGATCCGTTAACTCTGGTAGTTGTATTAGGTATTAATAGGTCAATCTTTTGGTGCAATGACAATTGTGGGCCAACAAGAATAAATACATAAAGTGTATACAACTTTGCATAATAGTTGTACATCACTGCTTATTACCTTTTCGCATGTCACTCACTACACCATACATATATACATACTCCTTCAATACAAAATGATGTTTCATATATATATATATATATATATTATTACAACTTCATACATCAATTAGGTCGGCCTAATTAGATGTAGACATACTTAATTTAAAATGTAGCTTCTCGACTCAACCGAAACACCTTTTCATCAAAATAAAATGTGTAAAGCATAAATTAGGTCAACTTGGACCTAATAAGGAACTCTTTAAGTCACCAAATAATCTCACACCACTTATCCATCAGGGCCAAAAAAAATATTGCCATTTGCATAATTACTTAGCAGAATGCTCTAAGTTGAACTCTTTCATTCATATCTTGCAACCCTTTCAACAAAAACCAATGAAAACTTATCCAAAGATTCAAAAAATATTCTTGATCATCATATCAAAATTTCATGAAGTGATCTTCTACTAAGAGCATTTTCAGACCAAATTACTGGATCAAAATAACAAAAACATAGTTTTTTCGGATTGACAAAATTGTTACCAACCAATGTTCGCATCAATGAAAACACACTAGAAGGATTCTTCTTCATTATTCCAATAATATTCCCCTATATCATTGATGGCAACATGTCCCAAAAATGAGACATGAAAAAGAACTTCACTCCCCCTTTCAACTATATAGATAGAAAATAATTTTCATGACAAAAACCAAAATTATATACTTTCCACACATATTCTCACCCTTTGACATCAAGGAGAAAGGACATACCGATGATGTCCTAAAAAATAAACAAAAATAAATGTAGAAAAAATTTAATTAGAGCTAGGGGCACCATCGAATTCTTTAAAAATAGCTTCCAAGCCAATTTTCCTTCATCCCAGATCCCTTTAGCTTTGACTAGTGTTTTGTGTGGTGATTTGAGTTCAACCAAAAATTCTTCTCCTTGTTCCAGATTGGATGGGTTAAATTTTACCTTATCAATTTTTTTTGCATCCACTAGAGCATATGATATAGGAATATGTTTGGACATAACCAAATCTCTGAGCTGAACAAACCATCATATTGCATCCTCTTTTTGCTTCTGAAGAGTGAAGAACTTGTTCTGTAGGTCTATAATATAATTCCAAGCAGTATAACTTCTATCATTTGAAATTTTGTAGGCTCCAAAGGCATGCTCTAGTTGAGACTCTATTGAGTTCATTAAGTCTTTGATGCCTTGAGTGGCATCAGACCACCACATGCAGTATACAAATAATATTTGGGCTTCCTCTTCACACTCCTTTACCTCTTTCAAACTTTGCATCACTATACTATGTACAATTGCACACCTATCATGTAGCTCAAATAGCCTTTTCTCCAAAATTCTTGATTCTGCTTCTTTCTCAATTTCCAACTTAAGGTCAGAGGAGTATTCTTTGATTGAATCAAGTAGAAGCTTCAAGCTCTCAATAGGAGGTAAGGAGGTATCAATAGTAGCACTAGGTACTGACTCCTTTAAATCCTTAATAGAATCATTTATTAATTCATTCCCTTTCTGATAATTTTCAATCATTTCTTCTATACTAAAGTTAAGAAAAGTACCACCAATTTTTACTCTTTCAACTAGTGAGATCTTTCTTAGATCTGCATACCCTGGATGGGAAGGAAGTTGAATCATCTGGGGTGGAAGCATAAGCTAGATCTATGATTTTCTTGTCAACAAGCTCTTAATAATATTTCCTCTTATGGCTCAGCTGATTTTGACAGCTCTTCTTCACTTCTTCCAACCTTTGTATCTTCCTTGCTTTCTTCTTTCTTTACCTCTTCTTCTTCTTTTCTGGATGATTTTCCTGAAGTCCTATATTTATTTTCTTCTTCCTTCTTTTCTTCATCATCTCTATGATCATCTTTATTTTCTCTTTTGTTTCTTTCAATTAAATTATTGTCTTCTTGTTCTCTATTTTTGGTATCCTCATTATGTTCTCTTAGATTACTACTAATGTCACCTTTTTGCTGGTCTTCAGTATGTTTACTAGTCATTTTCTCTATATCATTCAGAGGAACATATATCTTCAAAAAAACATGTGTTTTATGAATATTTTCCATAACAAGATGGTCTTCTATTTCGATAATATTGACAAGTTTTGTGCTTGAATTGTATAAGATGAAGAACTAGTTTTCATCCCGTAATTCTTTACCATTTTACTAACTGTCTCAAGGGTTTCTTGCCTCAATTTCTCAGTAGTTTCCTTCTCTTTATTCATTAAGGTAGTGACTCTATGTTTGACCCTAAACAAATAGGAACATTCTTTTAGTAGGGAAGTAACATCTTCCTCAGACAAGGAGGATCCATATGTGTTTAAGGCATCATATTTGAATTTGTCTTCAATGGTTATAGCTTCAATCCTTCTATAAACTAATGCTTCCCACACATTTTCAGTCACCTTCTTCCTTACAGATTCCATAGACTCATTAAACATAACCATGTAATGAACAAAAGCATTTATAATTGTTTCTTTATCCTTTTTATCAACTTCATCAAATAATCTAGAAGTAGCTAGAAAATCCTCAAGACTCTGCCATATTATTCACTAAAGCTTCCATCATATGTGGCACCAATTAGCTTCATGACCACATCATTCTTTACAACTTTTAGTACTGGTATAGGTCCAGTGTCACAAAGACTCGATACAACCCTAAGAACTTCCTTAGTAATCACCCCACCAATGTTTTTCCATACAAATTTTTCATGCACTCTGCTAAGTGTCATCCTCACAAATTTTACAAACAAATCACCACAAAATTTAGGGAACAAATCCCATACATCTAGTTTCTTTCATGCTAGGTTTTCATATTATGGATTCACGAAGTAATCATCTCTTGACAATTGCTTTTCCCATTGATTCATGAGTTATTGATGATCAAATTCTTCTAGTTTTGTGTGAATGAAGGTCCTGGTATCTTCAGTGGGAAAAACACTACTTGGGATTTGTGAAAACACACCCATGGGGTCCATTTCATAAACTTTCCATGAAAATATTATGAACTTAGGTCGGGGTTTCTCAGAGGTCTCAACAACAGTTGGTGTGGCCATCTTTCCTTTATTCTTCTTAATATGCTTATGATAATTACTTCTAATTCAAACCAACAAAGAATTAATAACTGTAAATATCTCTTTCAAGCTTCAACAAAATGAGGGTTTGATGCCAAGTACACTTAATTGCCTTCACCTAGCTTCATCTCACTTTGCTTTCTTTTGAGTGTGTAAAAGTGATTTAATTCAACTTGAGCTTTCATTTTATGTTTTATCAATTTTCCCTAATTTACATTAAATGCATTCCACCTTCAAAAAACTAATAAACACTTGTGAAATACATTGTAAACCCTAAAAAGCTCCACAAACGTCTAAATTTTCACTTTTTATGTCAAAATATTTTTCAATTTCTTCATAATGTCATTCTACATCGCATATTTGTGTTTCACTATTTGACACCTCTTATATCGAGGGTTTGTTAGATATCTCTATAACTGCTCCCCCTGAAACCACTATTGAGTTTAGTTTTTAGAAGAAGTATCTACACCAAATGTAGGTATAGATGCATTTGATTCATCCTTATTCTCAGGCTCTTCCTTATTCTTCCAAATATTCTCCAGTTTCTTTCTCACTTCAGTAGGACCCATGTATTCTTAGGTTTATTCTTTTGTTCTTGATCAGGTTTCTTCCCATTTTTTCTTTTGCAGAACTTTGAGATATGCCCTGGTTTGTTGCAAGAGTAGCACAACATTTTTCTGACCAAAATGATTTGAATTTATCCTTGATCTACACTGGTTAGCTTTATGTCCAAAATCATAACATGTATAGAAATAGCCTTGAAAAGATTGAGACATTCTACGAGTATTGAATCTATTCATCATTATCTAACTTCTGCACTCAGATGCTCTATGTCCAAACTTTTTGCAAGCAAAACATTTTCCAACAAATAATCCAACATTTTGATTCATTTTACTTCTACATTTTTTTGTCTTATGACCAAATGTATTGCATGGTACCATTAAAATATAGGTACCTTTGAGCATTAGGTTATTGAATAGGAATCCTTTTGATATTGCTTCTTTGGTTCTTGATCTATCTATTATTGCCTTGAGTTTTCCTTTGATCATCAACTTTGTTGGGAATCTTATTTGCCTTTGAACTTTGTCCTTCTTCAAGTCCTAAACCACCTTTATCGCTAGCTAGTTTTGAAATGTGACCAACTCATCAAGCATTGTAGTACTTGTTTTGAATTTTTCTTCATGGGCTCTTTCCTTCTCAAAGTCAAATCTTAGAGTTACCACTTCTTGTTCAAGCTTTGTACATTCATCAATTTTGTTCTGAATTTCAACTTTCTGACATTCTTCAATTCTTTTATTTTCTTCCACTTGCACTTTTAGTCTAGTGATGTCTTCATTAGCCTTTTTTAACTGTTCACTGACTTCTCTATGCCTTTATTTAAACTTCTTGATTTTCTCTCTTAACATTTTGATGCATTCATTTGCTTATTTCAAGTTTTCCTTCAGAGTTTCTTTCTTCCTTTCACTTTTATCCAGGTCTTCAAGAGCAGCATGGAGTTCCTCAATTGCATAAATTTATTTCAGAGGAACAAGATACTTTTTATCAACCATGTGTTCAAACTTCAAGATCTTCCTTAAGCCATTAAGCTTTTCAAAAGGAACCAAGCTTTGATACCAATTTTTGAACACCCAAAATACTAGGAGGGGGTTGAATCGGTATTTTACTGAGCCATTTAATTGCTAACCATTTAATAATCAAAACATATCTAGCTGCAACTATAAACAAGAATATGAAGGAAGCATAACATCACATAACAATTGAACACCAATATTTTTACGTGGAAATCCCAAGGTGGGAAAAACCACAGTGAGGATTATCTCACAATATATAATAACTAGTTATAAGATATTATAGGGCACACTGCTAGGACTCACTATCCTTGAAAGGCCCACAACCTAAAGTAAATACAAAAAGGAGAGTAGCTCACTGCCAAAATGATGAATTGATAAATACACCTTCTATGTGCT
>VCHN02000014.1:41290039-41329985 GCA_007115665.2 Sequoiadendron giganteum | reverse complement strand
TATCCCTCAAACACAAAAAAATGTTCAAAGTTTTCTTGGACCTATTAGTTACCACAGAAGGTTCATAGAAGGTTTCAGTAAAATAGTGGCTCCTATGTTCTTTATTTTACAGAAAGAAGTAGAGTTTGTTTGGATGCTTGAGTGTCGGCTATCATTTGAAACCATTAAGGAAAAGCTTGTCTTTGCTCTCATTCTGTGAGGACCAAATTGGAGCGTTCCCTTCTATATTTATGCAAATTCTTCTGACGATGCTATTGGTGTAGTTTTGGGACAAGAAGATGAGAATGGGGGTAAATGTGCCATATATTTTATCAGTAAAAATCTTACTTTTGTAGAAAGAAACTATACAACAACAGAAAAATATTTCCTAGTTGTTGTTCATGCCATTAAGAAATTTTGCCACTATATTACGGGATATAAGGTTACAATTTATATGGACCATTCAGCTATAAAATACCTAATGAACAAACCCATAGTTAATGGTTGAATTATGAGATGGTTATTACTCCTTCAGGAGTTTAATGCTACAATTCTTGACAAACCAGGGAAATATAATGTAGTAGCAGATCTTTTGTCATGAATCAAACATGATGAGGGTGATAGTACTCATGTACAGGATGAATTTCTAGAGGAGAGTCTATTTGCAATTTTTGTAAAATCAGCCTGGTTCGCAGATATCGCTAACTATTTAGCTACTTCTCAAGTGCCCTGAGATTCACGACTAAGCAGAAGAAGCGGCTTATTAGGGAAAATGCCCCATTCAAATGGATAAATGGAATGTTATTTTGTTGTGGACCTAATATGGTCTTAAGAATATGTGTGAGAGAGGATGAAACCTACAGCATTCTAAGGGCCTGTCATGATGATCCTTCGGGAGGGCACTACTCTGCAAAGAGAACGTCCCATAAAATTTTAGGCATCGGATACTATTGGCCCTCAATGCACAAGGATATTAAGAACTATTTTCATCATTGTGATGAATGTCAAAGAGTAGGAAGACTGACTGCTTCTTCAAAAATGCCTTTACTACCACAGGTAGTGCTTGAACCATTCGAGAAATGGGGTTTAGATTTTATCGGACCCATAGATCCTTCCTCTCAAGAGAAAGAGTACATATTGTTTTGCACTGACTACCTAACAACATGGGCTGAAGTTCAAGCCTTACGAGTAGCTAAGGAAGAGCAAGTCATGGAATTCCTCTATAATAAAATCTCTCTTAGATTTGGAGCCCCTCGAACAATTGTTATTGATCAGGGACCCCAATTTATTTCCAAAGTGCTCTTGGCATTTACCAACCATTTTCAGGTAAGCCATAGGAAGTCCTCCCCTTACCACCCTCAAGGAAACGGCCAGGTGGAAGTAACTAATAGAGAGCTTGAAAAAATATTAACAAAAATAGTTTCTTCAGGAAGAAAAGATTGGGCCAGGAAACTCCCTGAAGTTGTTTGGGCGTACAATGCAACCTGGAAATCCACAACTGGATTCAGTCCCTATGAGCTCATTTTTGGAACGAAACCTCTTCTTCCCATTGATTTTGAACTACAAACTCTATGAACAACTATGGAACTAGGTCTGGATTTAAAACAAGCCCAAGTTGAATGAGTTCTTCAACTAAGTAGATTGGATGAGCTTCACCTAGACGTTGTCCATCAAACTAAACTAATTCAACATCAACGAAAAGAGTGGCACAACAAAAATATTAAGGAGAGGGAGTTCCATAATGGAGACTAGGCCCTGCTATATGATTCGAGGTACAAATATCATAGGGGAAAACTCAGGACTCATTGGTTGGGACCTTATGATATTTTTGAAGTCTTTTCAAATGGAACTGTTCGGTTGAAACCAATTGATGGTGACACACAAACCCTCTTAGTTAATGGTCACCGCTTACGTGTCTACCATAAGACGGTTAATAGGGAAGAATTCTCAAGAATGGTGGAAATGCGGGGCGAGGTCCAATGTGTTGACTCTACCAAGGCAAAGTCTATTTGCTAAAAATGCTAAAGCGATGTTTATAATAAATAATAATAAATAAATTTTTATTTTTTTTTTGAAAATGTGTAATAAAAAGACATGTATGCCAAGATATTTCTCTTCATTATTTTTTCTTCTTTTGGACTTAGCTAATTTTTGTTCCATTTTGCAGGACTTCTTCAAGGTAGAAAATAACTTCTAGAGCACCCTTCAAAGATGCTCCGGAACATTATGATCCTGATACCAGATAATCCAAAACTTGACAGTCCTTATGCTCGATGCTCTGAAACTTGTACAAAACTCATCATGTCAAAAAGGTATTCTTTCACTAAGGTTCAAAGCTCCCAAAGTCCAAAATTATTAATCATTTCGTTGTTGCTTTAGCTGCATCTTTTGGCGATGCTCTAAAACCTTCATTTTGTTGCTTCTCTGGTTGCATCTTTTGGCAGTGCTCCGGAACCTTCATTTCATTGTTGCTTCGGTTGCATCTTTCAACGATGCTCTGGAACTTTCATTTCACTATCGTCTTGGTTGTGTCTTTCACCAATGCTCTGGAACTTGTCTGCCTTCTTCGTCGTGAATACAAACCTCTTGTGTGCTCTGAAACTTGTATGCCTTCTTCATCATGAATACAAACCTCTTGTGTGCTACAAAACTTATTCACTAGTTTTGAGCACAATGTCAATTACGTGCTCTAGAACTTATTCATTCGCATTCCGCCACCTTTTTCATAATTTCAAAACTTCACGACACTTCCATCATCATATCTTGTACACATGTTGTTCTATCTATTTTTTTATCATAAATAAAGCCTCCAAGTACCGCAGTCCTCATTGATGGCTTTGTCATCCATAAAATTATGCATTCATGCCATAATAAATCCGCCATCACCTCAGCCAATACCTTTCATCATCCTGTCAAATTTGTAAGGTACGAGATCTTCGAACGATCACAGAATGCAAGTATTAATTTTTGCTTTAAGAAGGTAGTTATTTTTTAATAAAGAATAATTAATTGACACAAAATTCAATCCCAATTTAGCAATTTGTGCCACTCGGCGATCAACTACTTGTACGGAAAAGCCTTTTGCATGCCTCCATGCAGATTGAAAATCATTGCATAGTAAGTTGCAAACAAGACAAATAAGTGATTTCAGATGCAATATTTTAAAAAGTGTTGTGTGAAAGCTTTGAGCCGTGATTGAAATCTTTTGCAGAGAGGGAAATATGAGAATGGGGGTGGTAAAAATAAGTCAAAGCCAGATTCAGCAGAAAAATTGTTGGGATTAAGCAATATCTCTAGACTATTCGAAGAGGCAGGGTGGTTGGATTTTATCAAAAAAATTGAAGGATATGATGAAAAGTTGGTGAGCTAGTTTGCTAAAAAATACTCAAATGGTGAAGTGGTACTTCATGGAAAGCATTTCAAGGTGATTCCAAAAATCATTTCCTATTTATCTCGGTTAGAAAATTTAGGTATTAAGATAAAAGAAACCTCTCAAATAACATACCAAAAATTGTTTGAATTATTTGTTAAAGAGGGAGACCCTCACCCCATGGTAGTAATTAGTACCAGAGGACAGAATAAAGGGTTCCAGAGGACCTCCATACTAGAGCCCTGGGGTATTTTCGTTGCTTGGATCATAAAATATTGTACTTGTGAAGGTCAACTAACTGTTGTAGTAGGACCTGCTTTCCAAATGCTAGTCCATTTGCATCATGGGAAAGAGAACCCTACTCTTAGGATAAATTTTCTTGAATTTTTATGTGACTCTCTAAAATCTTCCATAGAAAGATATAAAACATGGCCAAGGCCACTGAAACACCATGGATTAATTCAATTGATTTGTAAATACCATTTTCGCAAGAAATCCGAGGGCAAATGGGAGAAGTTTTTGAAGAAAATTGAGAAGCCTTCAATCAAAAGGACAATAGAACCAAGGGAATCGTCTCACCGAATTACTTCACCATCCAAAGAAATTTCCCCTTAAGGTATCTCCATCTCCGAAAGCTCCTAATTCCACCACCCCTAGTGAGGAAGTGCCAAACTTTTTGAATGATGAATTTAAAACCCCCGATTTGCCAGAGCAAGTTGAGCTTGTTTATTCTGATTTGAGTAACCCTAGAATAAAAAGAAAAGGGAAAACCTGTCACCTTCCAAGGTCTTCCTCCATTAAGAAGAATTAAGCACCTAGCCTCTGAATTCTATGAAACCCCAATGCAGGGTATGGAGGGAAGTTCAAAAAATAAAAAGCCCAAGTGGCCATCTAAGCCTGTAGAGATTTCAAAGCCTGCTAGTGAAGAGGAAATACCTCTAGAAAAAGAAGATTCAGTCAAAGAGATTCCTTCCCACTCTTCATATGTGGAGGATATCTTCACTGAAGAAATTCAGGGAAGAGAATAGGAGGGAGATGATCGTATTCCAAGTAATTTTTCCCCTATTGTTAATAGAATTATTGAGACAGTTGAAATGAAGGATGCCATTGCAGAAACAAGAAATGTAAAATAGAAATTGATAATCTAAAGAAACAATTGTACAAAAATTATGAACAGGTTGAATTTCAAAAAGAAGAGTTAATGGTGCATATTGTTGTAATAAATAAAAGGAATCAAGAAATACAGGGTTTAAAACTACAATGACAGGAAAAGGACACAATGATTTATAAGTTGAAAGAGAAAATACAAGAATTGAGTCAAGAGCATAAAACTTATAATGTTGACATTGTAGAAAAGAATACAAAAATTGAAAGGATAAAGAAAAACTTTGTGCTTATGCTCACAACCTTTGAAGAAGACAGGAAAACAAGAACTGAAGAATTAAATGCTTCCATCATTAGAGTTGTAGAGTTGGAACAAGACTTGGTGGAATGCACTGTGAAACCAAAGATGGAATCAAAAGACATTCAAACTGGGCTGGTTATAACTGATTAGTTCTAGGTTCACATTCCCCCACTGCTAATGAAATGGATGGAAAAGTGTGATTTCTTAAGAAATGTTCAAGCTGAGAATTATAGGCTGAAGAAGGAATTGGAACTCCTGAAGGAGTCATTTCACAGGGCATACAGAGGTAAACAAGATGCATGTCAATTAATTGATTGTCTATTATCCTGTAGAAGGCCATCTAGATTGTACTCCATGTTTTTAAACGAATAGTGGATAAGATAGAAATTATTTAGAATCTACAATGATCAGCCTTATGAACCCAATGACAAAGAATTTATTAATATATTTGTAGATTCAACCCCTAAGAATCAAGATTTGATTTGTGAGTTATTTTTGCATGATTTATTATTAGAGAATCACACTGATTTCTTTATCAACCTGTTTGTTGGAGAAGTAGAATTAAGAGCCCTATTGTCTACTATGAGAAACTAGATTCATTGGTAGGATTGTACAAAAGAATTTGCACAGGAAGAAAAGACAATAGGTCTTCAAATAAGGTCACCAAATTCTAGGTCTAGAGGTTTCAAAGACACCTTTTCATCTCTCCTAATTAATGACAAAATGAAATAAAAGTATGACAATAGCCTCACGCAATTTTAAAATAATTTTATGAAGCATGGGCAGAAATTGATTAGGAAAGCATGGCACACTTGTGAAGAGAGGTTCACTCCATTACCTACTTACCTCAAGAAAAGAGAGGTCATTTCCCCTCTTAATATCAGGTGGTCTTTTAGAAGAGTTGATGCTTTAGTCAAATCCTGAGAACCCTTAAGACAAACTAGATGGGAATGAGATACAAGCCTCCTTTGCTACTTAATCCACCTCCTTCTTTCAATATTTCAACTGATCAAAATGATAGAATTTTTAATGAATGGAGAGAGAGTTTGATATTTCACAGAGGGTTCATCCATGACCATGTAGCTTTTGATGCAACAGCTAGAGAGGAACATGATCTCAGTGCCATATATGAGGAGTGGAATAAAACTCAGGGTTATAACTATGGCAAGAGGACCTGCCAGGAATTAGGTGGGGGAGGAAATGATGAGGTAAAAATAACCTCATCATAATAAAATCAGAAAATCTTATTCTTACAAGTTCAATCCTAAGTTTGTGCCAATTTATTAAACTTTAGGAGAAATAATTGCTTATCTTTAAGGAAAATTATGCAAACTTTATTTCTTAAGATCAATTGAGGAAAATTTTCCAATATAGGTTTAATGGGTTGACTTGAGTGTTTTTTTAGGGAATAATCGATCATCTAGCAGCTGTTACAAAATGTTGATTCAGCACGTGCCTTAAGTATGGTGAAAGATAGATGTTGTGAACCTCCTCTTGAATCTTAGGCTGATGAACCAAAGATTTAGTTACTGTCTATTTAATTTTTGTTACCAAAAACTTCATGGCTCGTCTCGAGCCTTCTCTATGTTTATGATTTTTAAAGACATGGAAGTTAGTTAAATTTGTTAAAATAATTTTTCAATGGCTATCCACGCCATCTAGAATTTAGGATTTATTTATAAGTTTTTCTATAAGAATATAATTTCAAAATGGATGAATAATATTGAATAGTAACGTTACGCTATCTATATGATTTATTAATACTGATGAATGAAAGAACTTTCTTTTGTCAATTGCTAAGTTGTTGAACTATGGATAATAATTTTTTATAATGGAAGAACTCTCGAACTTGTACTTTATGTGATTTGAGAATGAAGTGTTGACCCGCAAGCTGGCCACTCGAGGGAAGTTAGTTTAAATAGATAAGTACTTACTATTATGTTGTTTTATTTTTTACATAGATAACTGTTTAGTAGGAAGTACTTAAGTCTGTTAAGAGTTGAGTCTAAAGTTTCAGAGAACCATTGTTTTTTAGTTAGTATGAGTTATTCTTCGTAGTTGTTATAATCTTTTACTATTTAAGAAAATGTTTTATAGTTTGTTTGCTTATTTTTCCACTTTTGTAGTTTATCAATTATTCAGTTTGCTTATCTCTATGCTTTCTACTTTAGTTATGATGCTTTCTAAATTAGTTAGCTTATGCTTTCTAGTTTAAGTATTTCCAGTTTTCCTAGAATAAATTGTTTTCCAAATAAGAAGTTAAATGGCCTTAAACTAAAATTGATTTTAGTAGTTTAAAGAAAAACAGAAAATTTAAGATGAGTTATCTAAATTATCTTCTTTTGCAAATTGCCTTGGACAGTATCTGGTCGACTAATTGAAATTATATATTCTAAAGTAGTAGGACCTAACAACAGCCTATCATTGAACATGTTCTCATATGAAGTGATATTCAAGTTCAATATGCTTGGTATTTTCATGAAACACTAGATTACGAACAAGATTGAGAACACTCTTATTGTCATAGTAGAGGATTGTGTGTTGATTTTGAGGTACTCCCAATCCTTCTAATATGTGACATAGCTAAACTACTTCACAACTTGTTTTGCTACACTTTCTACACAATATTTTGCTTCTATTGAGGAACAAGCAATTGTGGCTTGTTTTTGCTACCATGATTTATTGTACCATGGATATACCTTAGTACCCATTTTGTTGCTTTCCAATGGCACATATTTGGTTCTTCCATGAATCATGAAATATAGTTAACAACAAAACTAATATTAGGTCTAGTGTAAGTCAAGTAAATTAAACCTCTAATCATCTATTGATAGAGAGTAGAATTTACCAAAGGAGATGGATCAAAATAGATAATTGTAATCCTAATTCCATAGGTGTAGACATGAGTTTGGAATTCATCATTCTAAACTTCTCGAGTAGTGTCTTGTCATATTTTATTTTAGATACAAATATGTGGTGATTATTTTTCCATACTTCTAAATCGAGACAATAATGCAATAGCCCAAGATTTGTCATGTTAAATGCCTTCTTGAGATCAATCTTGTTTGTCTCAACCATTGCTTCTGAGCTGCATGTGATAACTAGGTCATCAAGATATACATTAATCATTACAATCTCCCCCCTTGATCATTGAGATAGATATTTAGATCATATGGATGCTTATTCAAACCATGTTATAGAAAATGGTCATTAATTTTAATATACCAAGCTCTAGGAGCCTATTTTGGACCATATAGGGACAACTAGTTTGAATACCTTTTCTTTTTTACCAAGTGCAATGTATCCCTCTGGTGGGTCATAAAGACCCCCTCCTTAAGGTATCCATTCATAAATGTGATCTTTACATACATTTGATACAACTTCCATCCAAATTATGTAGCTAAAGCAAAAATTATTCTAATGGTTTTAATTTTTGATGTGGGAGTGAATGTTTCTTCATAATCAATCCCTTGTTTTTGGGCATAACCCTTGGCTACAAGTCTAGCCTTATATCTATCTATACTACCATCTACCTTATACTTAGTCTTGAATATCCATCTACAACCAACGGATTTCCTACCAGGTGGTAGATCAACAAGCTCCCAAGTCTTTCTTTTTATTAGGGATTGATACTTTGCATCCATAGCCTCCTCTCAAGACTTTGACTTTCGTGCAAGTCCTGAACAATAGATGGCTCAAAATTATCAAAAACTGAACTCATTAGTGCTAGATTTACCTCATTATGAGCCATGTTGTAAGTCCTCGATCCTGAAGTTGAAGTTTTTGGGACTCCATATATCTTTTCATTGTGGATGGTACTAGTACACCACTTAGGTAAGGGTCTTGTGATATTTGTAGGTGTTCATTTAATGGGATTTTCTGCATCCCATTGTTTTTCCCATCCAATTTGAATATAGGATCACTATCTAGATCAGATGATGACATGGAAGGTGAGCTTAACTCACTCTTCTCATCAAAAATGACATCTCTACTAATGTATATCTTCTTTATGTTAAGATCCATAAGATGATATGCCTTAGACTCACTACTATAACCAAGAAGAATACATTTCATGGATTTATCATAAATCTTATTTCTTTGTTGCTTGGAATGTGCATGAATGATGTACAACCAAATACATGAAGATGTGAGATAGATGGATTTACCCATACCATGCTTATTTTGGAGTGATTCCATCAAGTTCTTTGGTTGGTGCATGCTTCAAAAGATAAATCATTATATGTATAGCTTCAACCCAATATGCATGTCCCAAGTGAGAATCCTTCAACATGCTATGAACCATCTCTATGATAATTCGGTTATGTTGTTCAACAACTCCATTTTGTTGAGGTGTGTAAGTTGTATTCAATTAACACCAAATTCCATGTTCCTTCAAGTAGGTGGAGAATTCTATGTTGGTGTATTCCCCCTCGATCTGAGTGGATGACACATATGATATTTTTTTCTTTCTCCACAAGAGTGCAAAACTCTTTAAAGTATAAAAATGCTTCATCTTTAGTTTAGAAGAAATATACCCACATTTTTCTTGTGTGATCATCAATAAAATTTTGAAAATACTTGAAACTATTGTGACTAGGTGTCATGGGCCTGCACAGATCGGTATGCACCAACTATAAAGGTTGGCTTGCATGATGCTCACTAGGATATAAGGGTGCTCTATGTTTTTTTCCAGCAATACAACTAGAATAAATAACATTCAACTTCTCGAGTGAGGGAATCCCTTTGACCATGATTTTCTTACTAAGTGTTAGCAAATAAGTAGTGCTCAAATAACAAAATCGGTGATGCCATAACATTTCTAAATCACTATCCTTAGTCACTAAGGCTTGATTATTGTCAATTGTATCAACCTTAAACATTTTACCAATTTTAGTAGCACTTGCAACAATATTTGCACTTTTAGACTTATCTTTGATGAGGTCTACCTTTTTATCCTAATTTTTATCAAATTTGATTCTTAGGTTGTGATCAAGAAATTGATTAACAGATAAGAGATTTTTGGTTAGCCCTGGAACATACAAAACTTTTGTGAGCTTGCAACAATGCATGCCAAAATATAGAGATGTCACCAATACCGTGGATGTCATAGGTGGTATCATCACCAAGAGATACTTTACCATGATGAGGTTTTAATGTAAGAAACTACTCTCATTGTCTAATCATGTTCTTTATAGCACCTTAATCCACATACCAAATTGAATTTGATTGTGAATTATTTTCAAAAGTGTGGGCTAAAAACGTGTATTCTTCTTCTGGAGAGTCTTCATCTTTAGCAACATTTCCATATTGTTTTTGGCTATTCTTTTGCTCCCATCATTTATTGACACTTTGTAATAAAAAATTTGGATGTGACTTATTGTTGGATGATCATTGGGCCAAAGAATTGTAACAAAAAAATTTCACATCATGTCTAATCCTTTCATAAATTGGATAATTTTTCTAATATCTAGATGAATTACTAGATTTGGGAGGTCCAAAAAATATCTTCATATACTTTGTGCCTTTATGAAGTGTGGTCATACCATGATCCTCCTCACCATGAACTTGGCTTAGAGACTCTTCTTTCTGAAGTAGATTTACCAGCTTCTCAAAAGTGGGTGTTTGTTTTGTGACATTCAAAGTTATCACAAACACTTTGTATTTGGAAGATAATGCTCACAAGACAATGGGCGCAAGGAAAAAATCTTCAATTGTTTCTCCCAATACTTGCAGGGAAGCTATCAAATCGGTAACCCTTTTGAGAAAGGATTCCAATTGTTCTCCATTTTTCATCTTCAATTTATTTAGCTGACTCTACAAATTCAAGATCTAATTCTGATTCTTCACCTCATATATTGTTATGAGCTTGTCCCATGCATCTTTGGCTATGGAAGAGTCTCAGATAAAGGGTTGAACTTCATCAAAAATGTTGAACATGTGATTAATTTAGCCTTCCTATTGGCTTGATCAAATTTTACTTGCACATTAGCATCATTTTTTGGTCATGTTGTGGTACTATTAACCATATTCCAAACTTCTTCAAACTCAAGTTGAGTTTTGGGTTTTGTCTTCCCTGTAGAATAATTATTCTCATTTAGAAACTAAGAATTTGGAAGAAGAAATTTAGGAGAATTACTAGCCATTTTTCTAGCAAAATAAGGTGTTTTCTTGTCCTATTTCTCATCACTCAAATCAACAGTATACCACAGGGGAGAGGATAATATAGGAAAAACACCAAAATTAAAACATAACTAAGTTGATAAAAAGAATGACACCACACTTGTCTATTAACTTATGACATTGTCATCACGACTAAAACTAACTTATTTTCATACAAGATAGATTATTATATTCATAGAAATACATGACTCTTGACATAATAGACCATGATTAAATAAAATTGTTGCAATAATTCAAATATACAAGTAAATATTTGACTTCACTCTAGGAAGGACTACTATCTAGTTTATAGTTACTAATCAAGAACTCTAAATCTAAATCAGATCAAGAGAACCTTCATATTTTGTGCATGTGGATGCTCCAATAATTCTCTATTGTTGTTATCTAGTGGTTCAATGAGTAACTAGGAAAAATCTCTAGAAAGTAACAGCCTTGTTGAGTACATGTATTTTTCCCGTGAGATTTTGTATCTCTCAGCTAGAGTCCAACTTGAAAACCAATTGATCTGCAAACCATTCCTTTTGACACACATAACTAGAGAAAATTAAATCTTTAACCATTATACCATATTTTTTGATTCAGATAACTCTTTAATTTATTGAAAAAAAGAATCTACACCATAGCAGACTCTATAAACAAGTCTTAATACAAATAGCACAAATACCCAGAGCTCAAATACAAGGAAATAAGCACCAGTGCATTGATCAAGATCGAACTAGACAAAATTGGCATCCACTATGAATGGCCTATTGTTTAAATAGGTGTGGTGGCCACAATAGGCCTTGGGACTCAACCTGTGGTTGCCCTTCAAGTTGATTGCGGATACCCTTCATATACAATATCTAGTTGTTTGTGGTGACTCAAACAAAACCATGACCTTGAACAATCTCATTCATTCAAGCAGTATGATGTAAAACTTTGATCACAATTTCCAACAATCCTTGTCCAATTGTGGAGTGATAGATATTGATTTTGTTTTATTTTATCCTTACTTTGATAATTACACCAATATTCTCTCCCTATCACTAAATAATAGTTTGAGGCATGGGTGAGAGAGGCACTTTCCTAATATTTGTTGACCATTGTCTTGGGTCGAAACTATGGTTTATGGTTGACTCTATGGTATGCTTCGAACCTTTAAAAAATATATAAGATACGCTGCAATAATATAGATGTTTCCCTTCTAATAGTTATTTTCTTTGCACAAATCTTTAAAGAATATATTTAAACAACCACCCAAACTAGAAGAAGAAAAAGTAGGTGATCATGAATGGGTTGGGGCAATGCCAGGAGGCACTATTTTAAGACTTCTTTTGAGATACAGATCGATTAATTATTATAATGTTGGAAAATTTACTTTACATTTTCACACTATGTTTGGGTCCCTTAATAAACTAGACTTAATTAAGCCTCTAATTGGCCCTATTATATATCTACAATCCTAATTAATTACAATTTACGAAAGGGGAATCATGATTTAATTAATGCAATTATCATTTTTAACACCCTAAAATGAATAAATCTTGACAATTTAGGTCAAGACCCATTTTCCCTTGGGTGAATGGGTCCCCTTTAGTTACTAAATTCAAATTTTAAATATGTTTTTGGTGGCCTTTTTATGATCTCAAATTCAATTTCAAATGTCAGCTTGTAATGTTAAATTTTTGAGAAATTAGAAAATTACCTATACAAGCAAGGTCTTTTAATCAAAACAAATCCTAGAGAATTAATTCAAAATTCACAAGAGCTAAGATTATTGTCAAGGGTGTTCAAGAGAAGATTTATCAAGCATCTACAACAGCATTCCAAAATCTCAAGCATCATGTCAAAGTTATCAAGCATCATACATTTTTTTGGAGCTAACATTGCGATGTAGGTTTCAAGCATTCAAGTCAAGATTAAAGCATCAAGATCAACATCCAATCAAGCCATTTCATGAAAGATCAACACCCTGGAGAGATTTACTAAGTTTCAGTCCTTCAACGGTTTCAAATCAAGGGTTTGGTGAGTTGCAACATAGAAACTGTTAATTCATCATTCCTTTCATGTTTCATTGTTTCATTTCAAGGTTTAGTTACCAAAATGGGGTTTGACCAAGGCAAACCCCCATTCATTAAAAATTTAAAAAAAATCCCTCTTATTTGTTTTAAAAATATTAGGTTGAAGAAGGAATTAAGATCGATCAAAAGAGAAAAAATTGCAAAAGTTGTCAACATTTTCATCAAGCCACAGAAACTCACTTTCAAAATTTAATTATGAATTACCAATTGTGAAACCTAGAGGAATCAAAAGTGAAAATAGGACCAAAGGGTTGTAAAAGTATATTTTCAACCCCTATAGCAAGACCCATTTTCCCTTGGGCGAATGAGTCCTAGGAGGACACTCAGCATAGCCTTTTTGTGATAGGTGCATAAAATCACATCCTTCTCAGATCTGTTAAAAAAAATTGGATTCTGTCAAATTAAGGTTTAATTTAAGGTTCCATGTGTTACATTGCATAATTTCATTCATTTGGTATTCTTCATTCATCTCCCAAAAGTGCATTTCAGGCTAATTTACCCCATCCTAAGTCAAGGAAAACAACAAGATTTCCATCAAGGTTGACTCACCCAAGGGTTGAAATTCAATCTTGCCCTAGGGGATCTCTTTTTCCTAATGAACTAAGGATGATAGGTGCATCATACCCCCTTATACCATTTCATATTGGTGAACCTATTTTCCCTATGTTTCAATTACTCATACACAAGTTTATTGCAAAAAACCATGTTACATAATTTATGATCGATGTTATGGAATTCATGCTACATGTGAGTCAAGAGGGGTTGATTATATGTTTAAGTTGGCCGATTCAATGGTTAATGATAATATTTCCATTATTGTAGGTAATTCTATATGGGGGTCGACTTAAGTTTTCAATAATATTATTCATTTCATTATACAAATCCATGCAATCCAAGGTATCAAAAACTATAATTTTTTAGTCATATATCCCACTTCTGATGAAAGATTAACTTAATAATGCAAAAATATGTATTATTGACTTCTTGGTTAAGGTTACAGTCCAAACAATGGAGAAATCCCTTTAATTGTTGCTAATACCCTGTTAGCCTTGGTTCGTGCCCAATATATCTCTAATAATTCTCTTATTTTTCTTTCTAATTTTTAGTGTGCCCCTTTGAATTCACCTCTATATTTTTATAGACTTATCTATGTGTTTTGAACCCCTTAAGGAGTAATGAGTCTAGATTAAATTTATTTTGTCTTCTTCTTTTCTCTAGTTGGAGTATCATTTTTTAATTTTAGAACTAAACCTTTTTCATGCATGATTTATGTTGGCAGTGGTTTTCATTGATCTCAAAACTTGGTGAATTGTTTGTGTTTTTCATTGATGTCAACACTTGAGATTGTTGTTTTGTTTGGCATTGGTTGTCATTGATGTCTTGGTGAGAATGTTGCAGTGGTTGTAGTGTTAGAACTGGTTGTCAACACTTGAGAAGATTGTTGCATTGGTTTTCATTGTTGAAAACATTGTTGCAGTGGTTGTAGTGTTAGAACTGGTTGTCAACACTTGAGAAGATTGTTGCATTGGTTTTCATTGTTGAAAACATTCAGTTTGGGATGTCATTGAGTATGGGGATGGTTTTTGATGTTCATGGTTGGATTTCATGCCTTGTTTGATGTCATGTAAAGAAGTATTGTGTATGGTTATTGTCAACAAAGTTATTTTCATGATGTTATATTAAGATAAGGATTAGAAGTAATTTTTATGGTGGAGATATATTATTGATGGAATATATCATATTGTATGCTCTCTCCTATTGTTCCTGAAGAAGTATGTGTTACTAAAAGGTTGTTTTGGTCTTCGTAAGTGGGTAAGAAGTTTTTGTTTCAAAATGTTGTTGTGAAGAATGTTTGGGAGAATGATCTACATTCCTTCGCTATTGGAGATATGGTATTTTGGTTTGGGAATTAGTGTTTGTACTATGTGGACGTCGTACTCCTATCATTTTAGGTCACTAGTGTTGTCGAGGAGATTTTTGTGAATTGTAGAAGGTTAGCAGTTCTGTTGGTTATCTAGATTAGTCTAAAAAATTCTCCACATTTCTCTATGTTGATATCTCTAATCCTATGGCATGGTGAATGTGCTCTCAATGTTTGTTGTTGGTATATGGTGACTGATCATGCTATATTGTACACATTTTAGTATTGTACACTCTTCATGTATCCTTACTGGGGTCCAAGGCCAAGTCGGGCCTCCGGCAGGGGTTCGAGGGTGGCAACCCCCGAGAATTTTATTTTTTTCACTTCGTCACCAAAAAAGAAAAAAGGCCAACTTTGTAAACCTTAATTTATGGAAGCTTCTAAAATCTTGTTATAAGCAATTGGGATGGAGAGTTGTAGCATGGCATTATTCCCGATATTGTAATATGTTTTGCACTGGATAATAAAATCATTGGATGGTTGCGGTTTTGTGGATGTAGCCCAAATTGGGTGAACCACGTTAAATTCTCTGTGTTATCTTCTATGTGTGTTTTATTACTCTATTTTATTGTTAAAATTTGCATTTAACTTGTTATATATTTTCCTTCTAACCCTAACATCTATGTAGTGTCTCAGTTTCAATTTCATGTGTTGAAGTAGTTTGCAAGTTGTTTTGTTAATGTTATATCTCATGATTTTGCATTCTTTGTTTTTAGGAAGAAGTATTATGTTCCTATTTGGTTTGTGGTAGTTTTTGGTGGCATGATAGTATAAAATAAGTATCTAGAAGTGTTGGATGTTCAAGGAACATCCCTTTATGATCTACACATCAATGGTTGATCTCTTTGGTTCTGTGTTGTCTCTTGAGTGGTTCTCTGGGGTTCTTTGTGGATTTCTGGTCAATAGGGCTTGTTATCTTTATTTTTATTTGTGCTTGATAGTTTTTTCCAACATATGAAGTTTTGTTAAGGTGGATTTGGGTCCTGACCTATCTTGTTGAGAACTGCATTGAGTTAATTCAATTGGAAGTATGTTTTTTGGTCCAACTGGTTATGTGCTTCATATTTCATCTACACATTTCCTTGTTTCCAACTTGGATTGATGTGTGTCAACATGTGAATTATTTGGGATCAAATTGGAAGATGTAATGAGGTTTTTTTTGGTCCTCTATATCCCCTAGATAGGACCACATTATTTTTTTGTGGCCGACTTATTGAAATCATTGTTTATCTTTCATCCGGTCGGCCTAATTGATGTTGTGTGATGTTGTAGAGGATATAAATGTAAGATCAAATCAATTGCAAAGTGTGGAAGGATTGAATGGAATGTATTGAATATCTTGCAGAATAAGTGAAAAAGTGTGTGGAAGAAAGATCATATGTTCTTACCTCAGTCAACAAAGTGCATTGTTGACATATTTTATAAATTCTAAACTTTCATGTATCCTACTTTGAGATAGTGAATCTCATCAGGTCCTTATATATTTCCCTAAGGTTGTGCACCTTAGTCTGCAAGTCTTTTGGAAATGAGCCTTATTTTGTAAGTAGTGAGTTTCTATATTGTGAGTTAACTCTCACTGCGGTTTTCCCTCATTGGTTTTTCCATGTAAATTCAGTGTCATCTTATGCATGTGTGTTTATTGTTTCATCTTACATTGTTTTTGGTCTAATTTATGGTTGTTGAACTTGTTAAGAGATTAAATTGCTATATCTCTCATGGATGTTGATTTGTTTAAGGGTTTATGGTTTGGTTAAAGAATTTGAATTGTGTTGAAGGTCTTAAATTCTAGTGGGGTTTAAGTTTTGAAGATACTGATTTAACCCCCCCTTCTCAGTATTCAAAGTGTTCAAAAATTTATCATGCAAAACATTAAAAAAATTAAACTAATTTGTTTTATTTTTAATTGAATGTATTTAATTTAGTTTTTGTTTTCTTTAACAAATTAATAATCATGCAATTTATGGGGGTTGACCCCGCAATGCAATGGTTAAGTTGCAAGGACTGCAATTGGGCAGTCTAAGGTTCGAATCCCATGACTTGCATCGGTGGAGCGAAAGCTTAAAGTTGGTTTTGACACCATTGGGCCCAATGGACCGAAAGCTTAAAGTCGGTTTCGACACCATCGAGTTGCAAGGTTGTGGTTGATTTTAGAGTGTTGCCCCTTAGCAGCAATTTACCAAACAAAAATAATAGTCATGCAATTTATTAGACTATTTATATATTTTATTAACAAGATTTTTGTATATTTATTTATTTATATATAATAATATATTATTATTATTAATATATATATATATAAATTATGTAATTTATTAAGATAAAATATTTTATTTTTCCATTCAATCAATTTAATTTTCAAAACAAAATATCATAAGACATACCTTTAATTTTCCAACTTACGTTTATTTTCACAAACATAAAAACTATATGACATTTTTTATTTCCCAAATAATTTAACTTTCAAAACATAATAGCCATAAAACACAATCATTAGTTAAATCATAACACACAACGCAATAATGTAACCATAATAACACAATGCAAGAAGGATTTGACTATATGAATGTGTGTGTGTGTGTGTCGAGTTTCCATTATGCTAATTATTGCCAAGCGGCTAGGAAACTTCTACCTCGGTCATTTTCTTGCCTTCAACATATTCCTACACTCATTCACACTCAAATTTAATTCAATAGGTTAGTCCAAAAAACCATAGTTGAAGCACGTGCACATAATATCTCATCTCCATTTTCATTTCAATTTCAAGCATTATAAAATAACATCTAATTTTAAATTTTTTTATCCATAATCAAACAATCATAAGATAATCAACAAATAGTCTCAACCAATTTCATTTTATTTATTAATTAAGTTTATGCAAGAAAAAATGAGATTTGACACATGTCTCTTCTTTGTATTCCTTCATGCTAGGTACAAACACATGTTCAACAGGTGTAGCATTAGACATCTCCTTTATTATCCATGTTCTTGTTTCTTTACTTGTAGTTGTGGTGATATGATAGGAATTTGGTGTACTCTTTTTGCTTTAGTTTCTAAGTAGTCTTTTGAACACAAAAATTTATTATGTGTGACATGTTTGTTGTTTCAATTTCTTTTGTTTGTTCTTTCAAGTAGTATCATCCTTTTTTTTTCCACATGATGTTCAACTTTAGGTTTTTATCTCTTCACTTCAAAAGTATGGAAAGTGGGAAGAGCGGTGGGAGTGGGGGTTTGAATTCTTTAGAGGGAGAGGGAGCTGGATATTTTGATCCAAATGATGATGTGGATGGTTGGCTTCCAATTTTCACCTGCTTTGTCGTTCGCAAGCGATTGGGTTTCTAGGTTACGATTGTTGCATGGATGGTGCTAATAGTTTTCTTGTCCATTTTTTGTTGGCCACTTCTACTGCTTTTTGGTTGCGAGAAAACCTTGTTGGTGTGTGCTTTAGGCTCCTTACAGGGGTTTTGTTAGTGGTTTGGTCTATCTTTAGCTTTGGTCAATGTGTTGGGGCAAATGGTGTGCTTCTTGTTTTGGCCTAGTCCTTGACTCTTCGTTGCATTTCCCCTTGCCCTCCCGGGCTTTTTCTATTTCTCGCTGCAATTTTTTGTCATATGGTTTTGATTTATTTTTATGTTGCTAGGTTGCGACTGGTTTCTTGGGTGGGATTGCTATTTGGCTTCCTCACATTTTTTTGGCTACTTGTACTTATTTTGGGTTGCAGATTAGCCTTGTTGGTGGGTTCTTTGGGCCCTTTGCGGGGGTTTTATAAATGGAATGGTCTATCATTTTTTCTAACTGGTGTGTTGGGGCGGATGGGGTGCTTCTTGTGTTGACCTTTTCACTGATTTTTCTCTGTTTCATGTCATATATGGTAGGCTATGGAGCTTATGTTGTTTTGTCCATGGCTAGATGTTGGATTCTCTATGGTGTTGGGGTGTGGTTGGTTGTGTTGGTGTTGCTAGTTTTCTTCCTCACATTTTGTTGGCTACTTTGGTTGCTTTTGGGCTATGAGAAATCCTTGTTGATGTGTGCTTTGGGTCCCTTGCAAGGGTTTTGCCATTGGAATAGTCTATTTTTAGCTCTGGTCAACGTGTTGGAGCAGATGATATGCTTCTTGTTCTGGATTTTCTCTAACTCTTCTTTGCATTGTTTCCCCTTGCCCTCAAGGTCTCTCTCTGCAGCATTTCGTGGATTGTAGGTTGTTGTATTTTGACTACTTTTCCAATGATTGGTTATTGGGTTTTCTATTAACCCAGTATTCTCTATGGTTTTATGGAATTTTGTGTGGCCTCCTTTGTGGTTATGAATCTTATGAGGAAAAAATGGGGCATTATTATTTGTTGGTAGAAAGTTTTTTACATTTTTTAGTTAATGATCTATGTTTTGATTAGTACTGGCTTATTGGTGGTTGATATTTTACTTCTTAAGAAAGTTGATGTTGTTGTTGTTGAGTTTTTACAATGGTTTATTTTTAAGGCTCAATCGTGGTTGTGTTTAATGTTGATGATTGTTTCTCCTTTCAAGCTCTAGTATCTTACCAGGCCAAAGGAGGATGTGACTATCCTTTCTATCAAAGTTCTTTCTTTCTTCCAGGTTCTATATATGGTTTGTTATATGGAGGTGAAGATTGTTCCTTCTAATTTGGAGCCCTCTCCTTTAGAGGTAGAGTTGGTTGTTGTAGACTTGGCAGTAAGTTCTCTTCTTTATTGCTTGTTTCTATTGAGGTGAAACTTGTGTGTGCAGGAGAGGGTGGGATTTTGTGGTAAGGCTTTCTTTTTCTTCCTCTTTGTTAAAGGGGATCCCTCTCCTATTGAGGAGGAGAATGGGTTATATTTTCATGTGGGATGGATTTGCAAGGAGGTGGATGGTTATTAGTGTTTTGTTGTTCTCTTTAGCTTCCCCATTGAGGTGGGAAGTCTAGATTTGTTGGGCTTAGTGTTGTTGTTACTGAGCAGATGATTTGTTGTAGCTTGGTTGCATTGTTGCCTAATCATTTTAGGTGGTTTTTTTATCAAAACCTTGTTGTTAGGGTTTAAGGTCCATTATCTTCTTGTTATTTTTTTGCAACCAGTGTTGTCTTGTTGATCTCTAATGGTTTTTTTTTGGCTATCGATGATTTGCTGATTTCTTTTTGTTCGCAACTTGCTTACTATGGATAGGGTTTCAGATCCCTTCAAAACCATTTGTATTGGGTTTCAAGGCCCCATCAAAACCTATTTTAGCCTTAATCAAAAACTTTAGGTTTTTAGGTAATATATTTTAATGTCCATATCTTTTTTATTCTTTCTATTTATTTCTCATAAATTTTTATTTTAGATGCATTATGGAGATCTTTTTCACTATGATGAGTAGGAAAATATGTATTAAAAGTAAAATGGATTAACTTCACAAGGATTTGATATGAGTCTCTATTGATATTGATAAATTTACCTTTATGAATGGATTTTATGCATTGATGCACCACATGATGTACTAGTTATAAATTCTCCAACCATGGTCTATCAAGTGAAATAAAGAACCTACTAAAATAATTGATAAGGTGACATAACGCATGCACTTCTTTGGTTCCAATTATGATTAGTAGTATAGTGCATCCTATAGTGTGAATCAATAACCCATTAGTAATCTTTAATGATATACCTAAATGTGTGTAAGATCTTGGTTGCATATGATTTACTACTAAAACGTATTTCATGAATTTATTATATTATTTTGTAGGATACATGAGTATGTACTAATGAGTGTATCCTTTATATTTCTAACAAGATAAAATTAGCTATAATGATTAGTTTTTGGGATCTCATCATTAGAAATATAATGAGAAGAGTAGGAGTAGACAAAGAAGATGTAACATTAGCTTTAATAACTCCCAAAAAATCACATTCACGTGATATAACCCCATGTTTAACATCATCCCAATTATGTGTATTGTCATATGCTTCAACATTTTTTGTGTGATGCAAAAAAGGATTTATGTAATTTTATAATTGACTATTTACAAGTGTCACATAAGGAGTTCCATTATAATTGATACCTTCAACTTTGATCATGTTGTTATTAATAAGATAATGTATTGTATTTTTAAGACCTACACATGATTTGTTAGGAAATTTAGGTAAGAAAAAAGAGATCCAACTATTAATTAAATGCAGGTTTTAAATAAATGAAATAGAGGAATGAAATTCACAAAATAGAGGGAGACAATTCAAGTTTAACGTGGTTCACCTTTCTTGGGTTGCGTCCATAAACAAAAGTCCAATTTTATTAATATTCAAGCATAATACAGATTACAATTACTTGCAACAAACAACTATAACATACAACATGCAACAATAAAATTCACACGATTTCCACTACCCAAATTCACCATGCACTTTGCTACATGTGCTACTAACAACCTGTGATGATCCTCACCACACACCACGTGACTTGCAACAACAAAACTCAACTTCATGAAAATATTCCAATTCCATGTGTACCCTTTGCCGTTGGTTGTTCAAAATAGTGACTCTTCATTTCAAATCCACAACAATAAAACATTATCATTTTGAGCAGTTTTTCTAACTATTTTTTATTGAATTACATGGGGGATTTATAATAAATTTCCTTTATAAAATATATGGAATTTTTTCTTCGAGGGTGTTGCTACTTATTCCCCTTGCATTCCCATGTTAATTAATTTGGGGGAAAAATGTGTTAGGAAAAGTGGCCAAAATGTTAACACCAAGTTTAATCAAGTTCCACATACCAACATGATTGAGTATATTAACTCTTTAACTTTGTGGAAGTTGTAATATGCTTGGTTATTATATTTCTTAGGAAGTGATTTTTTGGTAGTCAATGGATGAATCAAAGGGAGTAATAAAGTCAAAATATAATATGCTTTGAAGAACATCATCCATGAATTCTTGAATCTTAATGAATTTTGTAGGTGCATTTAGTCTAAATTAAGGAAAGGTAGAAGTAGTAACAACTTGATGAAAATTTTACTTCATGTCATTAACCTTTTAAAATTTATTTGAATTTTGGTACATTAAGGGGTATGATGACCGATATTTAAAATGTCTCTTGTTAAAAATGTAGACACCTAAAAATTGACCATACCTAACCATACTTGACTTTACCCTATCCTAGCCATTAATTAAATAAATATTTAATATTTATTTTATTTATTTATCCTTCACCTTTATCCTTCACTTTAATTAAATAAATAAATATTATTTAATTAATTAATTTATCCTTCTACGTCACCCTTCTCAAATAATTAATTAAATTATTTTATTTTATTTAATTGATTATTGAGAGCCACATGACTAACTAAGCCCTTGTCTAGGTTCATTGAACCTAGACACTTGCCATAAAATTCAAACTAACTTTGCATCTCATCCATCCATTTTATACTATATCTCAAAATCTCAACCATTCACATAAGGATTTTTCCCTATTCAAATTTTATACCTATCCCTTGTCCCTAATGTGACACTTATCACATGACTACAACTTTAATTCAAACCCTAATACTCAATCAATCCTAACCATCCATCAACCAATCCATCTCGCCCCTTGATTTCCCTCTTGGGAATTCTATAAATGAGAGTCCTCTCATCCCATTTTAGCATCTTTCATCTTCATATCCTTATGCTACACAAATATTTATTAAATCTTCCATCTTCATATCCCTATGTTGCCTAGATTTCTATTGTATCCATAATTATCACACCCTTATTCTATTTCATTTTCTATCTAATCCATCTATCTTCATGACCTCATGTTATCCATTTCATCACTCTATCATCATATCATTCCTATCATCATGTTGTTGGTTTTATAAGAAACCACATTCTTCCTTCAACACATCAAAAAAACAAATAAAGTAGAGCTAGGGTGCACTCTACTTCACGCTCTATCTGGGGAGAAAGAAGGGTTTTAGGTGAATTTATTGTGTGTGTATTGCATTATCTTCTATTTTATTTACTTCTAATATTTTCTTGTCTTCAAAAATTTTAGTGAGTAGTTTCCACATGGGCACATAAGTCCTTGAAATACATAAACTTGTCTAGACAAGTATTATCCTAAATTGGTTTAAATAACCCCCTAATAAAATGTATTGTAACTAAAAATAATGTAAGGGATTAATCATCTTAGATATAAAGGACTATAATCTTATAAAATAATCATTAATGTGTTCATTTGATCCTTGTGCATACTACTCAAATAGGATAAAATATTTTGAAGGCCCTTATTAAATTTGAATTTCTTTAGGAATATTTTTTACAAATCATATGAATAGATCCCTAAGAAAGAGAAAATAATCACTCAATAGCATAATATTTTAGGCCCTATGAAAATAAATTCACTAACATATTATCATCATATATGAATTCTACACAACTAGATGCACAAGATCTTAAATATGTGTTTAGGTCACCTTTTCCATAATATATTGAAATTTATGGTGCCAAAATCCTAAAGGGAGAGGGTGCACAACAATCTTATAGGATAGTGGTGTATGTTTAGCACCCTTAAATTCCTCACTATCTTGTCTATTTGATTTAGCATCCACTCTCTTTTCCAATTTATATATCTTGTGAAGTTCATCTAGGGTGTAAGATGGAAGGGTAATTAGTGAAGGTTGGGGTCCACTATGGTGTGCACATGAACTAGTGTGAGAGGCAAGAGGGATGTAAGTTATGATAAGCTAAGAAAGAGGCATGGAGGAGGAGATATACTTAAGGGAATTCAAGGATGTAGATGAAGATGTGGAATGAGAGATAAATATAACATGATATATAGTAGTAGATTTGGTGTGGCATGACTAAGACAAGTAATTATAGGTAAGATAATAGTAAATGAGATAGATATAGAGGTGTAATACATCATAAGGAATGTGGGTATCTTGTAAGGTAATTTTTTGGTGTAATTATTTATTTATACTTTGTTATTTGTTTACTTAGGTAATTTATTTTAATTACTTAGGTAGAATAGGTTAAATGAATACATTTAATTCCCTTATTCCATGGAATTCATTTTTTCCTAATCTTTTTAGATTTGGAAACTTAATTAAACAAAATCCCTTATTTTTCATTTTATGTCTTATCCTCGTCCTTATCATATTTGGAAACTATAAGGATGTATATTGTTTTGGCTCTTTCCTATCACTATATAATCAATTTCATATTCACCTCTCCATAATCTTGATTTTGGATTGTAGCTGATTTTTGTATTTTGCACATACATATACATATTGATGCAGGAGCATCTAGGCAAATTGGTAATCAACATCAACCAAAAAAATATGTATTTTATTTTCATGTTTAATTTTTGAATTTTGGTGTGGGTTGCAACTTCAAGAGAATCTTGTGGAGTGTTTGAAGGATTTGATCTTCATTTACCAATACTTGGATTTTTATTTTAAAATTAGAGGCAAACAGTGTGTTTAATGTGATTTTAAAATTATTGTATAATTTCAAGGTTTAAAGGGTTTAAGGGGTCCATCGACATGTTACAAGGACCTTAAAATTAGAATTAATATTCATTTTATCAATTTGGATTCCTATAGAAGTTTCATAAGGCACGTGACCTTTGACATTCTATTCTTGTCTTATTGGGTGCTTAAAATGGAGGGAAATATAGTGATTTTTAGAAAAATAATGAATGACTCTTCAATTACCAAAGGAGCATGACTTGGTTTTGTATTTTATTCATTTTCCAAAGGCATCTATATTATCAAGTCATTTTATATGGTAAAGAAACATTAACAACACATTTTGGAAGCAAAACTATGTCTTTATTTCATTCTTTGTGAAGGAATTTTAGAGGTCAAGTTGAGGGAAATGAAAGAGAAGATTTGGTTGACACTTTTGGTGATTTGTAAGAGTGTATTAACATATAAAATACAATATTTAATGGTGTAAAAATACAGCAATCAACATCAGAAAGGTTGGAGAAATAACTTGCAGGTTGCTCTTGAGAGTTGCATAAGAAACAGTGTAGGAAATTAACTTGTGAAGAGAAGAGGAATAGAAGAAGAGATAAATAATTTTCTATGTGTGTTTTAAGTGTTCAAGATATCCATGAGAGCTAAATAATGAAGATAAAAATTAGGTTTCAGAAGATGAGTGAATCCAAGAAGGTTTGAGGACATGAGGATTTGAAGACTCGTAGACAAGATGTGTCTAGAAAAGCTTGTAAATAAATTTTTGAGTTTTATTCGATGAAAAATCCTCCATATATGTAATTATCTTGAATATTGTTTGTGTATTAATGTGTATGAACATTGAAATAAATATATTTTTCAAATTATTTTTCTATTTATATGTTAATGTGGATCAAATGATATGTTAAGGCTGCAAGATTGGGTAGTTTGATAAGATCCCCAATCTTGATTGTATCACATATACATAAATATAAAAATACATATACATATATGCACATATGTATATGTATTACGTGTACATATATGGATACATGTACACATACACATACACATACACACATATACATATACATTTTTTAGTACACCAATTTGAAATATTAGGCTATAGAAAATGCTCCTTGAATACTGTAGGAAGAGAGAGTGTATTCAAATGTATGAGATGATATTGAAATGAATTTAATCGAATTACTTTAAATAGATGTACACAATAATTCATCACATAAATGTGTGTTCGGCTATATCACAAAGGCTAGAAAAATGGGTGAGAGTTAGCCAAATTTGAATTTAAATTTTAAAAATTGAGGCTCACAATTATGGCCAAAATATCAATATTGTGACCTAGGATTATGGAACAATAAATTTTGTGCACATTATGAATGTCTAATCATGGTAGGGTGCAATAAATGTAGCTTAGAAAAAAAATGTTGGGATAGGTAAAGGCTAGGGGGATGAGTCCAACTTCACACAAGATTGTTCCATTCATCAGCATGTAAATGTATTAAACCATTCTCCAAAAAAAGAAACAAAACTAAATGAGAAATTATATGTATGCAAATTTCACCATTAAAATATCATACTACATTTAAACATAAAAGCCATGTCAATTTTAGAATGATCATAAAATATGAAAAGTAAACAAAATAATAATACAAGAATATAAAATGAGATAAAAATAAATATAATTACATTTGATATTGATAATTGACACAAAAGGGTCATATTAAATAATTTTAATTAATTATTTTTGGAAGGTAAAAATAAAATTTCTTGAAGCTTAGTTTAGACTAATCAAATGAAATATTTACAACTTAACACAAATTAAACTAGATTGATAATTATGAGTATTATTGCTATTGAAATGATGAAAATGGGTTATTGGGTGAATGAACCAAGTGGGACCTATTTCTCCTATATTTCATTAGGAAATGATATCCACACAATGAAAGGACTATCAACCTTTAGGTGAGTCAAGTCAAAGTGTGAATCTATTGATTTCCTTTTTTTTGCAAGGACGAGGGTCCTAATTAAACAACACTGGGGGGAAAGATTAAAAATAGTAAATCAAACTAAAAATACAATCTACAACTTGTATCTAATAGATTAAGCTCAATATATATGGAACCAGAAATCAGATCACAGATTAGAGAGAGGTGAGATGATATGTACTAGTCACCAAAAGTGCTCTGTTGAAGTTGATCTAGGACTCATTCACCCAGGGGCGAATGGGTCCTGAGTTAGGGTTTGTTTGCAAATTTCAAGACCCTCTAATATATATCTAAATCTCTTAATTTTCCCAAGTTTCAGGTTCGAAAAGCTAGAAATAAATTCTATAATTTAGTTTTTGTGAGATGACAACTTCTTCAATTTTTCTCTTCGAGAGATCTTCAAGATTTTTTCCACCTAAATATGAAAACATAAATCAAAAGGGAATTTTTTTTGTTTTTGGTGAATGGGGGTTTGCCTTGGTCAAACCCCATTTTGGCAACCAAACCTTAAAATGAAATGAAATAGCATGAAAGAAATGATGAATGAACTATGTCACAACTCACCAAACCCTTGAATGAACCTTGGAATGTAGATCTACAACTTGCATGAAATGGCTTCAAAGGATGTGTATCTTGAACCTTGAAACTTCATTTGAAATAATGCTTTGAATAGTTTAATGGATCATGAACTCTACATCACCATATTAGCTCCAATAACATGCATGATGCAAGAAGACTTTGATATGGCAATTGGATCTTGATTGTTGCAATAATTCTTCAATAAATATGCTCTTGAATGCCTTGAATTTATCTTGAAATTCTCTTGAAATCTCATAAACTTACTCATAAAATTGCTAGGTGAAACATAGTGAAATGACCTTATATTTATAGATATGTAACATTAATTTCCCAAATTCAAATAACACAAGTTGACATCTAAATATGGATTTGAATATGTTAAAAAATTTCCAAAAACATAATTTAAATTTAGGTCCTAGGTCTAAGTGAGGACCCATTCACCCATGGGAAAATGGGTCCTAGGCCACTCACCTAGGACACACATTTCTCAATGAGAAGTGTTATGTTAAGGCATTAATGAATGTCGGGTTTCCTCTTCAAAAAATGTAATTAATTAGGCTTGAATTTGAATTAAAAGGGTCAATTAAGGAAAATTAAGCTCAATTAATTAAGGGAGCTCTAAATAAGTGTGAAAGTGTAAAGGGGTACACTTTACAACACTAAAAATAAGGCACAATTAAGTCCATTTTAATTAATAGGGCCCTAAACTTAATGTGAATATGTAAAATACATATTACAACAGTAAATTAAGGCATAATTAAGTTCATTTTAATATTAATTCCTAGTTAGGTGTGAAAATGTAAAAGGGATGCATTTTTATACACTACATTTAGCCCCCACTTTAGTGAGAGGATAAGCACCAATGAAAAACTCACACTAGGCATTCAAAACATATGTGTGCAGCAATGACAAAGATTCGCAATCATACAACACCAAAGACTAGAAATAAAAGGTGAGAACAAAGAAGGTAGATCAAGCCTCTATTGCCTAATGTGATGTGGAACATGTCTCATCTATTTTTCCAAGAGAAGAGGGGAGGATCAAGCCTTAACTATCCAACGTGATGTTGAACACATCTTGGTTGTTTGTCCAAGAATGTTCACAAGCGAAACACGATTTCCACTATGCAAACAACGCATGCTCACTCCAGGCCAATGGAACCTCAGGCTATCCACTAGGTGAGCCCCCCAAAAAGTGGCTTAGTGAGAAATTCATGCTAGGTCTACAAGCTATCACTGTACTAACCATACCATAGCTATCCCTCTGATAACTCTAATAGGGCACCACAAAATGAAATCTTCGAGCTTCACAAGGTTAGCAAGTTGTATTATTCTAAATAATTATGAACAAAAATGAAAATAAAGGTTTGTTCAAAGGGATCTTGCTTAGTTCATGTAAGGTCTCTTCTTAGGGAACATCGTGCCTAATGTCTCGAAGAGAGGACAAGTCAAGGATAAAAGAATCACAACTTAAGGAATGCAATGCGTAGCATCACCACTAAGAGGAAATTTTTATGCCAAGAAATATCATGCTCTTGGATGACATCAAACCCAATGACACCACCAAGAAAAATATGCATCACAAGAAGAAATAAAATCGCATAATGAAACATGAGGAATGCCAAAAAAATTTGAAATGATAATGCCAATGTATGCCCCCACTTTAAAGAAATTGCTAGCACCATTGTTGGGAGAAATTTACTTTAAAGTAGCCAATAATCAATGTTAATCAAAAGAAGACATGAGAGCTTATTTGGAAAGTCCTATGCCAAGTCATGTGTTCTTGAATGAAGTTGCATCATAAAAGAGAGAGAGGGATGGGTTGCCCCCAAAATGAAATCCCAAAAACACATAAGAGATCCACGAATTCGGGGTCAGTATATCTTTGCTACAATGTTGTTATATAGAGCTCAGAAAGGTCATCATTCCCCAAATACTAGCAGAATAGGAAGAATGAAACATAGAGATCAAAAATAGAGAAAAATACTTTGGGTCACCATGGAAGAGATATAAATATCTTGATGCCTTGCATCATCCCCAAAAGGAAAACACAAGACAAAAGAAAAGATAAATGTTTACGACATATAGAAGAATGTAGATACAAATAGAGGAATGCACATAAAGAGAGATACATCAAATAGAATAGTACAAGGTAGATAATAATACACACATACAATCACACAAAGAAACATACAAAAGAAAAAAATACAAGACTAGTAAGGCACATGCAAGTCAACCTATAGCAGGTCGTCCACATCCCAATCTTGATCAGTATATACGAAAGGTGGAAAACTATCCAAAGGAACAACATCAAGTGTCGAACTAAGTAAAGAACCAAGCTCAATACTCTTATTAGGAGGATCATTATTTAAGTTCATAGAAGATAAAAACAATGGGGTGATCCTACAATATTGGTTTACAATTTTTGGCCAAATTGAACATTGAACTGATTTTTTTTTAACTAAATCTTCACTTTTGGGCACCTATAGCTGCTAAACCATGAGGAATTTGAAGATGATGCAAAATAGTGATTTATGGCATTTTTCTGTAGATTCTAAATATATTTTTTTATTTTTTTTGGAATCAGATTGCATTTTTTTCCATCTCCTTCGAAAACTAGTTTTTAATGGTAAACACCATTTTTAAAGAGTGATGTTCACCGTATACAACATCACTTTTTTCTATGAAGGATAAAATTATATTTTTTTCAAATTTAGCTTTGTAACTATGATCTCTAGCACATTCATTTGGTTTCATAGTGTTTTATTGGATATTTTTTCTTAATTAAATTTTGAAGCCAAACCAATTACAATTTAGACAAGTGGACCATATACAACATAACTTGTTTTATATGTATCGAAATTATTATTTTTTTTGGATCAAGGGCATCAATACCTATCATGAACATATTTTTCATATTTTTTTAATAATCTACTATTTTTTCACATGTGCAAAACAAAAAGCTTGATTTTTCGTGAAAGACCTATGTTTAATTAAACTAAAAAAAATACATATTAAAACCAAAATATGTTAAAATTATATTTGATGGATAGCTCGTTATGAGTACTACCATCATCTAGTTGGGTCTATGAATTTTCCTCCATTTTCATCCTCAACTCGAGATTTGAGAGGCGATTTTTTACAAAAAATTGGTAGAAGAGGGGGAGAAGGGCAAAAAAGGGGGGTTCTAGTGAACCCCCTTCGCTAGAAGGGGGAGGTCACTATAACCTCCCCTTCTAGAGAATCCCCCTTTAAATACAATTAAAAAAGAAAACTCATTAAAGGGGGTTCGCTAGAGGGGGGAACCCCACCTTCTAGTGAACCCCCTAAAGTTTTTTCCTTTCAAAAATGCATTTTTCCTTCTTCAAACTAATTATAAGCTAGTTTTGTGGGATCACCTAATGAACTCAACTCATTATGCACTTGTTCATCAATATTTCAAATTTCATTATCATCATCCAAGTTAATCACAATAGGAGGTCTAATGATAATATCCATAAAAGTTTGTTCATGTTGAGGAAAGGGTGGAGAGGTATCATGCAATACTTCATAAAAGTTTGGATTTTGGTTTTCTATGTTCGTTTCTTCTTTTTCTTGTAATGAATGAGCAATAGCACGATGTGTATGCCTACACTCTCAATCATTTTAATTTATTTTCATTTAGTTTTCAAGTTGTGTTTATGTAGGAGCGGGTTTATCAACCATAGGTTTCTTTTCTTCCCTTAAGGGAGGAATGAAAGGAACCGTAGGAGGTTGTTCAACCATGTGATGCTAAATCTTGACATTCCTAAGGTTTCCTAGCAATATAAGCTAACAGTGTCAAGTCACTTCATGACTGATATATTTCACATTACACGTGTAGTGTAAACTATCTATGTATAGAAACATCATCCAAGTTCCCATATAGGGTATATAAGAGCATTCAATTACTCCCTTAAGTTATTCAAACTCTCATAAAATATAGTATATAATAATAATGGTAAACAATCACTCCTTACTATGGATTATGTATAAGAATTCATAAGGAAGAATTCATAAGGAAATAATATCAACTCTATATTCTTTTCCCTTCCAATAATCAAATAGATCATTTCACTATTCAAGCAAATCTAATGCAATTCTCAAACAAAAAAATCAAGATATTCAATCTTTCACAAAGATATATATACATCAAGAGGATAGAGTCTCATTCCTATTATTCACTATAGTCCAGTTGACCCACTATATCTCAAGGTTGGCCCCCTCTTGAATCAACTTAGCAACAATTTCCTCTCAATCACTCACTAAATCTAATGACAATAACTCTCAGAAAAATAAGAATCCTCTCAATAAAAACACAGTAGAATGGAGCAACGTGATGATGCATAAGAAATTTTTCCCCCAAATGAGGTGAGTACGTCTCATATTTATACCCAAAAATCAACTTCTAAAGGCTATAAACAAGGATCATTCTATGCCACTTCTTAGTCATAAATAATTGACTCATCTTACCAGTAAAAAGGTGGTGGATTCCTATCAAATTACTCATCAAAACTATACAACAAATTGATCTAATACTTGCCACAATAGTTTGACTAATTCATAAAACACATGCATTATTCAAAAAATCAATTCCCAAGCTTGAAAGACTTCTAAAGGAATCATAGGATTCATAATACGATGCCAAGTATTCCACACATTTCCTATTCTCAAGCTCGTTGTTTAAACCAAAGGAATTAGTCAATACTTCCTTTGGTTTCATGTTACTAAGTTGAATTGGTCAAGATATGGCATTTGACACCTTACAATGATTCAACCTCCACCATTTTAGCACAAGGTTGAATGCTCATTATACAACACATTTGTTTCATGCTTGACTTGGTCTTACCACACTATGAGTTGTTTGGTACTCCTTCAAAGGCTTGTGTCAAGTGCTACCTATGTGATGACTTTGCTTGTGTGTAACAACCCCAGTGTTCTACTTAGTAAAATTTCAAAGTTTTCACGCTAAGCAAAAAATCCATGATGTCGTAACATAGTAATAAAAAAATTTATTTCCATAATGTAAATTGCATGCACATTTGAAATAACACTATTTCCAAACTTTCATTGCATTTCATCTTAATTTCACAAATCTTTCCATAACATAGATATCACATTAAATAAACTCAAGTTTATCATTCACAGTTACATTCTTCCACATAAATGGGTATATGATTCATTCATAGCTCTTCTGAGCTTCATCTGGTAATAGATATACAAATTGGTCCTGATGTCATTACATTGGTGCATACATATTGGATGTCCCCACTCCCTGGTGTATACACTCTAGTTGTCACCAATACTAGCACAAACATCCGCAAACCTCGACCGCCAACTAAGAGGAGAAGCATCACTCAAGCGTTTTTCCACCAACCATAGACTCAAATGCAATCTCCCGCACATCTATCATCTGATAAATGGCCCTTCCCTTGGGCGAAGAGATTGGTTGGTAAACCCCATAATAATAGCCTATCTAAGCTTAGTGTTGTGTCCTACAAACTAGAACCTAATCATGCAATTGTATCCCCTACGAGTATGATAATCTTGAACTAGAATGCATGAAAGGAACACAATTTATTGACAATGTAACCAGTGGGAAATTACACTAATTTTCCAAATTTTCTTACCCAATACTTCAAGTGACAGTATTCCTATTCACATACACTTCTATAGATCAGTTTGGATTATGACCATTCATATACTATGCTTAGGAAATTTCCTTCCATAGGTAATCCCTAACCTTGGAAATAACATAATCCCTTTTTCCCAAGACACAATGGTATCTCTAACATTAAAGCCTAAGCACAAGTCACCCCCTTCAATAGATATTCCCATCCTAGGTATAACATATGAGCTTTCCTAGTCTAAAAATTAACTTTGCATAGACAAGCTATTCACTTCAAAAGATAACCTAGTCCCAAGTATAACTTTATATTCTATAGTATAGCTACATAAGCTTCATCTAATCATAGATTAAATATTCATTAATAACTGACTCCATTCAGTAATATATCACATTAATAAGTGGTTCTCATCAAGAGTACAACCACATCATTGAATGGCCTCAATCAAAGAATAATCATGTCAATAGATGATTCCATTCGAGAGCATAATCTCCTTAGTAAAAAGAGTTATTCAAAAGAATAGAATCTTGTCAACAATATGACCTCATATCAAGAGTATAAAAAACCAATTAAGTAACAACTCTAACTCAATAGGTAATCCCACCTATGGTTCCAAGTATATAGTATTTCATAAACTCAAGTGACCAGCTTAATCACATAGGCATGAGTTTTAACCTTGATATATCCTAATCCTAGGATAAAGACATCAACCAAAGACTAGTCTGGTCATATAGGTTATCTAACCTTATATGTTCCAATCAAGACCAATTGAACAACCCAACCAAGTAGGTTATTCCCAACCTATAGGTTTTAATGAATAGTCAAGTACATATCCCAACCCAATAGGTAAATCTTAATCTAAGGTTTTATTCTTTATTCAAATTAACTTCTCAACCCAAATAGGTTATTCTAAACCTAGGGTTTCATTTGAGTATAAAGTATGACCAAGTGATCATTCAAGTAAAGATAATTGATCCGGTTTGCATAACGTCACATCATATTTCCATACCTTCACTTTTATTGCGATGCTAACCCTATCATTCCCAAGGTTCCCTAGCATAATAAGCTATAGTGTCAAGTCACTTCATGATGTTGATGCATTTCACATTATACATGTAGTATATACTATTTATGTATAGAAAACATCATTATCTAAATCCGTGTTTAGGGTATATAGGATTATTAAGACACTTCCTTAAGGTAATCATGTTTCATCATTCCTAGTATGTAATACTAATCATAAGCATGCACTCCTATTATGGAGTATATATAAACACTTTCATAGAAAAGCATAAAACAAATTCTTTTCCTTTTCATAAGCAAATACTATGATTCACTATTGCAAGCATTCCCAAGCAATTCCAATCAATACAATCAAGACATTCATTCTTTCATAATAAAATAGAATTAAAACAAGTTTAGATCCTCATGCATGTAATACACTTGATCCAATCAAATAACTTGATTCACAGCTTTCCAATGACAACTTGTTGGACTTCTCTTTAACTACTGTAAAGAATCAATGTAATACTTCACAATATCATCTTTCTCTAGGCTCACAAATAACTCAATGCTCTCACAATATAACACAATTCTCTTAGAACATAAATCAATGCTCTTAGAATAATAGCAACAGGAAGAACTACAAAATTGTGCATCCCAAATGAGAGAGTTGGCTCAGCTATTTATACAAAATATTGAGACATTGAAGCCTAAAGAAAAGGTATGCTAGTCTACACCACTCTAGCATGCAGGTCAACTCACCTCTAACAACAAAAAGGTGGCAGAATTCTAAGTACAAAACCAACTTGGTATTCTATAGATCAACCTCCTTTGCTTGACAACAACTCAAGACTATTTCAAATATGCACATGATCAAAAGATGAGAATCAAATTGCAAACATGATAGACTTCTATAGGAACGGAGTATACAATACATGGCACTAGGTTTCAACATCTTTCCCTATTCTTATGCCCAATGAAATAGTCAATACAAAGCAAGCAACACATAACCATGTTGACTTAGTCATATATTACTTATTTGATAGGTAAAGGATGATTCGACTCCTCTAAAAGAGTGTTCAAACTATACTTTGACCAAGCATGTGTATTGTTGTGGGTTATTTCCTCTTATCATGCATTTAAATCACTTTACACAGCAAGCTTTGATTTTTAATTATTTCCATCGCCATTTATGCTTTTGGATAAGTGTGTTCCAATATAAAGTAATGTGCTACTACAAAATATCGATGCATTTTGTATGATATTGACCATGGTTTATAAACTCCAAATCAGCCTTTATCTTTTGCATAATACATATACAAATCGGCCTCAAATACTTCTTTAAAGGTTGTTCCATAGTCTTGGTTGCAACATATCACTTTATAAGTGATTTGCACACTTCATTAATAGACCTCATGCTAAGGTTGTGCACTATTCCAACACTTCATTTGCAATCATTAACATTTGATTTTGGTTTATCCTTGCATGAGCTACGCTATATCTTATGCACTCATTAAATAAACTATCATTTATTGATATTAATATATATACATAATAAATTATAATGCATCCTATTATAATATATATATATTCTTTCATCATAACCTCATATACAATATTGATTTGTATAGATATACTCATAAATACCAATCAATAATATTACATACATATATATACGTTTTATACACATCTATATACGTGTATATATAGGTTTATATGTGTTATCACATGATATGATATTTAAAACATAGCCCATATATACATATATATACCAGGGTATAACATATTTATTAATGCATATACATATGTATGTATTATCAAATACACACACACACATATATATTATATATCAACATATTTAATTAACATTATCTAGTATTTTATAATATTTGACACACACACATATATATATTATATATACATTGTTTTCAAGAATGAATGCTCATGTGTATATATGTATATGTATATATATACACTCTTATATAAATATAAATATTCTATAGCAATACGATAATCAAATAATCCATTTAATACTTGAATGATTATGACCATATGATTATGTTCTTATATAACATCATATTAATATCTATATATGTATATGCATAATCATACATATGTTAACATACTCGTACAAACATCCCATTATATTTTACATACACGTATATTGACATATATATATGCATATAGGCATATATCTCAAATACTCAACACAAACCAAGAATGCTCCAAACATAAATCATGATCTTCTTAATGCAGACACACCATACAAAAGGACAACTTACCATTTTCCCCCAAACTATGACATGACTATCATTCTACTGTGAGTGTGTGTGTAAGCTCAGTTAGGTTTCATTAGGGGTTACTCGACCAATCACTTCTCTTGAGTGATACTTCCCCTCCCTTCCAGAGGATTGAAACTATCCCTACAACTAGCTTAGTACAACACCAAGGTAGTTAGACATTCATAATAAATCCATATGCATCATAAAAATTTAGCATATTCATATAGCAATGCATGTTCTTCATTAATGTAAACATAATTACTCTTTCAAAGCCACATTTAGCATTTATCAACACTTTCACTTGATATAAACATAATACCTATTTCCGTATTCCATTTTTTTAGCAAGCATATCAAAATCATGATTGCATTTATCATCCTTTTTACTCGTGAAGGTAAAATTAAATTAGTAACAACAATATGGGGTGTGACATTGTGGAACAACAATATATTTACAACCATTGTATGCTTCTACCGGTGTTGGAATTAGACTTTACACAACCACTTTAAACATATGTATTCTCATAACTTATTATCCACGATGATATATGCGGCTTAAATACTTACTATTTCTCTACATTTCTCATTTGATCGACCATAGCATGTATTCTATGAATCGCCTTTAATACTTGTCTACATTATGTTGAATAAGTATTTATAAGACTTTATATGCTGGCTATATTTTCCCATACGTTGTGCCAAGTTTTGCCTCTCCCTAACGTGGCTTAGGCACTACCTTTAATTTCTTTTGCTAATGTATTTATGCAGTGTTCATTTCCACCACATGGCTTTATTCAAATCATCCCATAATGGCCTTTGTAACATAGACTAATAATCAATATACTTCATCGATTCATATCAATTGATTTCTATCAATCGATTCCCATAATAATAATCGATTCACCATATAAACTGACCTATAAATATAATATATTATATATTCGTAAAGCCATTCAATTATAAAACTTATTATTTATATATGTATCTATTTACATATATATACCATTACAAATTCTAACACAAATGATCCCAAGATATTGTGTATATAAATACATATGCATATGTATAAATATATACATGTATATATCATGTTTACTCTCTTTAATAAAAATACTTTATATCCTTATCGAAATGCATATACATTAAGTGTATACATATATATACACATATATATAATTTATTCATGTGTAAGTATGCTCGTAAGTATTTCTACTTACATATATATGTATATAATTACACTTTCTTGCATGGATCAATACATGTATACCCATATACATGATTAAACTAACTTACATATGAATTGACGTAAAGACAACTATTCATAAAACCCAAATACTCAAAGATTCAATCACAATAACTTGATAAAACAATAAAAGAATCAAAGACATTTTTGCAAGAATTTCAACCTATCCTCAAAGCTTACTTACTTGGTTCCAACCGACCTGACTCATCTAGACCAACTAATTCCAATAAGCCAAGACTAAGATGAAGGGTTCACTTACCAAATCCTATGTGTAATCTTAGTAAGGTTTCATTCAAGGGTACCCAGCCAAACACTTCTCTTGAGTGATGCTTCCCCTCCCTTTTGAAGGCGTGAACCTGTACTTGCATCCATGTTGACACATTTGCAATGGTAGTTAGATGTTCACATGAAATTCACTTTCATCATAAAACATTAGAATGTTCATGTTGTAATACATATTTTTTCACTATACTTCATCAATATAAGCATAATTACTCTTTCAAATCAATAATATCTTAATACCTATTTTAGTATTCCATTCTTTTATCAAACATATCAAAATCATGATTGCATTTATCATCTTATTTACCTTTGAAGGTAAAAGTAACTCAGTAACAACAAGTTGGGGTGTGACAAATTCTTCATTTATCACATTCTCTACATAGATGAGATCAATTAGTATTTCATTAGTAGGCTTGTCATTGATTCTTCCAGCTATGTAAAGAGGACCATCGGGTGCATGTTTAAGAATGTCTTGTTGTGAGAAATCAATGTCAAGCGACACCTTAGTTAGGCTCTTATGAGGTTTAGTGTCAATAAATCCAACCAAACAATCCATAAGGTTATTCTCATTGTCTTTCATGTTTTCATCATCCATGTCCACATTCATCACATCATTCTTTGTTTAACTAGATTTGGCAAAGGAAATATTATTATTAGGCATAGGATTGGTGAAGATTAGCAAGTTTTGATTAGGATGAGCTATAGGCTAATTACCGTGATCATTAACGCCTCCGATTAGAATCAATGAGGTCTTGCACAACATGTTTAAGACGCTTGCAATGTTTTATATCATGTACATTTTGTGGATGAAAATGGAAATAAGAATTTGGTTTATAGTTTGGAGTTAAAGGCTTAGTAGGATAAAGAGCTCTAACAAGATGCAAGGAAATCAAATTCTTTTCTAAGAGTTGCAACATGATATTATGAAGGGTATCAGGTAAGGGTGTAAACTGTCTATTTCTATCCACAAAGGCATATGGTTTTTTCGTCTTTATAGAAACCACTTGGGTGCTAACATTTTTATTGGATTGAGGGATATTAAGTTGTAGGAAGCCTTTATTTTATTTCTTGAAATGTTGGTAGTTGGTTTGAGTTATGGATTCAAACTTTTTAGGATGGTTAGAGGGAGTTTTCACTTCATGACTACTAACTGAATTTTGGTAATCACAAAGAACTGTACACAACTATGTTAAGGAAGTGTGATCCCTAAAATTTTCTACCCTATTCTAAGATGAAAAACTAACCAATGATGCACTAAAAGGAAAAACACAAGAAATACTATTCAAGATTAGCCTAAGGAATGTTTATGCAAGAAAGATAAACAAAACAAGAAGATAAATTGTTATACCTTTTGTGTTGTAGATTTCCTTGGTTGACCCTTGATCTTTGAGATTTTTTGTGCTCCTTGGATGGCTATGGAGGTGAATGGATGCAAGATGAAAAATGTGATAAGATGCTAGTGGCTAAAGGATTTGGTGGATTGATGAAAAATGCTTGCAAATGGCTAAAATACTGCAAATGAAAATTGGCAAGATTTTGGTAGCAAAAATCTTCTTTTTCAAATGAGAGAAAGGAGGGGGTATTTATAGAGGGATTTGAATTCTCTAGAGAATTCAACAATTGAGATTAAACCAACAAGGCCAAGATGGAGGGGTATGGTGAGTTGAAGAATCACAAGCTCTCACATCTTGACATGTGGAATGTGAGATGGATTAGGATAAGATGATGTGGAAGTGAGGTGGAAGAAAGGTACATGATGTGGAGGAAAGACAGGTACTTTGAAAAAATGATGATGTGACCTCTCAATGATCACATGGGGAAGAGGAGAATCTTGGGTGAATAAAAGTGAATTAAAAATTCACATTATTGGAGAATCTTGTGGATAAGACAAGGTTCCAAAAGGAGAGGTGGAAAGTAACTTGGATAAAACAAGGTCCTCAAAAAGGTAGGATTCACCCACATGTGACTTGATGTGACAAGTCAAAGGTTCTAGAACTTGCATGGGGAAGATAAGATTCCTTGGAGGAATAAAAGTGAATTAAAAATTCACATGGGGAAGAAAGGAGCCTTGGGTGAATAAATGTGAATTAAAAATTCAAATGGGAAAGGGAGTCAAGGCCAAGAAAGGCAAGTGGAAAGGTTGACCAAAAAAAGGTATGCTAAATGTGGTTAATGACCTTGATTAAAGTTGTGCAAAAACAAGATTATGATCATTAATGAGAGATTAGAAGCAAGTGGGAGATTATGGAGGATGTGACACTAATCTTGATTAAGTGGTGCACATCCTAATCATAGATTAATTTAATTTAATCCATATTAAAAGAGGATTAAGGAGAATGTGACAAGGGGAGAGAAAATGAGGAATAAAAAAATGATTTTAATCAAAAAAAGGTCAAATGACTAAATTAAATAAATTGTCATATATATTTAATTTAGAGAAGAAAAGGTGTAAGGTAAAGTATTTAATTATTCAATTACATACTTTAGGAACCTTAGGTAGAAAATGAAATAATGGTTAAATAAATTATTTAATCATTATTAACAAAATAGGCTAATAGAGTAGACAATTTTGACCATGCGGA